>JAUJYZ010000064.1:145000-162565 GCA_033675265.1 Actinostola sp. cb2023 | reverse complement strand
TTGACTTTCCAAAAATACTAATCGGCAATAACATGCTAAACTGGGGTATACGTATGGAACAGATTCGGGCAGTATACGTTGACTGCATGAAGATGAATAAACGGAAAAGATATCAAATAATCAGGGAAACAAATTAAATAAAGGACCTGGACTTAAATTCACGGTTCAAGGATCCGGCGACGTACAAACAATGGGAGCTCACAAAAAGCACAGCAAATGATATACGGCCAACAAACATAATTCCCGGCCAACAAATAGGAGGGAGTGGCATTCATTAAAACCGGGCTACCAAGGGAATAACTGACATTAAAACAATGGTAGGAAATAAAATGAGTATTGGGGCGTAAAGAGCACGGCTCAGTAATATATGCAAAACACTAGCAAACTATGAATATGCGCGGCATAACAAAAACACACGAAATAGAGCCTAATGAAAGAAAAGTTGGCAATAAGGAAAACTGATAAATACTGCGACTATATGAAAAGAAACTAAAAAAAAGTTTAGGAAGTTTAAAGCTTTATCTGACGTCCAATATCGACATACATGTACATCAGTTGAAAACCTCAATTACTACCAATATACACTGTATACTGGGGGCATAGTTGTCTTCGAAGACCTCAATTACAACCCGCAATGTCTTCGCAGACCTCAAAGCAATTACAACCGAAACAGGGACGTATCGGTTGTCTACACAGACCTCAATTAATACACCGATACAGGGTCATGACCTCCTTGCTCGGCCTTGGGAACAAATTGTCTTAAAAACAGACACGGACTCTATGTGGGCTTCGTGGAAAGAATTATTTTTAGACATTTTAGACAAGCACGCCCCGGTGCAATACAAAAGGAAAAGATCATTTAATATCCCATGGTTGACCAATGAGGTAAAAAAATTAATCTTTGATAGAGATAAAAAAAAGCGCAAGGCAATATTAACCAAACTAAGTACGGATTGGGACGATTATAAAGCATCCAGAAACCAGGTTAATATTGCTTTGCGACAGGCCAAAGCTAATTATTATAGTAACAAAATAGCTAACCAAAGCAAAAATCCGAAAGAGACGTGGAAAACGATAAATGACTTGCTTGGGCGCTCCTCAAGTAATACCGTTGTCAATGAACTAAAGATTAACGGTAACAATATTAATTCTCCGGACGAAATAGCTGAAGCCTTCAACACCTATTTTTCCAATATTGGTCCTGATTTGGCCAAGTCAATGGCTGACTCTAGCAGTACTTTTGGGCAGTTTGTAAAGCCTTCCCAATCTAAAATGTCACGTTTTAAGTTGGTATCTAATGGCAAAATACTGAAGCTCTTGAGTGGCCTGTCTAATTCTAAAGCTACAGGCATTGACAAAATATCTGGGAAAATATTGAAAGTTGCAGCTCCTGCTATTTCTCCATCACTTACACATATTTTCAATCATGCCATTATTTCAAACTGCTTTCCAGACGATTGGAAAGTAGCCAGGCTCTTGCCTCTTCATAAAAAAGGGGCACGAAATGCACCTGATAATTACAGACCAATTTCTATATTGCCAGTAATAAGCAAAATAATGGAAAGAATTATGTATGAGCAGCGATGAATACCTCACAACAAATAACATATTGTCTGAACAACAATTTGGCTTTCGTAGACTTCGCTCTACTGCCTCGGCTCTCTTAGACAGTACAAACAGCTGGTATGTTAATATGGAACGCAAAATGTTCAATTTGGTTGTGTTTTTGGATTTAAAAAAAGCATTCGATACCGTCAATCACGATATTTTACAACGTAAATTAGAAATATATGGTATCACTGGGAATGCTTTATCTATGATACAATCATACTTAACCAACCGCAGACAGAAATGCCAGCTAAATGATGCGGTCTCTTCTGAAAGCCAGATTACACATTACCAGCAATCCGAGACATTTTACTCCCGCGTTTTTATGACCAGCGGTCTCCCGGCAGTCCGAAATTCCCTTCGAAATTTCCACCAAAATAAATCAATTTATCAAAATCAAACTACTCTAAGTTTGTTAAGAAATACCAAGCGCTTCTGTTGAGGAGGATATATTTAAAAATGAAGTGTTCGCTTACGCTCGGCACAGAGTACGAACGAGTCACGGAAGGGACTTTGAAAATTTCTATATACCACAGGAAACCCAATCTATTAAGTTGTTTTGTTTGTACTCCCCCCTCCCCCATTATGTTCGTGTTCTTGAGCCAGCAATGACTTTAACAGCAGTGTTTTAAAATGGCGGACGAAGGTTTTTTGGAAGGACGAAAATCATGTTGCAAATTGATGTTTATTTGGCGAAATTTGGCCTTTCATGGCACCATTCAAGCGACCAAAAATAGGACATTTTCACTCAAGTTTTGCCCGCTCCAAACAGCGAAAGAAGTCTCTATAAACTGGCGATTTATAGTCCTGGATACACGAAGAAGGGAATTAGAAGACCTGGTTTTTGAATCATATAACGGTTGAGCAGTGGTTTGGGTGTTTTTTGGTTAAATACGTCGGTATTTGGCCGGTATTTATAATGAATGTATGGCGGAGTTTGAGGATCAGTATTCATCATGCTATTTTGCCCGCTTGAAACCTCGATGGAATCAACAAATATTGACTCGTATGAGTGCATCGAAGTTCCCTCAATTGTTTGAGAAGACCTGGAAAGTTCCATGTACATCGTAAGTGAAATTATTTTATTTTTTCTAAAGTCTCCCATACAAAACACTGTAAGCGTTCGCCATTGTTTAAATGCCCTGAAAAGTTATGCATAATGAGATGGCCGCCATCTTGTCCCAGATTCTTGGTAATGATGTGGTATTCCTCAAGGCTCTATACTTGGCCCACTCTTCTTCCTCTTATACATCAATGATCTACCAGAATGTCTTCAAAAATCCATTCCTCGGCTATTTGCCGACGATACCAATCTTACTACATCTGGTGAAACTATAGAGGAAGTTGAGTCGGCCATGAATAGTGACCTTCTGTGCGTAAAACAGTGGCTCTTGGCTAACAAACTAAGTCTCAATGTGGCGAAAACAGAATTTCTTGTGATTGGTTCTCATCATAAGCTTAGAACCCTTGCTTCTCAGCCTTGTATTAAAATCGATCAAAAATGCCTTAAACAAGTCTGTCACAGCAAGGTTCTTGGCGTCGAAATCGATGAGCATCTATCTTGGTCCAAACGCCAAAAAAGTCGCTTCAGGAATAGGAGCCATAAGAAGAATTCGTGATTTTGTAGAAACAGAGACTCTAATTTCTATATATAATGGCCTAGTCCAACCCCACTTTAATTACTGTAGTGAGGTATGGGATACCCTTGGTCAAGGGCTCTCAAATAGGCTCCAAAAACTCCAGAATAGGTCTGCGCGAATAATCATGGGCATGAGTAACGATACTCCCAGTCTAGATGCGTTAAATGCATTGGGGTGGGAAACACTTGAAACGCAACGAGCTAAAACAAAAGCAAAACAAATGTACAAAGTGCTCAATGGCCTGGCTCCAAATTGCCTTACAGATCTTTTCTTAAGTAAAAAAGCTATTACTAATTATAACCTCAGGGGTTCATTACCTCACTACAGTTACCTCTACCAAAAACCGAAAATCTTAAAAAAAGTTTTAGCTATAATGGGGCGAGATTGTGGAATTCGCTTCCTAAAGATTTACGCGAATGCAACTCGTTATCATTATTCAAAAACAGAATTGCCGCTCACACTTTTTCAGATCTTGTTTAGAATATATTGTAGTTATAGCATAAGTATTTTATTGATATATTAGTAATTTTATATATATATTTGAAGTAGTTCTAGATTAATTTTTTTATCAATTGTAACCACACGCCCCTTGTGGAAATCAGCTTTTCAAATTATTGTTGACGGGGCAAGCGTGTATAAATAAAGTTATATTATTTATTATTATTATTTATTATAACATTGTCTTCTCAGACCTCGACTGTATACTGGGGCATAGGTGTCTACACATACCTCCATTAGTCTTCTCAGACCTCAACTATCGATATATATACTGGGGCATAGGTGTCTACACAGACCTCAATTAGTCTTCTCAGACCTCAACTATCGATATATATACTGGGGCATAGGTGTCTACACAGACCTCAATTAGTCTTCTCAGACCTCAACTATCGATATATATACTGGGGCATAGGTGTCTACACAGACCTCAATTAGTCTTCTCAGACCTCAACTATCGATATATATACTGGGGCATAGGTGTCTACACAGACCTCAATCAGTCGGTCTTCTCAGACCTCAACTATCGATATATATACTGGGGCATAGGTGTCTGCACAGACCTCCATTGGTCTTCTCAGACCTCAACTATCGATATATATACTGGGGCATAGGTGTCTACACAGACCTCAATTAGTCTTCTCAGACCTCAACTATCGATATACTGGGGCATAGGTGTCTACACAGACCTCAATTAGTCTTCTCAGACCTCAACTATCGATATATATACTGGGGCATAGGTGTCTACACAGACCTCAATTAGTCTTCTCAGACCTCAACTATCGATATATATACTGGGGCATAGGTGTCTACACAGACCTCAATTAGTCTTCTCAGACCTCAACTATCGATATATATACTGGGGCATAGGTGTCTACACAGACCTCAATCAGTCTTCTCAGACCTCAACTATCGATATATATACTGGGGCATAGGTGTCTACACAGACCTCCATTGGTCTTCTCAGACCTCAACTATCGATATATATACTGGGGCATAGGTGTCTACACAGACCTCAATTAGTCTTCTCAGACCTCAACTATCGATATACTGGGGCATAGGTGTCTACACAGACCTCCATTGGTCTTCTCAGACCTCAACTATCGATATACTGGGGCATAGGTGTCTATACAGACCTCAATCAGTCTTCTCAGACCTCAACTATCGATATACTGGGGCATAGGTGTCTACACAGACCTCAATTAGTCTTCTCAGACCTCAACTATCGATATATATACTGGGGCATAGGTGTCTACACAGACCTCAATCAGTCTTCTCAGACCTCAACTATCGATATACTGGGGCATAGGTGTCTACACAGACCTCAATTAGTCTTCTCAGACCTCAACTATCGATATATATACTGGGGCATAGGTGTCTACACAGACCTCAATTAGTCTTCTCAGACCTCAACTATCGATATACTGGGGCATAGGTGTCTACACAGACCTCCATTGGTCTTCTCAGACCTCAACTATCGATATACTGGGGCATAGGTGTCTACACAGACCTCAATCAGTCTTCTCAGACCTCAACTATCGATATACTGGGGCATAGGTGTCTACACAGACCTCCATTAGTCTTCTCAGACCTCAACTATCGATATATATACTGGGGCATAGGTGTCTACACAGACCTCAATTAGTCTTCTCAGACCTCAACTATCGATATATATACTGGGGCATAGGTGTCTACACAGACCTCCATTGGTCTTCTCAGACCTCAACTATCGATATATATACTGGGGCATAGGTGTCTACACAGACCTCCATTAGTCTTCTCAGACCTCAACTATCGATATATATACTGGGGCATAGGTGTCTACACAGACCTTAATTAGTCTTCTCAGACCTCAACTATCGATATATATACTGGGGCATAGGTGTCTACACAGACCTCCATTAGTCTTCTCAGACCTCAACTATCGATATATATACTGGGGCATAGGTGTCTACACAGACCTTAATTAGTCTTCTCAGACCTCAACTATCGATATATATACTGGGGCATAGGTGTCTACACAGACCTCCATTAGTCTTCTCAGACCTCAACTATCGATATACTGGGGCACAGGTGTCTACACAGACCTCAATTAGTCTTCTCAGACCTCAACTATCGATATATATACTGGGGCACAGGTGTCTACACAGACCTCAATTAGTCTTCTCAGACCTCAACTATCGATATATATACTGGGGCATAGGTGTCTGCACAGACCTCCATTGGTCTTCTCAGACCTCAACTATCGATATATATACTGGGGCATAGGTGTCTACACAGACCTCAATTAGTCTTCTC
This sequence comes from Actinostola sp. cb2023, assembly GCA_033675265.1. Taxonomy (NCBI): domain Eukaryota; kingdom Metazoa; phylum Cnidaria; class Anthozoa; order Actiniaria; family Actinostolidae; genus Actinostola; species Actinostola sp. cb2023. The sequence goes on along the minus strand of JAUJYZ010000064.1, from coordinate 156,524 downwards.
AGACCTCAACTATCGATATACTGGGGCATAGGTGTCTACACAGACCTCAATTAGTCTTCTCAGACCTCAACTATCGATATATATACTGGGGCATAGGTGTCTACACAGACCTCAATTAGTCTTCTCAGACCTCAACTATCGATATATATACTGGGGCATAGGTGTCTACACAGACCTCAATTAGTCTTCTCAGACCTCAACTATCGATATATATACTGGGGCATAGGTGTCTACACAGACCTCAATCAGTCTTCTCAGACCTCAACTATCGATATATATACTGGGGCATAGGTGTCTACACAGACCTCCATTGGTCTTCTCAGACCTCAACTATCGATATATATACTGGGGCATAGGTGTCTACACAGACCTCAATTAGTCTTCTCAGACCTCAACTATCGATATACTGGGGCATAGGTGTCTACACAGACCTCCATTGGTCTTCTCAGACCTCAACTATCGATATACTGGGGCATAGGTGTCTATACAGACCTCAATCAGTCTTCTCAGACCTCAACTATCGATATACTGGGGCATAGGTGTCTACACAGACCTCAATTAGTCTTCTCAGACCTCAACTATCGATATATATACTGGGGCATAGGTGTCTACACAGACCTCAATCAGTCTTCTCAGACCTCAACTATCGATATACTGGGGCATAGGTGTCTACACAGACCTCAATTAGTCTTCTCAGACCTCAACTATCGATATATATACTGGGGCATAGGTGTCTACACAGACCTCAATTAGTCTTCTCAGACCTCAACTATCGATATACTGGGGCATAGGTGTCTACACAGACCTCCATTGGTCTTCTCAGACCTCAACTATCGATATACTGGGGCATAGGTGTCTACACAGACCTCAATCAGTCTTCTCAGACCTCAACTATCGATATACTGGGGCATAGGTGTCTACACAGACCTCCATTAGTCTTCTCAGACCTCAACTATCGATATATATACTGGGGCATAGGTGTCTACACAGACCTCAATTAGTCTTCTCAGACCTCAACTATCGATATATATACTGGGGCATAGGTGTCTACACAGACCTCCATTGGTCTTCTCAGACCTCAACTATCGATATATATACTGGGGCATAGGTGTCTACACAGACCTCCATTAGTCTTCTCAGACCTCAACTATCGATATATATACTGGGGCATAGGTGTCTACACAGACCTTAATTAGTCTTCTCAGACCTCAACTATCGATATATATACTGGGGCATAGGTGTCTACACAGACCTCCATTAGTCTTCTCAGACCTCAACTATCGATATATATACTGGGGCATAGGTGTCTACACAGACCTTAATTAGTCTTCTCAGACCTCAACTATCGATATATATACTGGGGCATAGGTGTCTACACAGACCTCCATTAGTCTTCTCAGACCTCAACTATCGATATACTGGGGCACAGGTGTCTACACAGACCTCAATTAGTCTTCTCAGACCTCAACTATCGATATATATACTGGGGCACAGGTGTCTACACAGACCTCAATTAGTCTTCTCAGACCTCAACTATCTATATATATACTGGGGCATAGGTGTCTACACAGACCTCAATTAGTCTTCTCAGACCTCAACTATCGATATACTGGGGCATAGGTGTCTACACAGACCTCCATTAGTCTTCTCAGACCTCAACTATCGATATATATACTGGGGCATAGGTGTCTACACAGACCTCCATTAGTCTTCTCAGACCTCAACTATCGATATATATACTGGGGCATAGGTGTCTACACAGACCTTAATTAGTCTTCTCAGACCTCAACTATAGATATATATACTGGGGCATAGGTGTCTACACAGACCTCCATTAGTCTTCTCAGACCTCAACTATCGATATATATACTGGGGCATAGGTGTCTACACAGACCTTAATTAGTCTTCTCAGACCTCAACTATCGATATATATACTGGGGCATAGGTGTCTACACAGACCTCCATTAGTCTTCTCAGACCTCAACTATCGATATACTGGGGCACAGGTGTCTACACAGACCTCAATTAGTCTTCTCAGACCTCAACTATCGATATATATACTGGGGCACAGGTGTCTACACAGACCTCAATTAGTCTTCTCAGACCTCAACTATCGATATATATACTGGGGCATAGGTGTCTACACAGACCTCAATTAGTCTTCTCAGACCTCAACTATCGATATATATACTGGGGCATAGGTGTCTACACAGACCTCAATTAGTCTTCTCAGACCTCAACTATCGATATATATACTGGGGCATAGGTGTCTACACAGACCTCCATTAGTCTTCTCAGACCTCAACTATCGATATATATACTGGGGCATAGGTGTCTACACAGACCTCAATTAGTCTTCTCAGACCTCAACTATCGATATATATACTGGGGCATAGGTGTCTACACAGACCTCAATTAGTCTTCTCAGACCTCAACTATCGATATATATACTGGGGCATAGGTGTCTACACAGACCTCAATTAGTCTTCTCAGACCTCAACTATCGATATATATACTGGGGCATAGGTGTCTACACAGACCTCAATTAGTCTTCTCAGACCTCAACTATCGATATATATACTGGGGCATAGGTGTCTACACAGACCTCAATTAGTCTTCTCAGACCTCAACTATCGATATATATACTGGGGCATAGGTGTCTACACAGACCTCAATTAGTCTTCTCAGACCTCAACTATCGATATATATACTGGGGCATAGGTGTCTACACAGACCTCAATTAGTCTTCTCAGACCTCAACTATCGATATATATACTGGGGCATAGGTGTCTACACAGACCTCAATTAGTCTTCTCAGACCTCAACTATCGATATATATACTGGGGCATAGGTGTCTACACAGACCTCAATTAGTCTTCTCAGACCTCAACTATCGATATACTGGGGCATAGGTGTCTACACAGACCTCAATTAGTCTTCTCAGACCTCAACTATCGATATATATACTGGGGCATAGGTGTAATATATAATAATATAATACTTTAATAATTCTCCCCATGGGGCTTTTCAGAATTACTGCCTAAATAATATGTACAATGATGATTTAGTATATAAATGATATGATCTTCCATGCATCCCAAATACATGCAACTTGGAATCATATGTAGACGACTCCAAGCTATATCTATCTTTCCCAGTCAAAGACGCCGAGGACGCCATGGCTCACCTTACTGCGGATCTACGAAAGATAGCCACATGGTGCTGTAACCATAGTCTTCTCTTAAATACTGACAAAACAATTGGGAACACGTCAGATGTTAAACAAAATACAAGACGGCTTCCGTGTTACTCTTCTTGGCAAGGAAATATCTCCGGTACCCTTAGCCAGAGATCTTGGTGTCATGTTGGATTCCAGCTTAACTTATGATGATCACATCACACAAGTGGTTTCAAAGTGTACAGGCCTTCTGTGTCAAGTTAATCGAGTAAAACATTTACTAGATAAAGAAACATTAACAACCGTTGTACACTCTTTGGTTTTCAGCAGATTGTATTACTGCTCATCTGTCTGGTCAAACACAGGTGTCTACACAGACCTTAATTAGTCTTCTCAGACCTCAACTATCGATATATATACTGGGGCATAGGTGTCTACACAGACCTTAATTAGTCTTCTCAGACCTCAGCTATCGATATATATACTGGGGCATAGGTGTCTACACAGACCTCAATTAGTCTTCTCAGACCTCAACTATCGATATATATACTGGGGCATAGGTGTCTACACCGACCTCAATTAGTCTTCTCAGACCTCAACTATCGATATACTGGGGCATAGGTGTCTACACAGACCTCAATTAGTCTTCTCAGACCTCAACTATCGATATATATACTGGGGCATAGATGTCTACACAGACCTCAATTAGTCTTCTCAGACCTCAGCTATCGATATATATACTGGGGCATAGGTGTCTACACAGACCTCAATTAGTCTTCTCAGACCTCAACTATCGATATATATACTGGGGCATAGGTGTCTACACGGACCTCAATTAGTCTTCTCAGACCTCAACTATCGATATACTGGGGCATAGGTGTCTACACAGACCTCAATTAGTCTTCTCAGACCTCAACTATCGATATATATACTGGGGCATAGATGTCTACACAGACCTCAATTAGTCTTCTCAGACCTCAGCTATCGATATATATACTGGGGCATAGGTGTCTACACAGACCTCAATTAGTCTTCTCAGACCTCAACTATCTATATATATACTGGGGCATAGATGTCTACACAGACCTCAATTAGTCTTCTCAGACCTCAACTATCGATATATATACTGGGGCATAGATGTCTACACAGACCTCAATTAGTCTTCTCAGACCTCAGCTATCGATATATATACTGGGGCATAGATGTCTACACAGACCTCAATTAGTCTTCTCAGACCTCAACTATCGATATATATACTGGGGCATAGGTGTCTACACAGACCTCAATTAGTCTTCTCAGACCTCAACTATCGATATATATACTGGGGCACAGGTGTCTACACAGACCTCAATTAGTCTTCTCAGACCTCAACTATCGATATATATACTGGGGCATAGGTGTCTACACAGACCTTAATTAGTCTTCTCAGACCTCAACTATCGATATATATACTGGGGCACAGGTGTCTACACAGACCTCAATTAGTCTTCTCAGACCTCAACTATCGATATATATACTGGGGCATAGGTGTCTACACAGACCTCCATTAGACTTCTCAGACCTCAAACTATCGATATACTGGGGCATAGGTGTCTACACAGACCTCAATTAGTCTTCTCAGACCTCAACTATCGATATATATACTGGGGCATAGGTGTCTACACAGACCTCAATTAGTCTTCTCAGACCTCAACTATCGATATATATACTGGGGCATAGATGTCTACACAGACCTCAATTAGTCTTCTCAGACCTCAGCTATCGATATATATACTGGGGCATAGATGTCTACACAGACCTCAATTAGTCTTCTCAGACCTCAACTATCGATATATATACTGGGGCATAGGTGTCTACACAGACCTCAATTAGTCTTCTCAGACCTCAACTATCGATATATATACTGGGGCACAGGTGTCTACACAGACCTCAATTAGTCTTCTCAGACCTCAACTATCGATATATATACTGGGGCATAGGTGTCTACACAGACCTTAATTAGTCTTCTCAGACCTCAACTATCGATATATATACTGGGGCACAGGTGTCTACACAGACCTCAATTAGTCTTCTCAGACCTCAACTATCGATATATATACTGGGGCATAGGTGTCTACACAGACCTCCATTAGACTTCTCAGACCTCAAACTATCGATATACTGGGGCATAGGTGTCTACACAGACCTCAATTAGTCTTCTCAGACCTCAACTATCGATATATATACTGGGGCATAGGTGTCTACACAGACCTCAATTAGTCTTCTCAGACCTCAACTATCGATATACTGGGGCATAGTTGTCTTCGCAGACCTCAATTACAACCGATACATTATAAAATTAGGGAAGGAACCGAGGAAGCAACGTTCTGTGAGCAAATAAAAATTCACTGGGAGTTAAAACGGCAACAAAACCGGGTGAGCGAGAGGACGGGAAGGTTGACGACAATATTGAACGAACAGGACGAGGGAAGGGATTCTAAGACCTCTAAGAGAAACATGAGCGGGATGGGAAGGGTTCACATAGCAGGTTACCTATCATTGCCAGAAATCAGAGACATTTTGCGTCTACGATTATTTGTGTCAGCGGAGTTACCCAGAATCAAAAGATTATGCTCAAATTCATGTAAACTATGTGAAATCTGAATCACAAACTAATAGTGTGAAGCGATCTTGATCATACAGCCTCTACATTTTAAAATAATTGCAAATTTAGCAAAAAGATACGAAAATGGTATTTACCACAGGAAGCCCAAAGTTGAACCCCCTCCCCTCCATCGTCTCTCCTATTTCTCGCTTTTTGAGCCTAACTCAGCTAACTATCTCTGGGTGTCCTGTGTAATCAAACAGGCCAGGCTACTTATGTAAACATGGCGATCCAAATAATCTTGACAGAAGCGTTTACCGAGTGAAAAACAACGGTGAAAACAGTAGATTTACTCAGTATGCTTCTGTATCGGCGAAAGTGGAATTTAGCTTATCTTTGGCTGGACTTTGTCATATTAGAAGTGGAATTTATGGCCAAACAAGTGTGATATTCTGTGAGTTTAGATGACGTCCTTTCGAACTGGCTATCGGGAAAGTGTGTACCATGCTCGACGAAGCTGCTACCGGACTCCAACTTTTAGGAATTTACTCAATTTGGCGGCCTTTTACAGTAAATGATAGAGGTGAGATGTTGTTGAGAGAGCGATTTTTGAAATCGATTTTGTCATACTTTATTTTCGCTTGATTGTAAGAAGTGTACTCGATTCGAGCACCCAAAACATTAAACTTGTAAATTAGCTATCGGGAGTTTGCATCCGAAGTTTAGTTCTTCAGATATTTCTGATTTTCTATGTTTTGCCATACATTTCTACCATTTGTCTTTGATATGTAAATGTACGAAAAGCTTATGAATAATGAGCTGCGCGACCAGGCATGTCTCTGATTTCTGGGTATAACTGGGGAGCAGGGGCTTCAAGAATTACCAAAACTTGAGCCTACATGCAACACGTTGATAGGAGCTTGTTCTTGCTCAGCCATGACGATGCGCACTGAACGCTAGTTACTTGAATTGGGCAGAGTTGATTAGTGGGCGTTCCTTGTATACTCGCTCTGCAAGGGACTGGTGCGAATAGGTGTATATTGTTCTACTGAGTCACGCAACGATCGCACTAAGATATCTATATTTAGTTCAAATAGGCTACATTTCAGTTAGAAGCCCGACTTCACGCTAGTAGAGCGTCTAGTTCATTTTTATATGACAACGTTATTGCAATTAGGCGTATAGTAATACTATATGACATTAATATTGGTTGTCTCTGGTTTATCTATTTGTTATGTAGGTCGGTCTAGACTAGCGCGCTAGTAGGTTAGTAGGTTTAAAAATAGCATACGCATTATACAACAAGGTGTATACTAGATAAACTTTGAATGGATGGATGGATGGATGGATGGATGGATGGATGGATGGATGGATGGATGGATGGATGGATGGATGGATGGATGGATGAAAAGACAACACACCTATCATTATTATGAAGTTCCAACGAATGAACAAATTGAATTTAGTAATTAAACATACTTCGTCATAATCCAGAGTTGAGGATACAATGTCATACAACTAAAGGCCCGGACACACGGTGCAACCTTTCTTGCAACGTTGCGCGCAACAAGGTTTTTTGGGGTGTCACATGACGCAACGTTGCGCGCAACAGTTGCAGAAGTAGGATCGAGTTCTACTTCTGCCTGCAACTGTTGCGCGCAACGTTGCGTCATGTGACACCCTAAAAGACCTTGTTGCGAGCAACGTTGCAAGAAAAGTTACCTATATTACATATGTCAGTATTATCTAAATCTGAGCCAGTTTCACACTGCCGATTGAGCTATTATTTTATAGAAAGGATTTTCGGATTTTCTCTGTTGCATCGATCGTAAAGTTTCGGGATTAAAACAAATAATGCTACAAAGTCGATCTTACCAATCATTTTACTAAACATCGTATCTTCCTACTTAGACATATTTGTTCAATGACGTTTTACATGTGAACAAGAACTGAACGTGTTCGACCGTCCGTGCGTCTCGTAGCTTAGTAACCAGGCATGTGATCGAAATATAGAGAACTGGACACTAGAATACTTTTTACACATGCAGATACAAGCCGCACTCCCATTTTGGACGGCAAAGATTTTTGGTGGAAAGGTGCGGCTTTTCTGCAGATATTTTACAGTAGTTTATTTTAATTTAAAGATCATCATCAGAAAATATGTCACTGCCATAGTCTGAATCACTAGCACTGTTATCATCATCTTCTTTATCGCGGATATCATCAGGGGACAAGTGAAACAGACTGAAGGCTTCCTGGTGCCCATTGACCCATGACTCGCTGCCGTTTTCACAGAAAAGCACACAAATGCATTAGCAATATTCTGACGTCATATATATTCCAGCATTGATGGGTTCCTTCAGTGAAAACCAAAACTGAATAGAAAATCAACAAATTCTTTTGAAAAACTATAAAACGAGCTTGAAAATTGAAGTGGGTTTTATTCCGAGCGCTTCTTGTCACTTTGCGTACTGTACTATCCAATCCTCGATCCAACACCTGTAACTATCATTGTCAACACGTATCTTGTTCCCAGTCTTTTGCAACCTCTTGCATGCCGGGTTACTAAGCTTCGTATTTAGTTTACAAGATGGCGGAAAATGGCGGGTAATAGCGCTTGTATCCAAGTGCGGTTATACTTTTAGTAAAGCTGTTTGGGGGTATTTAATTTAACCATTTCATTTAGACAATAATAGTTTGACAAATAACAATTTATTGTAACTTCGGAACTGCGTGAAGCCCCGTATCAGAGGTGATTCAGATTGCCAGCCAAAATTCAGCCGGCGATTGCACTTTCTCAGCCGGCTAATTTCGCCGGCAGCCGGCACTTAGCGACAACCCTGCCTCTCTTGGGGATCCAACTGTATATAAAACTAATAGATAGATATTGAAGAGAACGTGGCAAAATAACGATGAGTCAAAACGAACCCTCAAAAAATAAGGGGTCTCTTGGTTTTGAATGAGAGGATCAAAAAATGAAAGAATTGAGAATAAAATCAGAAAGAAATAATGAAGGATACAGATCGATACAAATTTGGTTCCATCTGGTACTATAAAACACCTGCCTCAGTGAAGCACTTAGAGTCGTTTTCGTATGAGTGGGAAGTACTTACGGTACGGTTCGTACCGTGCGGTGACCGTATCGCGCCATCATCATGCCGTATCCAAGCATTCTGATTGGTTGAGCGATGATTTTGCGCGCTGTGATTGGTTGAATACAATGTCTTCGATTCCGTACCGTGACCGTAACTCCGTACCGTAGGTTTCCCAATCATACGAAAACGACTCTATTTGAAGATCATTGGTCTGTGACAAACACTAATGGTGCGGCGGACACACGGTGCAACATTGCGCGCAATATTGCTGGCAATTTTGTTGCAGCGTGTGTACACCCATGAAACTGATTGCTCGCAATTGACTAGCGCGCGCTAATACGACGTAATTTGTTGCTCGCAATCAGTTGCAGAAGTAGGACTCGATTCTACTTCTGCAACATTGAGCGCAACATGTTGCAGGGAATGTTGCACGAAATGTTGCATCGTGTGTCCGCACCTTAAAGGACATATGGTTAAGAACAGTAGATAACGGCCCTAAGGCATAATGGCAAGATCATTGAATTTAGCGGGGACTATATAGATATATATGTTGACGAATGTCGAGCTCGGATGTTGAACTATCGACGAAAATTAAGGTGATTTTTTGTGTGATTTTTTTTCTCCAATTCTCATAACGTGGTTGCAACGGTTTGTAGTTACGGTGGCTGAGAAGGCTCAACAAAATAAAAATGACAAGTTGCAAAAGTCAGAAGTCAAATTCAAAATGCCAAAAGACAAGAGCGAAAATGAAAAAGTCAAAAGCGAAACTTACAGGAGTCAAATTCAAAATGCCAAAGGACAAAAGCGAAAATGAAAAAGTCAAAAGCGAAACATACTGGAATCAAATTCAAAATGTCAAAGGACAAAAGCGATAATGCAAAAGTCCAAAAGCGAAAAGTCAAACTCAGATTCAAACTCAGTAAAGATTCCAGGCGTTCCTTGAGAAGACAGAAAAGAGACTGGTAACTAAATGCGCATGTGGTTAATCATTAAAATTCCATCGCTTTCGGCCTCTTCAACACATATTTTAGGACAGTTTTGTGGAGAATCGAAATGGCTCTTGTAAATTCTCAATTTTGGTTTTCCCTCGTACATAAAAGACACTATTTTCACTAAAACTGCTGCCAAACGGTTTTCCCTCTACGATTTTTTTTAAACTTCGTGAACGACCTTTTAAGGTCCATAGTGATGTTCTGACGAGGTAAGAAGAAAATTGTTCGAGCCGAAGTCACGTAACAACCGATAGGTCCAAATATTGACAATAAAAATATGAACTGGTGATTTCGGCTCGATCAATTTCCTTCTTACCTCGTCAGAACATTACTAGGGACCTTAAAAGGTCGTTCACGAAGTTTAAAACAAATCGTACGAGGGAAAACCGCTTGGCAGCAGTTTTAGTGAAAATAGTGTCGTTTGAATATCAGCTGGCATTCACAAACGCGGCTTGCAATGATAATTTTGAATAAACCGTCCAAAATCAGAATACTTGAATTAGTATTTGTGTTAAGCACAATAAAATCCAAGCAATATTGACGCGGAGCGAGTGAGTTAAAAAATACGGCAAACCGGTCATTCATTATGCGGGAACCACCTTAAACGTTTCGGCCCTTCGGCCTTCTTCAGTAAAAAAGTAAAAATATAAAATGGTAAAATTTATCATTTTATATTTTTACTTTTTTACTGAAGAAGGCTGAAGGGCCGAAACGATTAAATTAAACTTGTTGGACAATCAGAAGTTGCCTGCCTCTTCTAAATCCTTATACTACATATAGATATATAGATATAATTCAGGTGAAGTTCACCGGTGAAACCAAGATAGTGCTCTACAATGAAGGAGCGAATTTAAGCGAGATTAACTGAAGAGTGGACTGACTTCACGTCGGTCTACGAAACAAATTGTATTAAACTTTATGTATTCAAAAACTGAGTAGTATACACATTGGATATATAGATATAGATATTTTCTGAAATTATCGGATGGTAAATATTTTTGCGGTATATATATATATATATCCAATATATACCTAACCAAATAAATTCTGCAACTTTAAGATATATATATGTCCTTTGTTCTCGAAGAAAAAACAATAGAGAAACAAAAGACATATATATATCCAAAGTTGCAGAATTTTTTTGGTTAGGTGTATATCGTTGGCCTACCTTTTCTCATATTCAAGTTTTTTATATATCCAATATATATATATTTTTTCTGAAATTAACGATGGTAAATATTTTTTATCCTGGTTTGAAATGATAGATTTTTAGTTCGAACCGAAAATTTTGCTTTATAAATCTTCGCATCGCGAACAATTAAAACACTGAAAAAAACTAAAGCAGATAAGATCAAATTCAAAATGCCAAAGGACAAAAGCGAAAATGATTAAACTCGGCGAATAAAATCCTTCATGGAGGTTTTTCTTGTTGTTTTCAGCAAAGATCAACACACACGAAGCAAAGATCGACGTCGTGCAGCTGTAGCGTATGCCGCTCTAATAACATTCAAAGCGAGTAGAAAAAATAAAACACTCGCCTCCTACTGAGATTCGCGAATGGAAGTTTGTAAGGCAATTAATTTTTTTAGCTACAGCAAATCACAATGAAAAAGTAAAATTTGGCTACATCTGTCTGGACAATAAATAATGTAATAGGGTATGAGATGACCAGTTT
>JAUJYZ010000064.1:75000-140000 GCA_033675265.1 Actinostola sp. cb2023 | reverse complement strand
GGATATATTACACGGCGGCGTGAATGTATGAATTTTATTTTCGAGTGAGCAAAATATTGTTTTTAACACGAGAAAATAAAATTAATATCTTCAAGCCGCCGTGTAATTTCCTTTTTGTTATATAGACACTTTCACTTTCAGTTGGAAATGGCGGGAAATGGCGGGAAATGGCGGGGAATGACGACATACATATATACATATACAGTCAATGTCATTAAGGTTGTCCACCTCGGAAAAGCACATTTACACATTTGCACATTTACACATTCGCAACATCACGTGTATATATTCGTTTTGCGCACGTGGAACCCAGAGTCGATAGATTCAGTAGAAGTATACTGCCATAAGAATGCCGCGGCCTTATACAGAAGATTTCAGGTGGAGAGTTGTATTTCAGCGCTTGTAAAAGTGCAAATGTGCAAATGTGTAAATGTGTAAATGTGATTTTCCGAGGTGGACAATCTTAATGACATTGACTGTATATTCTCACTGGTGAAGAAAACATGGGAAAATACGCCACTCGGGTCCCGGATGAAGTTTGTATGAATTTTACGAGTGGTCTATTTTGCAGTAAAAAAACTCGTGTCTATAATGATACATGATCATAATTACTATAGATAAACTAAATAAGGAGGAATTGGTCTTCAGTTAGCTGATGTATATAGAAGAGCAGAAACGAATTATTTCTCCCATCTTCGAATGACCACTGACCAGTGCAGACTGCCTGCTCCACAAGTTCTTGTATCGAAGTCAATGCTTTTATCTAATAGTCAAACAATCTTCAAAGGGAAATGTTTACGTACTCACAAATGGTTGTTGCTAGTTGGAATGTTTCCAGCTCGCAAACTCAACAAAAATTTGAAGCCGTTTATTATTTGTTTCAGTTCTTAAGCCCCGTCCACACTACTGCGGTTTCGTTTGAAAACGCATCGTTTTTATATTGTTCTCTATCCTCAAGGGAATCGAAAACAATCAGCTCATTACCAGAAACAATAGGAAAACGTAAACGCAGGTTAAGCCGCATCTACACGAACAAGTTTTCCTTGACAAGGAAAATTTGAAATTTTTTTGTCATCTACACGAGCAAGTCTTCCTTGTCAAGGATAACTTGTCAAGGAAAATTTGCTCGTGTAGATTCGGCTTTAGCGTTTTAGTGTGGACGGAGTCTTAGGCTCTGTTTAGATCAAAATAGAGTGTTTTCACCAGTTGTCGGGGGATGATCGTGATGCAAGTAATAGACCAATTCAAGGTTAATTCCGCCATTTTGTAGGGGGTGCAAACACGGCTAATTTCAGTCAAAACATGATCACTTTGAGGTCCAATAACTCCAATCAACTTTGTTGGATTTTCGATTTAAAAGTGGCTTTAAATTAATATTAGTTAAAATATTGTTGTGACTGAAAATGAGACTACAAAGAGCATTTAAACTATATTTACAGCTACTTCAAATCTGCCCGTAGTTCTTATAATTTTAACTTATTAGCATATTCTCGTACGTATGTTTTTAATTGAACATAAAAACCTGATTTACTGCAGCTGTGGCCTTCGCTTTGCCACCATATTTACAGACAGCAATCACAGAGTATATACCTTTTAAAAGAAATATATATTTTGAAAATCCGAAAAGATTGAACGGAGTTATAACAGCTCAAAGTGATCATATTTTGACTATAAATTTGCCGTGTTTGCACCCCCTATACTACAAGATGGCGGAATCAGTAACCTTGGATTGGCCTATTCAATTTATATATGTTGTGGTGTACCTTTTAGTTTTGTGAGTGGACAGCAGCGGCAACATTAAAGGATGTAATGGCTTGACTTGCAGCTTTAGTTCAGTGTAAATGCGGCGATTTTAGCTTCCTGTGAATATAATATAATCGACAATTGTTAAGAATCTTAAAGATTTTAAAGAAGGATTAACATATATGAAGCTAATCTGTAGTTTAAAGAATTGTTAAGCCTCTCAGATAAAAAAAGGATTAAAATAAATGTAGCTATTCAGTACTTTAGATAAACTGTTAATTGTTAAGCATCTCTGATAACAAATATTAAAATACAGTCATTCTCAAAAAGGTTGTCCAGATGAAAAGACTACAAGACTACAACAAAGTCCTGTGTGATTCATTATGTATTCAATTTCCTCGCATGGAGTTTCAATTTGAGATGCAAAAGTACACGGCATTGTGAGAACTGAATGTAATGGCGCTGGTATCAACTCGCAGTTCCGCGTGCAGAAATTGAAAACATAATGAATCACGTGACTTTATTGTAGTATTGTAGTCTTTTCATCTGGACAACCTTTATGAGAATGACTGTATATGAAGCTATTAGATAATTGTTAAACATTTCTGATAAAAAATATTATAATGAACTTAGATAAAGATATCATATACCATCTCCGAAAACAACTTTACATATGAGTCCTTGGAAATATAAGGCAATGGCGGAAACTGGAAGACATTTTTAATAGCTATATAATACATCCCAAAAGAAATCTACAGTATTACCGGCGATAATGTAACAGCCAAAAAAAAAAGAAGATAATGTTACATAGAAACGAACAAACCATAATAATGACCCATCCACACCGAGTGGTTTAGCTAAACAGATGTAAACTGCCCTTAATCTACGCTATATAATTAGACTCTTGGTACGCGTATATCACAAGGCAAGATTAGAATGGAAAGACTCTTGGTACGCGTATAACACAAGGCAAGATTAGAATGGAAATATTCCAGTTTTCCGCAACTCGATTTTCCTGTTATTTTAGTTTCCCTCAAATATGCAATGGGATTAATGGGCTTGTGTCACCTGGTCACGTGACTTTTTAAATTTTCACCGAAAACAAACTCCCAATAATTACATGATATATATGTGCGGCGGTACAGGGTCCAGGTTTTGGGCCATTTTATTCTCTAATCCAGGTTAAATGAACGCATAAAAATCATTAATCCAGGTTATAGCCTAAAAAACATTTATTAATTTTTAATAATTTGTATAATGTGGTATCAGCGTTTCAGTAAAACTCCGCATGAACAATAATAATGGCGTCAGTCAGACGTAAAGGTGTTAGAGTGTTAGTCTGACAAAATATCCTGAAGACTGCATCGTATCAGATCGTAAATAAAAATTCGTAAATCCAGGTTTTTTTATTTGGGAAATTCGTAAATCCAGGTTTTCGAGTGACAAATTCCAAAAACAGGGTCCAGGTCTGAACATCTCGCCGCACATACCGGGGGACGCAAAGCCATGACACATCGAAATATGTGCGTATTCAAACCGCGAAAACGCACTAGCCTCGAGTTGCAGTTCCATCAAGACCAATGACTGTGGGTGTTCCCATTCTGCAGTATTCATTACATCCTTTTTAAAAAAGTTACTCGTTTTTTCAATTTTGCTCATAATGCGATCTGTACAGTACCCGAAATGATCCCGTTCCCGAAATGATCCCCGAACCCGAAATGATCCCCAACATGACCAAAATTGTACCCGAAATGATCCCCTGCCCCAAACGATCCCCATCTAGTACCCGAAATGATCCCCAAATAATTTTAGGAATGCACTTGAAATGGAGGTACAGAATTATGGAATGGGTAATTCCCAAATACTAAACAATTTTATTTTCAAACAAATTGTACGCAAACAACAACAACAGCATGACGTCATAGGTCACGTGATGCTGGATATATGTTGAGCCCTTACTGACCTTACTTGACAAATTTTACTTCCCAATGTGTCATTACATACAGTGCTACTCTGATGATCAGCTCCTTTGCAATTTGTGCCAATACGAAGAATTATACGAATGAACACCATCCAATGGAGGCGGTAGATTTTTGATGAAGAACAAACGTCTTTATTTTTTTTTGCAATTATCCATACCACAAAAAGTATGGTTTGCTAATGTTTTATATTAATAATAATAATAATAATAATTTATTAATTTATATTGCGCACTAATTTTCATAAAATGATCAAGTGCGCATTACAATAACTATAACTAATTACAAACATAAATTATATATAATCAGGCTTAATTGGAACTGAAGGCTAAAAATAACCAATCAGTTTTAGATTATTGTTTTGACCTTTCTGATAACGATCTTTTTACCTTGATTTTAGGGTTCAGTTCCCCTTTAGTTTCAATATTAATAGTTGGGGGGGGGGGGGGGGGGGGGGGGGTACTCCCCTATATATGCTATACGGGTATGTGCCGCGGGATAGGGTATGGTTTTTGAGCTCCCAGGTATGGGATAGGGTACTCAGGTGTATTAAGGCTTGGCTTGGAGACTAATTAGCATAAAATCACAATTTTTGAATTATTGAGTCAGGAATTAAACCTACCAAGCTAAAACTCGGCTAGTAGCTGTAGTTCGTTGAATCAAATAATATTTTATGGTAACTACTAGACAAGCCGTATCACGTGACAAACCACGTGGTCACAAATGTACGAAAGATTCAACAAAAAATGGGGTGTACAGAGACTTTTCTTAGAATAATAAAATATATATTAAATAAGGACATTTGTAAAGGTCTTTCCAAAATAGCCTTTTCTCGTTGTCCATCATTGTTAGTTATGGAGATAATTGACAAAACAGGTCACGTGACCAAGCTGAAAATTAAATATTCTCATTTTTCTCTGTACCGTTTAGCTGGGGACAACCATCAAAGGCTAACTTAGGAAGACCTCTTCAAACATCATCAAATGACACCTATTTTAATATTCTTAGAAAGGTCTCTGTACTCCCCATTTTCAATTTTCTCATTTTAAGGTCACGTGACCCCCGGAAATTAACATAATTGCACTTAAGATATTACAAAACCTAAATGCCTCCTAAGGACCGAACACCATAATCATGTGTTATATACGAATAGGAATATTGTAAAAAATGTGATTTTACCTGTTGCTCTAAAAAGCCAAGCCTTAATATACCTGAGTATCATTTTTTGCCTTTTTAGTCTGGGATAGGGTACGTTTTGGTCTGGTATAGGGTATGGTTTCCGCAATAACGCCACTATCAGTCGCTATCAGTTTACATATCCCTTTAGCAAGCTTTCAATTAAACTGAAAAGAGCTCAATAGAAGGAAACGTTTATTAAACAGTCTGTTATTTGTCAATATGTCAGCGATATGCCACTTTGGTAAACACTCCATTGTTGAAACGATAAGTCTGGGATAGGTGTCGGATAGGGTATACAGCTTTTTAGCAAATTTCATCCGATTCACGTGACCGATGACGTCACACCCTGTGACAGACAGTTCTGTCGATGGCGGTCACACCCTGTGATAGACAGTTCCGACGGCAGTCATTGTTTTTAGGTTTCACATTCAAACAATGCGGCATATTTTGTTACTAGATATTAGAACTAGTTAGCATCACGTGACCTGCATGACGTCATGCTGTTGTTGTTGTTTGCGTACAATTTGTTTGAAAATAAAATTGTTTAGTATTTGGGAATTACCCATTCCATAATTCCTAAAATTATTTGGGGATCATTTCGGGTACTAGATGGGGATCGTTTGGGGCAGGGGATCATTTCGGGTACAATTTTGGTCATGTTGGGGATCATTTCGGGTTCGGGGATCATTTCGGGAACGGGATCATTTCGGGTACTGTACAGATCTATTTTTGATATCCCTAATGTCTTTCCTGTCTGACTTCCGGTTTTCTATCAAATGTGAACCCGGCTTTATAGTTATCGAGCTTGGTATTAAATGACTACCAATATATTGACCTTGTGAACAGTGTTTGTAAGTTTAAAAAAAAGTAAAAATAAAATGAATAAATTATCTTGATCTGTTGATATACACGACAACATTTTTTAATTTGTCAGACATAAAGATGCATGATGTGTGACACATCGAAGCATGTCTGGCAAATGTTGTCCTGTATATCAAGATAATGGGGAGTTTGCAGGTGTTGCGTGACATTTTGAATTTTAATCCAACAAAAACAAAAATATAATATTTGAAAAGAGCACACCAAAATTAGCAAAAATTGAAATTTTGAAGTAATTTCGATGAATAGAGCGAAAGTTATGAGCGACCAAAGTTAGCTTTTTGCTCATAACTTTCGCTCTATTCATCGAAATTACTAGAGTTGAGTTGCTGCTATTAACCTCAAATGAATAAACTGTTTGACAAGGTTTTAGATGAATCACGAAATATTCCAAAGGTCCAAATTAAAAAAATAAAAATAAAACTTTTCAACAGTTTTTCAATAGACAATAATAATAACAATAATAATAATAATAATAATTTAGCCCTACGTCATACGGATAGCCGAGTATTTGCTATTACTTCTATATACAGTATTTCACGATATGGCGAAAATGAAAATATTTTCGTTTTGACCAAAAGTGTTTGGAGATTTAACATTGGAACCGTTGCCTACCTTTTCTGATGGAAAGAGCAGCTTTGCAATTAACTTTATTTCGTGTCTTCTCAGTCCATAATTTCACTGATACATGTGATAATATCAAGGTGTAAATGAATAGAAAGTCTTTAGAAAATCTCCTTTTTGATAAAAATCGCTGATGATGTAGAGGGTTCTACTCTATTGTAGTGGTGCACCTATTCATGCCTTTTAGACGAGTAAGTATGTGGCCATAATTGTGTCAAGACGGATAAGTGTTTTTTTTTACAAGTTGATCGCCTAAATGGTTTTCATTCATTTCAGGCCTCACACTGCGATTCTACAATGACGGCTTTTACCATCTAAACCTTAAGTACAAGCGCTTCATATTGTATATCCAACATTTTAGATGGCGTCAAATGATTGGGTACATGCGCCTATAGGTAATTGCGTCGATGCTTTTAACACTGAGAATCATGTCAGGCAAAGCCGTTAGCCCCGGTTCACTCATGGCTGTCATTGAAGCCGCGGGGTTTCCATATGATCGCTGCGATCGCCCAATTCAAAACCATGTCCAGCGAATCGCAGCGATCCTACTTAGTATCTTTGGCAAATATAGTAGGATCGCTGCGATTCGCTGAACATAGTTTTGGGCGATCGCAGCGATCATATGGAAACCTGGAAACCAGGTTTGAAAGAAATAGTGATATCCCAGACACGGCTCGAACAAAGTCGGTTAAAAATCATTCGTTCTTATTTTCATTACACTTGTTCTAGTACATTATGACTGTAAGCTGCTCGGCTGCAATGGGCGCGCCTTTCATATGCAGCCCGCTGAAAAAGTCATCCATCGGTTGTAAAGCGCATTGAGACATTCAGTGAAATGCGCTATACAAGAACTTATTGTTGTTATTATTGTTACATCAAAAGTTAATGTACTTCACTCTGAAAAAGCATGCGATCATCAAATAGCGTCCGGCTACGTTTTTAAAAATATTGGTCTACGGGTTATTGTTGATTCCGAAAAGATCTAATCCAAGATATCGGGCTATAATAATATATCCTGAAAATTTGTTATCTTTAGAATGGTTTAGGGTTGGACACTTCCTTCTGATCACTGAAAATTAACTGGCATTCCACCCTCCCGTATCACTGGAATAAATAGGGTCCACTGGCTCTAATACTATACCCAGTCCAGGAAGGATAGTGATTTGAAGATTTCTTATCTTTAGATTGGTTAGGGTTTGACACTTCCTAAATCACTGGGAATTAACATCCCACCCTCCCGTATCACTGGAATAAATAGGGTCCACGGGCTCTAATACATGCACCCTGTCCAGGAAAGGATAGTGATTTGAAGATTTCTTATCTTTAAAATGGTTGAGGGTTTGACGCTTTCTAAATCACTGTAGTCTCCCTCGCAGCCGTGTTTAGTGTCGTCACGCAAAGGCACGGTTACCTTTCAAGATGGCGCAGGGAACTGTGAAGGGGTGGTGGCTAAATGATACCTCAAAAGGACCTCATTAATATAAAACAATAGAACGATGCACTAACACAATAGATTCGTTCTATTGTTTGATCGGCCAAGGGCGGCCAAGGTCCTGTGAAGGGGACTATTTTTTGCTAAACACTGGATTCCTAGACTAAATTCTAATGATCCTAGAACTGCCCCGCCCACACGAATACGTTTTATGGAAATTTTGCGGAATCTTTGATCAAACGTTCTTTTTGAGCATCGAATATAAATTTGGAAATAAATGACGCACACGTGTACTCATGCGGTGATTAAATTTTCTTCACTTGTCGAAACATCCATTTAATATACATGCAGTCAATGTCATTAAGGTTGCCCACCTTGGAAAAGCACATTTGCACATTTACACATTTACACATTGGTACATTTGCACTTTTACACATTCACAAAATAACGTGTCACATTATATATTCGTTTTGCGCACGTGGAACCCAGAGTCAATACGATTACCGACATGGGAGCCGGACAAGTGCAAATACTTCCTTCTCTAGAAATGCACGAATGTTTAAATATGCAAATTTGTAAATGTGCTTTTCCGAGGTGGACAACCTTAATGACATTGACTGTATGTCGAAGCATCCATTTAATGTAATCCGGCATCGTCCAGAATCTTTGATCAAATGAATCTTTGATGAAATGTTCTTTTTGAGCATCGAATATGAATTTAGAAATAAATGAAGCACAGGCAGGTGTTGAACGTCGAGACATCCATTTACATGTAATATATGTAATCTTTGAACAAATGTTATTTTAATTTGTGGAAAGAAATTAGAAACGTATACTGGATCTACATGTACTTTTTGCCCTTGAGGTTCGATGTACTACATTTCAATTTTACAGAATCCATGATTAATTAAGGTGGCCCCCGCATAATGAATGACCAGTTTGCCGTATTTTTTAACTCGTTCACTCCGCGTCAATATTGCTTGGAATTTATTGTGCTTAATACAAATACTAATTCAACTATTCTGCCTTTGGAGTGTGTTCAAGATTATCATTGTAAGCCGCGTTTGTGAATGCCAGCTGATATTCAAACGACACTATTTTCACTAAATCTGCTGCCAAGCGTTATTTCCTCGTACGATTATTTTTAAACCTAGCCTCGTGAACGGGCTTTTAAGGTCCCTAGTAATGTTCTGACGAGGTAAGAAGGAAATTGTTCGAGCCGAAATCACGTAACAATACAGGCCCAAATATCGACAACAAAAATATGTTGCGTGATTTCGGTTCGAATTATTTCCTTCTTATTTCTCCCCAATCTCGTCCCCAGAGCCTGCGTTACTTTCGGCCAGCGACGAGAACGTAGGCTCTGGCATAATCCATTTTTGAGACAATTTGATTGGCTATTCCATTTTAGAAACTACGCACGCGCAAGATTCCGGAAATGAAATATATCCAATGAAAGTTGTCAAAACAACCCGGTGTCCCAACTTCCGTTCAAAACAAAAATTAACATTTTTCAACGGTTTCATATATTGACATGTTATTTTAAACATGTCGCCTCGATCTGCAATATTAAAATATCTAAGCACAGAGAAAAATACAGTTTATCTAAGCTTATATGTATCTCGAAGTGTCTTGAGAAGTTTTCAAACGAAGCTCAAAATTTACACGAAGCTTAAGAGTGATGGTTATTCAAAGAACATATGTCGATCGTAAATCTAATATTCTTTAGGCTAGCAACTGAAAGGCGGTGCCAATCGAGGTGCTTACGAAGGCGAAAGATTCAAAAGAAATACATTTGAAGGAGAGACAACAATAACTAGAGAAGATGAAGATGATAGATTCAAATAATTAACTGATATGTAAAGTAGACACGAGTAAATATAAACCCGTAGGAAGAACTGTTCGCGTATCCTTCTGCTGTAAAACCACTGCTTTTAATAAAGACTTCAGATACTGCGCTTCTTTTACTGTTGTATCTTCTTTACCAAGTGCTTTTAAAGCGTACTCTATTCCCTAATGAAACCTTTCGAAGGATTCCACTGAAACTGAATCGACAATTTGAATCGACAACAACCAACTGCCCAGCTAACTTGCGCATGCGCTCTAAAACCGGAAGAACAAGAAATCCTGTTCCCAAAAAATGGATTATGCCAGAGCCTACGTTCTCGTCGCTGGCCGAAAGTAACGCAGGCTCTGGGGACGAGATTGATTTCTCCCATGCGCAGAAGTGATGCGCACGAGTGCACGATCTGTTTGTATAGCCAGATATTCATTTTTAGCATCGAAAGAAATCGCGAATCGATCAGCGAATCGACCAGCGATCATGTGTTCTTTTTCAACCCAATTCAATTCATGAAAGGAATTCTCGATTCTGATTAGTTAAGAGGAGTGCAATTAAGCGTTAATTCGCACTATAGTCTGTGTAACGAGTATGGTTTTCTCAGTAGTGCAATTTGGTGTTAATTTGATATCGTGTGCTTTTCCCTAAAAGCCCAAATTATGTTCACTCTAGGTCGGTACGAGCTCACGCAATTTTGGGCTTTTTAAAAATGCACTCGTTCAAATTAATTCCAAATTTAAATGCACTCGAAACCATATATAATTACCTGTACTAACCATCGAATATTCTGCGTTCATACATCTTTGATCAAGTGTTCTTTTTCAATGTGAAGCTGTTTAGTATGACCATGTATGTATGTACTTTTGATTATTATTATTATGACTGCTGCCCGCAGGTACATTAGCATATGGCGATCAATTAAAATGGCATAAAACAAAAATTATACAATCGGTAAAGCAAAAAATTGTTAGGAAATGGTTCAAGAAAAGCTAGCAGATTAAAGTCTTCCTTGTATTGGGGATCAGCGCTAATTCAAAATCTAGTGGTTATATATGCACATGTACAGAAACTTCGAAATCGTGCATATTTACTTTGTTCATGCATGAACACTATTTTTTTCGTTTTGGAATCGAACAATGTTGAAGTTCGTATCCTGTTGTACCTACAATGCTCTCGTCCTCAAAGCCAATTCTTATACATCTTCACTCATAGTCATTTCTTTCCCGATATAACAATATTCACTTCTAAAACGATTTAACTCTGTTAGCGACTGACATTTTCCTTTATTCCGTGCTTCCACGGATCAGCGAACTGTTCTCATAAGTACCCAGTTTTGAAAAGGCCATCGTACGAATAGAATACATAACAGTAGTGTGTCGGACAACAGTCGGAAGTAAAAAAAACTGCCAAATCATAAACATAACATTTTCGCATGCGCTTTTCCACTTACGTTTTCTCAGTAAGAAATCCTCTTTTTGTCCTCGCTGTCTGGGAAGTCCTAACAATGATATGTTCCTCGAACACTAAGTCATTTCATAAGCATTTGTAGTCATGAGTGACAAGGAACATAATGGTCTGGCTTCCGTGCCAACTTACAAAATAACTGGTCGACAATGATTACACTGGCAGGTGGCGATACGAAATCGCTAGGAGTTATTAATTTGGCAGTTATAAAAATCGTTCCGGCTGAACGAGTCGGATACCGACCCATCAGAATCGTAAGTTGTAATGCGAAGTATTAAATAAGGTTGAAATGAAAACGGCACGTGCAAAGGAACTAATGTATTCGTTTTGAAGCAAGGTAAACATTCCATGTTTCATTCTGTTGAAAACGGACACTTGAAACGATTCCGCGTGTTTTAGCATTGATTGTGTGAGCTGATCATGAAGGACGTTGCTTAATAAAGTGAGGAGAATATATATATTTGTCATCTCCAATATTTGTTTCAACCAATCAGAATCGAGAATTCTCCCGTATCAAGACACTCTACTGTCCTGATATTATATATCACGGACAGTTGGTTAAAATGTGGTTCTAAATAAGAAACCATTGTATTTTTATATTACTTCTGGTCATTTTAAGGGAAAATATGTTTCATCCAAAAGATAAATGAACGTTTTGAACAAAACAACAAAACTACGAATGATTGAATTTTTCCCGCCACTTCTCAAACTCACGGACGCGCGTGCCGACAATGCTAATTAGTTTGTATTTTGAAAAGATCGTCCTCGATGTTTTTAGTGAAATTCTTTCATATCGGCGAAAAGAGTGGGATGATAAATAAATAATCGGTCAATTTTGGTTCGATTCCGCGAAATATCAGGACTCGTTAATTAGGTCTTGCCATGGGTATTTTGGCTCGACTACGTCTCGCCAAAATACGAACCATGGCTCGACCTAACTCGACCTGATATTTCGCCGAATCGAACCAAAATTGCCCGATTATATATAAATATATATTATATACATCATGACTCAAGAAATACCGTTCTCCAAGTTTAATTGATCTACCTCTGTTTTTAAATAGAACATCGAGCACTATCCTATGTTTAAAGGGGCTGTGTCATGAGCTGCACATGCGCATTGGTGCCTATTTTTAATGATATCGTTTGCCTTTGAACTTCGCACCAGAAGACATTTGAACATTAAAAGGGTCGAACATTAACTCAAAACGGATAAAATATTCATATACAACTGGAGAATCTACAAACTACGATCTGTCGTTACGATTCAAATCCAAGATGGCACTCGATAACTTGAAATAGTGAGTCTCACTTTTTCAAGTTTAACACTGGTACCCAGTCCACTTGTTAACCATGACACAGCCCCTTTAAAGTTGATTTTGTTGAGCACTCTTCTTCAGATTGTACCATTGCTGTTTGCATTAATGCTGGCCCACTACTCTGTAGTTTGAGCACTTTGGCATGGTACAGTGAACCGTTTAAACTGCCTTGTTGCAAGCTTGCTTGCTTCATAGCTAGGGTTCAGTCTGAAACCTCTGTTCTGCACTGATGAGCTCACAAAGAGCGAAACAGTACTGTCTGCAGATTGAGTATATTATATATATATATACAGCCAATTGCAAAAATTCTGTAAATCAAGTATATCAGTATATCCATATATCGGGTGCATTATGTGTAATGCTATTTTAGAGTTTTTCAACAAAATTTGCAGCAGAGACTTACAAACAACAAAGTTAAGATTAAAACACATAACATTCTAGAGTTTCACCAATGTTGCTTGCATGCGTGAAACATCATTTAGGGGACTTTTTCAATTACCCATAATGCACCCGATATATAGATATACTGATATACTTGATTTACAGAATTTTTGCAAAGGGATGTATAAATATAATATATAAAATAGAGGAATACCCATTGACATACTTCAAATCGTTTATGAACAGTGATGATCTTAAAGTCCTTCATTCATTTTGTGGTCCTCACTTTACAGACAGCTGCCGCTTTACTAGATTAGACATAATCAACAAGCTTTTTAATAAATCTATACTTAGACTTCTAAAAGCGTGCTTTACTCTAAGTTTGGCAAGCCATCAGATAGCTGTTCATAAACCTCGTCGTTTAGGAAGTGCAGAGGCTAAGGCATTGTACAATAATTGTTCTTTTTTTAGACATAACTTTCTGAGATGATTGTCAAAAATTGGGATTAGGCTACAAGTCGTTGAGAAGGAGGAGAAATATGGACCAAGGCATTGGAAATTAATGCGATTTTTAATAGCTAATTTCCTCAGACGATCGTTGAACTGGTAGAGGGAGGGAGAGGGGGCGTAACTGTTAGTACAATGCGTTGAGTAGGGGGAGGAATATGGACCAAGGCATTGGAAATTAATACGATTTTTAACAGCTAATTTCCTCAGATGACCGTTGAACTGGTAGGGGGAGGGGGCGTTACGTTAGTACACAGCGTTGAGTAGGAGGGCGGTAGACGGAGGGAGGGTATTGCACTCGGAAATATGATGCGCTAACTGTACTGGCGAAACCAAACCAAACCAAACCAGAAATAGAGAGAACACAATAAGCTGTATAAGGACTTTTAATTGCTGATTGAGTTTTTTACTCAATCAGCAATTGAACCGTTTCCGTTTTAAATAATTAACAATTATTCGCCGAAGGCGAAGTGATTATCGGTGAATATTCGATTCACCATAATCACTGAGCCTGAGGTGAATAATTGTTTTAGTATAATTTAGAGAAAAGACGAAATTCAGGATAAAAAACCCTGTTTTACTGGTACTTTCGCGTTGGTGATTTTACTTCCGCTCTCGAGCGGTGATTATCGTCTCATAATCACTGGTCGCTCGACCAATCACAGCGCGCGAAAATCTAATTACGCGAACGCCAAACGTCAGATTGACTTTAGAGTTTCGCTTTAAAAATGTCAAATAAACGGGAAAACCCCCGAAATGTATACTTATGTTTTTTAAGAACGAGAAAATGACCTCATTTATGTCTAAACGCGAAAGGATAGAGAGCAAACGCAGCAAAACCATGATCACGTGTACAGTTTTGACGTTTGGCGTTCGCCGTAATGCACCTGTCAATGTAAACCCCCGCCCCCCCAACCCCGGGGCGATGCGGGGATTAGCGGGGTATTCAGCACAAAATCATTCCTCGGTAAGCGGAGCATTAGCATTAGCATTAAATCTGAGTGGGGATTGGGTCGGGTTAGACATAAAAACCGCTGACCGGTTTGGCTCATTTGACCTCGTGCAATCAGTCAAGCAAGGTATGTATTTCATTGTTTGTTTGAAAATACGTTATTATTCCAGCCGCAGAAGGTCTTGAAGTATCTAGGATTGTGTTTTGATCGAATATTGCAAATTAAAATTATGTGTTACAACTGGACAAATGGACACTCGAACCGTGACTGACACTTCAAGTTTTTTTCGAACTTATTATATTATTACTGATGTATCAGAAATTATTTGAGATGATACTATATATGTCTTCTTTTGGGGCATCAATAACATTGTATTCTATTTAAAAATTCTAGTGTCAAGTTTACATTGACAGGTGCATAAACGTGATGCTTAAACTCTCTTATTTACTTCGACTTCGTCTCGGTAAATATTCCACCAATAATCACTAAGCATGAGGCGAATAATTGTTTTAGTATAATTATTGACTGACTATCAGATAAATCTGCAAAAATAACGACAGTAGGAATAATTCTAAACGAGTAGTTTTACATTCGGCCGCCATTTTAACGCGTTCAGTTAACTAAATGTTTCCTTGGAAAACGTCAATAAACGATAAATTCATTGCAGAACTGGAACCTCTAAATATCTTCAAACCGAATTTTGTTTCTCCTTTTGTATTTTTAGGAAATCAAATCTCCTTTATTTTCGTGCGAAACATCTCAGTCTGCCGAAAAACTATAAATATTTCTTAAGTAGTAAAAAAATATAAAAACGTTATTCTTTAGGCACTGAAAATAGACCTTCTTTCCTCGTTTCCATGTTTTAATTTGTTTCTCAGACTGCCGAAAAAATATGAATTTAAATTTAAAATATACGTTATTCTTTAGGCACTGAAAATAGACCTTCTTACCTCGCTTCCATGTTTTAATTTGTTTCTCAGACTGTCGAAAAAATATGAATATTTCTTAAAGTGCTATACTTAGACGAAAATCGATCGAAGTTTAATTTAGCTGAAACTTCACTGAAATAATCTCAAAGAGCCATACAATTACTGGTTAATGTGTTTTCTCAAAATTCCTATGGGAAGTATTACATTTTTATGAATCTTTAGAAGTGTCAGTGAGGTCATCTACTCAACCCTAGCAATCAACACAGCTTCGCTCCATACATTTCTTTGTGTTTAGTTTCTTGAATTATTTTATTTCTATGAAGCTAAAAGTTTGGGTGAAGGAGTTTTCTTACAGTATTTGTGCTTAGGATTGATTGTCTGACCAGTTGTCTTCAATGCAGAGCTGTTATCTAAACAAAACATTGAGATATTTTGACTAACAAAATACAAAGAAATGTATGGAGCTGAATGTTGGGTTGAGTAGATGACGTCACTGACACCTAAAGATTCATGAAAATATAGTACTTCCCTCTGGAATATCGAAAAAAGATTTTAACTGGTTATTATTAGACCCTTGAAGAATTATTCAATGAAGTTTCAGCTAAATTAAACTTCGATCGATTTTCGTCTAAGTAGCACTTTAAATAAAAAAATATATAAAAAATACGTTTATTCTTTAGGCATTTAGACCTTCTTTCCTCGTTTCCATGTAGACTGCCGAAAAAATATGAATATTTCTTAAATAAAAATAAATAAAAATACGTTATTCTTTAGATACTGAAAATCAACCTTCTCTCTAGCCTCCTCCGCAGGCAACGTTCGGAGGCCGAAGGCCGAGAAAGAAGCGAGGCCGAAGGCCGAGAATTGGCCGAGAATGGAATCCCTGCGAGGCCGAAGGCCGAGAGGGACTTGGCCCCTAGGGAGAAAAAGCGAAGGAGTTGCCTGCCATAAATGGACAACAGTTTATCACTTCGCGCATGTTTTATTGCGCATGCCAAATATACTTAGTACGGGAGGGATAAGAAAAATTCGACAGATTTCTTCAATCTCTAGAAGTCCGATGTTTTAGTGAAATCCTGGAAATTATTTTCAGTCCAGGCCATTGTTTTAGAAATAAAGGCCAACGGAAAAGCAGTGAAACTGACAGATTTTAATCGGAAGCAAAGAGAGTGCGTTTCATAAATATAATACACTGCAAATGACAGCGTCAGGACCAAAGTCAACAACAACTAACCGACCGATCAGAGCGTGGCTTGATTCTGGCGCCTAAAATCGCCAACACTCGAGTGTTTATAGTGATAGGAAACCATAACATGAATTCGGTTCACTTCAAATTTTTAGCACAAACATGTGTTCTTGTGCAAAACACATCAGCGACGGCGGGCGCCTTACAAATTTATATTAATGCCCACGTATATAACCCGACTTATAAACAAACGGGTCGGGTTAGCGTACGTTGGAGACGTGACATCTTCTCTCTCTGTTTCGCAACAGTGAAAACAAATAATAATTATAAGAACGAGAGATTAAAAACTGAGAGACGATTTTTGTACGTGGTATTTAGGTAGAAGTTGTGTTCACAAGGCCGCATATAAGCGTCGAGCGCGAGCGAGTTGACCAGGCGCGTTGTGTGACAATTTTAAACCGCCGTCAGGTCACTCACATTGCGTTTTCTGATCATCTTTGAGATTTGCTGTACTTCAATTGAAAGCATTAACGAAGTCAGTATTTCAAAGGAACATTTTAAACTGAGCGACTAATTTTAAAATGCATCAGTCCGCAGTGTGAATCAACTTCTTGTTTGATTTGACTGATGGCGGTTAAAAATATCTTTCACTCGGTCGCGAAAGGGATTTCACTCTCTCTATTTTGAAAGTCTTCAGAGGCAGGAACTTTAAAATAAACGTTCTAGTACCTAGTAGAGATCACGTCTTGAACCGTAAACGCACAGTACTGTTTGATGGTGAACTACTAAGTATCCACTAGTGAGGTATTTTGGTCGACTAAAACTCCCAGGGGCTCCCGGGGTGAATTCACATGTCCTCAAGGGTGAATTCACTCGTCCACACCATTCGATTTATGGCAGGCTACTCCTCCCCATTTTTTTCCTTCGCTCTCGTCTCCAGTCTTCCTCTTTTGTATCCCTAGTCCTCCCTCTTCCTATTTTCTACCACAGGAATCCCAATTCCGATAAAAATTCCATTCCGATAAAGTAGCCTGCGGAGGAGGCTACCTTCTCTCCTAGTTTCTGTGTTTATTTCTCAATCTGACCGGAAAAAAAAATCACGAGGAGAGGAAGAAGAAACTTAATGACTTAAGAACTAGTCAAAAATTGTTTGGTTTTTACCTGACTATAAATTGCATGCACATGCCCACGCAATTGCTCTAGACATAATCAGGAAATGGCGTGATAGTGAATTTGTATTTCATAATTTATAAATTCAAGCAAGGTGTTCCTATAGTTGTACTAT
The DNA here is from genome assembly GCA_033675265.1 of Actinostola sp. cb2023. Taxonomy (NCBI): domain Eukaryota; kingdom Metazoa; phylum Cnidaria; class Anthozoa; order Actiniaria; family Actinostolidae; genus Actinostola; species Actinostola sp. cb2023. Next base: position 122,300 of record JAUJYZ010000064.1, on the reverse strand, counting down.
TAGAGGAATATGTTTAAGCGTCTACACTAAAAGAATATTCCACTTCCTTTTAACTGTAGTAGCTTTGCTTTTAAAAGGCTATGCACCGTAATTTCTCCATTAAATAATCATAATAAACGCTTATTTATTTCGAGCATCTTTGAGGGGTTTAATGGAGATCAAGAGCGAGACTTATTTCGTATATCTATCGTAAAGTGTGTTTGCGTTGCACATTTCATACTCTTGTTTATCAGTCAACAGGGTTTTTAACAAAAACATACAGAAACAACACTTGAACAGTATGCAGGCGTATTGAAATGAGTGATATTAAAGGCCAAGAAAACTATAGCTAAAAACAATACCTTCACGCAACAGAGAGAGAGAGAGAGAGGGGGGGAAAATATTGAGTTGGTTCGCAAAGAAACGATGCCCAGTATAATTCAAAATACATTTGTTTTATCTCACACAGACGTTCACCATACCTTGTAGAACTGATTCCCGATTTGGAATCCTATCGCCGTCAACATCTTACTGTACTGTTTTTATTGCTGGAGAGTCCATCATACATCCCCAATACTTAAGCTCTTGTGATCTAAGCATGGCCCTGATTAAAGTAATTTGAATGATATTTTGCTCACGGCGAATATTAGGAATTTTATGGTAAAACAACAATCGAGAATAAAACGCGTGAAAGTAAATCAAATCGAGAGATCTAGAAAAGAGAGAAAAAGATAGATAATTTTTAGTCGCAAAATAGTATTTATATTTAATATACAAGTTAGTTAGCTAGTTACCAAGCAGTTTGGCATTGGTTGCTTTCCCCTACCATACCCTCCCCAAACGTATTACTCCCTCCGGGCCCCCAACGTATTGCCTAGTAGCTTAATAAAAATCGTTAGCTTAGACGTGGACAAAAAGAAAAAGGCTAGACTAGGCTGGTTGGTTGGTTGCCGGGTTGGTTGATTTTTTTGAAAACAAGCAGCGAAGACAATACTCGGTTCCATTATAGAAAACCAGTCGCGTTTTTTAAACAAAATTCAATTAATTAGTTAGGCTGTGGCTATGGCATTAAGGCGACAAATATCACCCACAAGCTCCAATATTAATAACAACTTGCGTCGATCTCTCCGTGTAGGCAATAGGCAAACGTCTAAACAAACCACAGCATTTCTGTGGAATCAGTTCTTTGTGCGGGTCTAGCTTCGCATAACTTATAACTTGTTGTAAAAAAATGAAATGTATTAAAATGTATTTTAAAAAAGGGTCTAACTTCATACGCAAATTCGCAAATTGTATTTTTGAATAATACATTCATATGAAAATTAAACACTAGAGAAAGCCTTAATCTTTCATAATGCCATCTTGACAAATTTTATTAAAAATTTATTAAAATTTTATTAAAATATGGAAAGAAATAATTGACGTTTGGCTTATGCGTGTGACAATGGAATCTTCATAAAATATAATCGCAAAGGTTGTGAAAAGACGGCGGTGATGTACATTATTACCGAAAGCAAACTAGTCTATCTTGAAATGTAAAATTTCGTTTAAAGCATGACATCTACGAGTTGTCGAGACACTTGAGTCCGAGGGTCCTTGAATCGCAATATTTTTAATATTTAATAGCCCTAGTTCTTTGTGTGTTTTAAAAAAAACGGAAAGTCTAATTGAAAATGACGTCTTTCGTAAATCCATCGATTGTTGACACTTGAGTTGTAAACCGCGCACTAGGAGAACATGGAAAATTAATGGCGCTGTGTTGTTTGTTTCACCGTCAAGCGTTTTAGAGAGCTTGCAGGATATCATTGCTCATTATGAGGTTTCTGTGCCACGTTTGTTGTTTCCTTAACATGAACTTAGTATCCCGGACTTGCTACGTAGGTTTCTCTGGAACCAAAACAATTCTAATACAGCGGGGGAAATAGAATGCAATAACTGAAATTCACGAACCAAACACTTAGAAAAAGCATGTCTATGTTTAGATTTCATTATTTATAAGGCTTCTGTGACCTGTTTGTTGCAGCTGTTTCCTTAACATGGTCTTAGATATAGTTCCCAACTTGCTACGTAGGTTGGATTTTTTTTAGGTTGAAGATGCAATGAATGCACGAAACAAACACTTAGAAAAAGCATGTCTATGTTTAGATTTCATTATAAGGCTTCTGTGACCCGTTTGTTGCAGCTGTTTCCTTAACATGGTCTTAGATATAGTTCCCAACTTGCTACGTAGGTTGAATTTTTTTTTAGGTTGAAGATGCAATAAATTCACGAAACCGTTTTGGTGACCAATAGCAAATATAATCAGTAAGCATACGATTAATTCTTTAACAATAAGCGCAGGCGGATTTGTGGGATGAAATGATATGCGCTAGAAGTACTGCAACAAGAAGCGGAAATTGAAAATTGAAATTGAGAAAATGATCTGGAATGAAGTCGACAGTTTGTAAGTGAGATGCTCTTCTTTCATAAATGATGTAACTGCAAACAAGTCTTATTTTCTCTCTGCTATGACGTCGTCATTTCTGACGCGTTAAAAAATTTGCAGCAAATAAACGCGAGCGGGGAAGTCATGGAGTCTGTAGTCGAGATGCTCTTCTTTTTGGATCTGCTCGCTGCTCTAACCAGTTGTTATAACTGTCACCTCACAAAAGCGAAAAAAAAGGTCTCATTGGTGGTGGGATGTTTGGTCCGATATTGACTACATACATGCTGAACTATGGGAACAACAGGCTAAGGTATGAATATTTTCGTTCAATAACTTTAGTATCTTTCAAACTAAACTAACCTTTTAGTCGTACAGTTGTTTGAGTAGTTTTGCGTTTTTGCTTTCTGTCAGCGGTCGTGTAGCCTGAGAATTAATATACTTCTTGGCTTGGGGGACCGTGCAGTGCTTAGCGAGTTTCAACTGATAAACACGGTACTTATCATCTGTACAGTTTCTCCACATTTGCATTCAACCGACTCATTTTGGTTACGTCCAGAAGGCGTTGATGACATGTGCAAATAAACGTGAGCGGAAAAGATATGGAGTTTGTAGATGAGATACTCTTCTTTGATAATTGATGCAACTGGAAAAAAAACCTTTTTGATTTGCTTGCTGCTCTAACATCGTTATTACTGACGCCTTACACAAATTGGAGCAAATAAACACGAGCGGAGAAGGTATGGAGTTTGTAGATGAGATACTCTTCTTTGATAATTGATGCAACTGGAAATAAAACCTTATTGATTTGCTTGCCGCTCTAACATCGTTATTTCTGATGCCTTACAAAAAAATGGAGCAAATAAACGCGAGCGGAGAAGGTATGGAGTTTGTAGGTGAGATGCTCTTCTTTCATAAACCAGTTGTTGTAACTGGCTATAACAGTTTTAACTGACGCCTTACAAATTGTAGCAAATATAGTAAATGTGACCGGAGAAGGCATTGAGTTTGTAGGCCTAGGTGAGATAGAAATGATGCACCTGGAAACAAAGTTTATTGATTTGCTCGCTGCTCTAACCAGTTTTTATAACTGTCACCTCACAAATTAAAGCGAAAAAATGGTATCATATTTGGTGGGACGATTATTTTTCATATGTTGTCCGTTATTGACTAAATACATGCTGAACTAGGAACAACAGGCTAAGGTTCGTTCCGTTAAATAAGTTTAGTATCTTGCAAACTAACCTTTTTGTAGTACTGTACTATTAGTACAATTGTTTGAGTATAGTCTCTGTCAGCGGTCGTGTAGTCTGCTTAATAATTAATTAACTTCTTGGCTTGGGGGTCCGTGCAGTGTCTTAGCGAGTTTCAACTGATAAACACGGTACTTATCATCAGAACAGTTTCTCCACATTTGCTACGTTCAGAAGGCGTTGATTGTCATTACATTTCAAACTTATCTTTAGACCAATAGCATGCTTCATATTTCGACATGACTATTTCGATCTCTAAGATCTTGTGGATCTAAATCAACCGTGTAAATGAACCGCCAAAGCTCAAACCAGACGATTAATTATCATTGAAAGTAATCCTCTCTGTTCTTGCTTCCTCTCCGATTACGCTAAATTGTTCTGTGGAATTCCCTTATTCCGTTCTCAGGATCGGAAGATAACTGGTTTCCCTTGGGCAGGACTAATCATTAGACGGCTTTCCCTTTTTCATTAGACTTTCCTAGCTCTCAACTTTAATCATTACGCTGGCTATTATGTTTTTTTAATTGTTTTAACAATTAAAATAAAAAAACAAATAACAAAATAACAAAAAAATGTTAAAAGAAAAGTTTTAACATTTTTATTGTTTTTTGTTTTGTTTTTATTTTAAATTTTAAAACATTTAGTTTACAGCATGTCAGGTGTCTTTTCGGCGTAATTAAACACACACGGTCGCTATTTATGGCGACGTTGCTTGAGCGGGAATATAGAGCAATTAATTCTCGAGATCGAGCTTGATGATAATGGCGACACTACGATAATGTTATCTGCCATGGCCAAGATTATCGGCAGCAGCGTCGGTTGTGTAATGACAAGAAATCTGAATATTGAATATCTAAATCTGATATCGCGTTTCCAAATGAAATGGAACTGATCCACTAAATAAACACGAAAATAACAGTCTGTACTTTTAATGTTTTAATTAAAAATCGGTAAAAAAAATAAAAAAAATAATTCAATAATCTGCTATCATCTGTCTCTCTCTAGCTCTCTGTGCATTTTTTTATAACCGATTACCGACGCCTTTCAGTTTTACCCAAGTTTCTATGCGTCATTCTTTGGATTGTTCAACACTTTACATTATATAATTATTTTGCGTTTTTAAACCATTCCACACCTCTTTCTTTGTCATACAGTATAATTTGCCTAAATTGTTGTCCGCCATTTTGTCTTAATGACGTTATTCCTACAACAACATTTATCTCTGGATGTTTTTATCTCAGGACGCTTCTCTGAAGACATGATATAATTGTTTCAATTATTGTCCTTACTTTATATATCTGTTACATCCTCATTAAATAAAGTGTTATATATATATATATATATATATATTTTTTACTCCATTATTACCTAGCATCGATGAGGTCATTTCTACAATACTTGCGTATTGGCAGCTTTATGTCATAGGTGATATTGGGTTCCTTACGCGTTACTTGTATTTAAAGAGAGGCAAGAAATAATCTTGCCAGAGATAATCTTATTATGATTGGCGCAAGGGAAGACACCGGACTATCTTTTTAAGGATTTGGCGGAATCATTGTTGATAGACTCATTTGGTGAACTGTTTACGCGGTTTTGCTCTTGATCTTTTTGGCCAAAAATTGTTTTGATTCGCATCTTCATGGGCGTACTAATTGAGTAAATATTAGGTTAAGCTGAAACCGAAATTATTCGGTTAAATGGTAAATAAGAGAACATGTTTTCTATATGTATATTTTGTAACTGATTGAAGTATTCGACAATTCGGATGCATGCACTGGAAAAATCGCGCTCTCTTCAAACCTTGGACATTCATTGGAAATTAGCTAAACACTTTCAAATTGCCAAGTTTTTGAAGATTCCCAGGAAATTCAATCTCCAGGAAATTCAATTTCCAGGAAATTCAATTTCCAGGAAATTTCCAAGCCGAGCGTGCGTTTCCCCCCAGTGTATTGTGGGTTTAAATTGGACTAGCGCAATATCTGGACTGAAGCCTCGAAAATTCATTGGAAATTAGTTGAACATTTTCAATTTCCAAGTTTTTAGAAACTTCCAGGAAATTCAATTTGAAAAGGTTCGAAGCGTTTTTTGCCCAGTGTATTATGGGTTTAAATTGGACTAGCGCAATATCTGGACTGAAGCTGATATATGTTTGGGTCAGCCAACATTGCAAATGATATGCTTGTGAGATTCGAACAAGGGAAAGGAAGAAAAAACAAACAAAGTCAGAAAAGCGTTGGTTTGATTTTTTAGATTTAATGGAATCTTCTGAATTGGCGACCGCGGCTAATTTTGAAATAAAGCGATTGTGGTTGCGGTTGTAATCGTTTGTTTAAATTAGAAACGTGGGCAATAAACTTAATAGGAAAATGTCAGTCCCCGAGAAATAATAGCACCATTATGATTGAACCATCGCGCCTAGCTCAGATCTCAAATAATACTTTTCAACAATTCATCAGAGAAATAGGCTTTCGGATAATTAGAAAAAAGGGTTTGTCAAAAAAAAAACAACATAATTTTATTACTTCTAAGGAAATCAAATTATTGAGAGAATAATCAACATTTCAAGCGGTTTAGTGCGGGTTTTGTAATAAAATATATCTATGTCCCTTTCAATTAATTAACAAACCGACGTCATTTATAACTGAGACAAAAGTCTGGATTCTCAATGGAAATTTCATACGATTTTGACTTGAATATATTATTCGTAGTTTCTATATTGGTTCGTGTGTCATTCCCGAGAGTGCCTTTAAAGAAGCGAGGGACATATCGATTCTCACTTTGGGTCCGATATGAAATGTTTCCTGGTTACCGATAACATTGAAATTGTTTGATTTGCGTTAATACACCGGTGTCATTAGTAACATCAGATCATATCAAATTGGGACAATGTTCACTCCTCTACACCGTCAAATTCCTTCAGTATTTGTACTCTTAAAAACAAAAAACAAAAACAAAAACCCGCACCGATCGATTCCATTGCTACAGTATTCAAACGATCTTCAGTGCGTTTCTTTTTTGGAAAAGTTCTTTCAAAAAAACAAACAAAAAAACAGATATCTCTGTCACTACAATTTTCAAAAGATCTTCTATGGAAATGGCTTCCGAAAGAATTTGTCAACGAAATTCCATAGTTGTTTTAACATTCTTTTCTCGTGATCCAAAGAATGCAGAGGAAGCACACTAGTTCGATTGTTTGATAAGCGATTGGCAATCGTAATTTCTGTGGTTTTGTTGATGCTTTTAAGCCCCAACTTTCGCCGTATATGACTAACGGCAATTAGTATACACTTAACAGTTCGATTTATATCCGCACATGACTGCTCATTGCAGATTGCGTTTCATCATTGTACCATCATTATAATTAAACCCACCGTAAAATCCTGGAAACACTACCTCTTAGAGGCTGGTGTTGTTGATAAAGTTTTGCGTTGGTAGTATATGTAGTATTTACAATATGAGTGGCAATGTTGTATCTTATTTACAATCTCGAGCCGAAGGCGAGAGATTGTAAATAAGATACAACATTGCCACTCATATTGTAAATAATACATATAAAAGGTACAAATAACTTGTGAGTGATTCGTTTTTGATTACCGTCTTTTAATTAGATGGACTTGAATAACGCTCTCTTCTTTATATCATGCCTTTATATTGTCATTACGCCTCGTTCCACTAGGCTTGTTAAAAGTTACTCCGACGAAGGGCTAAGGCTCGAAACGTCAGTAAAGTTAAGTACTCTTTTTTACGGTGTTATAGATTTCCTTTAAGGTATCAGGATAGGTTTTGGACCCCTATGTCTTTGGACTTCGACAACACGCGCGCTTTACAATATTTTACCAAGAAAGTATACATTTTCTGAAAGCTGAATAAATGTAGTTTTTGAGTGTGCTTTCATATTTTTAGATTCTTCACTATAGAAATTGTTAGGCGCGTATACGTGAAATTCGACCATAGTGCGTTCTAAAAGTTCGATTGCACATGGAATTTAAGTTAAGCTTGTGAAAAACACTCTAACAGACTCTCGAGATAATGAACTTCAAAACGTTTTCTCCGTTTTCCGATAACTGTTTTAGATCAACCGCAATCCTACGCCAAAGTTGAACAATCGTTTTTATAGCTATGTTGTCAACAAATAGGGCCATAACGTTTGAACGAAGATAATATGAATTATTTTCAGCGAAATCCATCGAAACCCTAGCGACATTAAGCATTTGAAAGACGTGCGTTTAGCGTTGAAAATAGTTCAGAGAAAAGACGCAATTACTGTTTTGGAAGATCAGGCCACACCATGTTTATCCAACACCTAGCGTAATTGAATCTGTCAACCACTTGTCAAGATATCTGATCAGTATTCAGCAAAGATCGACAGGTCATATGCAAATAACAAAGAATCGCGGCAAATTTCAAGATTGTGCTCTGGCTTGTTCGAATATTGCGGGTGCCGGGCATGTTTTAGTGTGTATGTATTTGTATGGTTTTCTGCTCTGTTTGGGAATGGTTTCTTCCAAGACGAAGTGAAGTCGACGATCTTCCTCTTGGACGAGAATATAAAGATTTACGCTTTAAGAATTGTAGTTGCTTTTACAAGTAAAAAGTTCAAAAGTGTATCGTTGTTCAAATTATTCTGCATGCTGTATAGTTGTTTTATCGTTCGCCGCGTGGTTATGAGTGTCACGTACTGATGCGCTTCGACTAACGTCACAATGAACCAATTACTGTTGACATATCGTTCAGTTCCGGTAGCAAAATAGTCACGATTTTGGTTATCTTCATTTTCTCTGCTTGATTCTTTAAAATTTGTAATTTATTTTAAAGAAAGTCATAGAAAAAGGAAAGCTTATTCAAAATCTTCGAAAATCCGATTTTGAATTTTTTTGCTAAAAAAACATATCCTGATACCTTAATCATTGAATTTATCGATCATTATACACCGACACAGCCCATACTAGTGTACTCGCTAGTTTCCATGTAAGTTAAGTACTCTTTTTACGGTGTTATATCATATCAAACTTATGTTATACAAAAGGTCATTGTTTCACATATGCAGATGAGGCGAGTCTTGTTTAGGCGAAAAACAGCATGATTTTGATACATTTTTGCTTTTTACTGCATTGTTAAAATACAAATCAAAAACCTACCAACGGAATATAAAAGACGAATATGTAAGGAATGAATAAGCTGGCAATTCAAGCACAAATAGAGATGTTTGAAGGTGGCATTTTCCGTTTCTTCAAAGTCAATCGAACTGAAATCTCTGAAGAGATATAGGAGAGCGTGACATACGCTGCACACACAAAATCCCTCTGAATTCTTTGGGAATTGTGTCAATCAAAAACCTACCGCCGGATTCTAATGCTCTGTAATTGTACGCGCATTTTGATATAAAATACATGTATATTAAACTTAATTAAGAGGTGGCAAAATGAAATCTAAAACTCTTTGTTTGGTAATTGTGAACATCATATTGGTGCTCTGTATCTCGGTCTGTATGTAGAACTGCTACATAGGCCGGCGAATTCGCAAATAAATTATGGCTCGGAAAGGAGGTTTTTTGAAGGCAATTTCCAATATTTACACGCACGAGATCAATAAGTTAGTTCGAATTTGTGATATATTTTCCCGTTGAGGAAACATATGCAGCTTTTCCATCCTCTCCTATATTTTAGCTACCTGATTTACACATTGTCAAAGGAAAAATATGAATTCAGAAATGATAAACCAGTCACGTACGAATCTGCTTTATTTAGCGGTCATAGTGATTGAACAAATTGCTGGATCAATCGGGCCTCAAACGTGCATTAGTAAACAAAGCATTAACAAAAAACGTTGTCCGCGTGATACTGGATCCCAACAGGAGCAAATGTTCAATGATGCAGGACATAAGTTTGATATGTTTCCTTTATAGCCATTGGATTTATCATTATACACCGACACAGCCGCCCATAGTAGTGCACTCGCTAGTTTCCATTTGTAAAAAGTTAGTTGAAATGAAACAGGCAAAACCGATTATTAAAATTGAATTCCGTATTATTCCCTAAGGTTTCAGGATCTGAGAGGACCATTTCTTCAGTAGAAGAGAGAAATATAATATTTGGTAAGAAATCACCTTTAAATTTCAGCCTCTTGGCCTGCTTGCTTCCAGAAATTCAGATGGAAAGACACAAGTTATCCTAATGGCTCTTGGCCAATCTTTTCCAGATATGAAATGGAAGGCACTATAATTAGTTGCTATAATGACTCTACGACTCGAGTTGTAAGAGTAATATCCAGAAATTCAGATGGAAAGACAGAAGTTATCCTAATGGCTCTTGCCCAATCTTTTCCAGAAATTTAAATGGAAGGCACTAATTAGTTGCTATGGTCTAGTAATCACTTATCGTATACCACATAATGACTCTACGACTCGAGTTGTAAGAGTAATATCCAGAAATTCAGATGAAAAGACAGAAGTTATCCTAATGGCTCTTGCCCAATCTTTTCCAGAAATGAAACGGAAGGCACTAATTGGTTGCTATGGACTAGCAATCACTTATCGTATACCGTATAATGACTCTACGACTCGAGTTGTAAGAGTAATATCCAGAAATTCAGATGGAAAGACATAAGTTATCCTAATGGCTCTTGGCCAATCTTTTCCAGAAATGAAATATATGGAAAGCACTGGTGATTAGTTGCTATGGAATGGTAATCACTTATTATATACCGTATAATGGCTCTAAGATTTGCCGTTGATATCCAGAAATTCAGATGGAAAGACACAAGTTATCTTAATGGCTCTTGGCCAATCTTTTCCAGAAATTTAAATGGAAGACAGTAATTAGTTGCTATGGGCTAGTAATCACTTATCGTATACCGTATAATGGCTCTAAGATTTGAGTTGTAAGAGTAATATATTCAAGGGCCATCAAAACATTGAAAGGTTTTCTTATGGATCTAGGAGTTTCATTCTTGTTTAAACAATTAATCACACTGGGGTAAACGCTGCTCTTCAAACTTCGGAAATTCATTGGAAATTGGTAGGACATTTTCAATTTCCAAGGTTTTGCACATTTCCAATGAATTTCCAAGGTTTTGGACATTTCCAATGAATTTCCAAGGTTTTGGACATTTCTAAACAATTTCCAATGAATTTCCAAGGTTTTGCACATTTCCAATGAATTTCCAAGGTTTTGGACATTTCCAATGAATTTCCAAGGTTTTGGACATTTCTAAACAATTTCCAATGAATTTCCAAGGTTTTGGTCATTTCCAATGAATTTCCAAGGTTTTGGACATTTCCAATGAATTTCCAAGGTTTTGGACATTTCTAAACAATTTCCAATGAATTTCCAAGGTTTTGCACATTTCCAATGAATTTCCAAGTTTTTGGACATTTCCAATGAATTTCCAAGGTTTTGGACATTTCCAATGAATTTCCAAGGTTTTGGACATTTCCAATGAATTTCCAAGGTTTTTGATCATTTCCAATGAAAGGTTTTGGACATTTTCCAATGAATTTCCAAGGTTTTGGACATTTCCAATGAAACAATTTCCAATGAATTTCCAAGGTTTTGGACATTTCCAACTGAATTTCCAAGGCTTTGGACATTTACAAAGAATTTCCAATGAATTTCCAAGGTTTTGGTCATTTCCAATGAATTTCCAAGGTTTTGGACATTTCTAAACAATTTGAATTTCCAATGAATTTCCAAGGTTTTTTTCCAAGATCATTTCCAATGAATTTCCAAGGTTTTTTCCAACATTTCCAATGAATTTCCAAGGTTTTGGACATTTCCAACTGAATTTCCAAGGCTTTGGACATTTCCAAAGAATTTCCAATGAATTTCCAAGGTTTTGGACATTTCCAATGAATTTCCAAGGTTACGTTTTGGACATTTCATTAATTTCCAAGATTTTGGATATTTCCAATGAATTTCCAAGGTTTTGGTCATTTCCAATGAATTTCCAAGGTTTTGGACATTTCTAAAGAATGTCCAAGGTTTGAATTGCGTACGTTTTTTCCAGCAATATGGCGCGGTTTTGATCGAGAGATATTAGAAGGACGACCTTAAGCTATAAGTGAACAAGAACTAGGACGACTAACGAGTTTCGACAAGAATGCTGTTGTTCTTTTGATCGTTCAATATCGTATTTACTCTTTCCTCGGACCTTTTGAAGCAAATCAAAAAAGACTTTATTTTATGAGGGTGACACTAAACAACTTGTGGCCCTCTAACCTAAACTAAATAAATCTATAAATCTGTTTTTTTTTCTTCTGGCAATTGTTTCAGTTTCCCCGCAACGTCTGTCCCCTTTGTGTAGTATCCACTAATCTCATTTTAACATGGTTCTAAACATAAATGGATGATAAGGTCTGTTGAGAATTAAACTATATGAAAACGTATGATTATTACTAAATTCCTTGTAAGTCAAATCCAACTATTTCGACTGACAGTTCTTTTAAGGTTAAAATGCGTTTACCATGTTAATTCATGTCGTGTCATTTAGCTTGTCAATCTTGTACTATCCAGTAATCTTGTCATGAAAATTTGTGTATGCGGTTATCCTGAAAACACGCATCTACATCCAGAACTTGTTAAATCGTCAAAAGAGAGCAGACAGATCCCGACCGCAAGAAATATTGGTGTAATGGATTTAAGTTATAAAGCTGTTTAACAGTAGAAAAGCAAGTTGGGATTAATTTATATTGTATTTTAACAAAACAGCATGGGTTTTCATGTTGAGGCAATTTCAATTTGGCTTGATTCAATAAAGATAGGATTAGCGCTGTTGAAAAAGAGCCGTCGAAAATACAACGGCGAGTGACAGTGATTCTTCATGGAAAAATATATAGCCCAAAGCATCAGTCGAATTGTCTTTATGAATTTAAATTTATGTTTAACTTAGGCAAGATCACATGCGTATTTCTGTTGAATACTGTATTATTTTTGCTATGTTTTTAATAAAGGAATAATAACGATGAGTTGACGATCTTATGCGATTGTATGTTATATTCATCAGGGCAAAAATATGTTTTGTTTTGAAATCATGGAAAAGAGCCATCAATCTGGTTTTGCTCCGATTTTTTTCCTTTTTTGAAAGTATTGATAATCAAATAAAATCTGAAATAATGACATCGCTCGGTTTAGTATTTAGGAATATGGATTTCCCAACCTATGGCAAATCAATTTATACCAGAGGAAGTTACACAATCCACGCGCTTGGATTTTCATTGCGGAAAGGCTCGCAAGACTAACGAAGCGACAACCATGCAGATCGGCGAAGAATTTGTCTACTTTGATTACAACGCCAGCGAGTTGTGGATTCTAATTATAATCACACTTCTACTTACGTCTAACTTACCATTCAGAATCCTGCGTCCAGCTTCACCATCATCGTCAGCCAAATTGGATCACAGAGTAACTAGAAAGCCACCACATTCCACTCGCATCGAATCAAACAAAGTTATATCCTTTGAACAATACGCAGGAACTCTACTTCAGTACTTATGTTTTCAATATTGGATTCGAATCGCCAAACAAAAGAAATCTCTAATTGCAGATTTTCCCCTTGGAAGATCAATACTGGCGGGGTGTATATGTCAATAAATGGCAAGCTCCGAGCAATCAGACGCGACCAAGTACTTCCACTTGTCTGTCGCTGGTCCGGTAACCAATGATATCTCGGCGTTGGACAAGTACGGAATTAATTTCGATCGTTGTTAGTCGATATCTCGAGTATTAAATTTTTAAATTTAAATTTTTATTATTAAATTTTTTTTTTTGAAAAAGTATATGATTTTATTCTGTCAGCTTGTGTTTATGATACTAATCACTTGAACAAAGTGAGGCTTAAATCAACTGCCTGACAAGTAGTATAGTATTTTTACGAGATTTTAGAAAATCCGGCAATCGATATGCTATTACAGGAGAACCCCGCACTACGTCCACGCCTCGTTAATACGACCTCTTTGTGTCCCTTATTATGACCAACTCGTTGCATTGTCCAGATTGTAATAAAAATAAAATGATTAATAAAACGTGCATATTTTGTTTTCCCGTTGGTGGTCGGTATTGATGGCGCTCCACTGAACCCGTAAACAAGGCGGAGATGCGGGTTGCCAAGGACATATGCATTTAGTGAATGTACACCGCGAACACTTGACATTTTTGAAGAAATAGAAAACGCGCGCGCATGCTCCGTCCAGTTTTAGAGCACGCGGGGACTGATCAGAACACGAGAGAAGAGTTGCGAGAAGTCCCGTCATTTCTGTTTTTTAGATAGCCACTAGCCACCCCGTCCTACTGGCAAAATATTGCATTGACTGCATTTTTTAAAGGTCACAACTCGCCCAAATATGCCTTGGTTCATGTAGGTCTATAGGAATTCATCCACAGAACGGCCAGGGAGGCAATTTAACTCTTGGCGCCACTGTCTTCGTGAAATCACCTCCCTCCTCTAAGTTCATTTACAAGATTGCCTCTACCCAATATTATTATGGCTTAATGATGCCAACCTAGTGGCTCCTGTACATGTCAGTAGAAAGTGGCTCCAAGAAAACACTTATAAATCAATACAATACAATACAATACAATTATTATTATTATTATTATTATTATTATTATTATTATTATTATTATTATTATTATTATTATTATTATTATTATTATTATTATTATTATTATTATTATTATTATTATTATTATTATTATTATTTATTATTATTATTATTATTATTATTATTATTATTATTATTATTATTATTATTATTATTATTATTATGACTCCGAAACGTCGGTCTATATACATTTTGTCATATGTTTTTGCCTGTCTATATTATTATTATTATTATTATTATTAATACCTACCAGGTTCGATTATTATTATTATTATTTAGCGAATGTGCAGTCGAAAACACAACCACAACGAGCGTTACTGGAAAGAGGGAGCGAGTAGTTAATTATCTGAAATGCCAGTAAAAAAATATTTTTTAATAATCATTATTAAAAAATAATTTGTCACGTTGCAATTTACTGGCATTTCAGATAAATTCACTACAACTTTATTTATTATTATTTTCTTTATTTCGTTTTCTGTTTGAATCATAACAAGTGTTTTTTTTAATTTACACTTTCAAGTTACAGGATATTAATTATAAACATTGACATTCAAAAGAAACTTCAAACTCTCTTTGTTATTTCCTAAAAAATTGAAGAATACCGAATTGCTGAGTTTCAATCAATCACTGGAGATTTTTAATGTACAAAGACGCAGCGGCCATGTTGGTGGTAGAAACAAGAGAAGCTAAATAAATGAGGGATGCTTTGTTATCGGGAACCAACATGGCCGCCATGACGATCACGTGAAAACCAGCAATAAGAATTTCGAGGTGACGAGTTAAAAGATACCTCGGTATTTTCGTCGTCGCCACGTCGCGTCAAATACACTGACTACCGCGGTATTGGTAACCCACTCAAGAAGAAAAAGCTTTTTACTCTGATTAAACGCCGTAACTGAGGCTTATCTTTTTATTATGACTTTTTTTTATTTTTATTATGACTTTTTATTTATATTTTTTATTATTATGACTTTTTCTATTTTTTTATTATGACTTTCTATTTTTATTATTTATTATTATGACTTTATATATTTTTTATTATGACTTTCTATTTTTATTTTTTATTATTATGACTTTTTATATTTTTATTATGACTTTTTATATTTTTATTATGACTTTTTATTATTATTATTTATTATTATAACCTTTTATATTTTTTATTATGACTTTCTATTTTTATTTTTTATTATTATGACCTTTTATATTTTTTATTATGACTTTCTATTTTTATTTTTTGTTATTATGACTTTTTATATTTTTATATTGTGAGCAATACGCCTGATTAAGTACAATCAGGTCCCGGTTGCACGAAAGATGATGGATTAGACTGATGCAGTTATCCAATAAATTGTATCCATTGGATAGCGCTATTTGCCTTTCGTGCAACCAGGATAGACTTCTGGTAGTTTTTTTCATTTGTACATGTTATTTTGTTTTTATGCGCTGATGAAAATGTATATTGAGATCAGCGCAATATAAGTTAATAAATATTATTATTATTATTATTATTATTATTATTACAGAATAATACTGGTATAGAAACCCTGGTAGAATACATATCAAACTTATGTCCTGCATCATTGAACATTTGCTTCTGTTGGGACCAGTATCACGCGGATAACGTTTTTGTTAATGCGCTTGCGCAAAATGATTGAATTTTGTTGACTAAAGCACGATTGAGGCCCGATTGATCCAGCAATTTGTTCTGTTGCCGCTAAATAAAGCAGATTCGCACGTGACTGGTTTATCATTTCTCAATTCACTTTTCCAGTTTGACAATGTGTAAATCAGGTATAGCTAAAATATAAAATTAAAGAGGATGGTAAGCTGCAAATGTTTCTTCAACAGGGGAAAATATATCACACATTCGAACTTACTTATTGATCTTGTGTGTAAATATTAGTTGCCTTCAAAAAGCGTCCTTTCCGAGACATAATTTATTTGCGAATTCCCCTATATAGCTTCTACCGGGATACAGAGCACCAATATGATGTTCACGCCGTACCAAATAATAATGAATTAAATAAAGAGTTTTAGATTTCATTTTGCCACAGCTTAATTAAGTTCAATATACATGTATTTTATATCAAAATGCGCGTAAAATTACAGAGCATTAGAATCTGGCGGTAGGTTTTTGATTGACACGATTCCCAAGCGATTCAGAGGAATTTTGTATGCAGCGTATGTCACGCTCTACTATATCTCTTCAGAGATTTCAGTTCTATCGATTTTGAAGAAACGAGAAATGCCACGGTCAAACATATTTATTTTTGCTTGAATTTCCAGCCCATTCATTTCTTACATATTCGTCTTTTATATTTTGCTGGTAGGTTTTTGGTTTTTATTTTAACAATGCAGTAAATAGCAAAAATGTACCCAAATCATGCTGTTTTTATTGATAGACTGCCGTCGCCTCGTGTGAAACAATGACCTTTTGTATAACATAAGTTTGATATGTTTTTCGAGTATAGCATGCAATTCTAATGATGGTTACACACGAATACTGCTGTTCTGACATCATGCATGCTCTCTGAAGAAAAATGAGAGGCCCTGGTGAGACACAAACCCGATGCCCCACATTCTGAGATATTACAATTCCGATATAATTCATCCATCTGTTCTGATGGCTTTAGAGATGTTAAAGGTGACTTTCCAGTTAAGAGATAACGAGAACATTTAGTTATTATGCAGTCAATCTCAAGCCAATCAAATTCCAGTTTGACATGTCTCTGGTCCAGGGCCTCTCATTTTTTTCATCCGAGAAGGCCTGGGAACGATGGTGATTCATATCACGTGTGTACATTTGCTTTTCTTTCTTGCATGATAGGGATTGGTAACGACATGATGAGAACACCACAGAGTCCACAGCACGCTGCAAAGATCTTTCCAAAGATTGTCACTGGAACGACATCACCGTACCTATATATAACAGCAATACACATTAGAAAGGTAACAATATAAGAGTGTCTGATCGGTATACGTTATATTAACATAAACCATCCACTGGTCTATCACAAATCCTGCAATCTGATTGGTTCGCTACTAGTGGTCTATCAGCTCATAGACCCTGAGTAGATGTAAACAAACAAAATGGCGGTTTTGCTAATGTTTCGGAGGAGTTTCTCGACGAATTATTGTCTGTTGCTTGTTTCTGTCATTTTCTACTGACCTACTGGATGGTTTATGCTAAAACAATTAGACTTACTACTCGTTCTCGTTTTCTATGACGGATAGTCAACTCGGCGCTACGCACCTCGTTGACTATTGACTCATAGAAAACTCGAACTCGTAGTCTAATTGTTAATATTATACTCCAGATATATATTCCAATTATATTTGGTCACCTTGAGGTAAATTGCCCCAAGGATTTCTACTGGCTCTGGAGATTAATTCCTTCCGGTATGTGGCAATAGACCTTTTTACCGATACGGCGGCCATTTTGGATTCTATTGTTTTGGCTAAAACATTATGGGATGCCCAGGGTGCAAATGACCCAAAAACTGTAGAGAGTGGAGTAGCGCCAATATATTATTTTTCTATGTCACTCTAGCCATAGTGTTATGTGACTTAATATCTACATGTGTTGTGTATTGTTGTATAATTTTGTACAAATTCATTGCTTTAAATTAGGTTTTCGTAGTTTTTCAAGGCCAAATGGTTACTAGCTTGCACCCTGGGCATCCCATAATTTCTTCATAATTCAAGATGGCCGCCGTATCGGTAAAAAGGTCTATTAAATACATTAGAAGACTGGGCACAGTGGCATAACCATCGAGATAGCAGTTCTTAAATTTCGACAATGTTATCTCCAATTTAAAAACTGTATGGCCTATCCGATGTGCTGGAGAAAGAGCGTTGAATCCATTCAAGTGATATTCTACTAGTCTTTCATCGAGAGCAAAGTGGCACCTCGAAAAACTTGTCAATAATTCAACCAATCAAAACACTCGAACCCAGTCTCCCAACATTTGCCACATACCAGATCCTTATCAAGAGTTGATGTTATCCAATACATTTATCTATTGGATAAGGACAATGGACAATGTTCTGTGTCTTTCTGTTGAACAGGAAGCGTAACCTGTTAGTTTGGTTACCCTGTGGTACATTCGCCCCAGTCCCTTTCTTGGTCTTTTTTGTTGTTGTTGGCAAAGGCAGCCCAAAACAATTTCCCAAAATATATCCCCTAATCACGCGCAACCTTTTTGGACTCCCTGTGCTATATTTGCCCCAGTCCTTCTCTTGACACAGGGAGCCCATTTCATGTTCACATGTATTGATCTGCGGGGGAGTCTTGTTTGAATAATGATTAATGAGATCTTGATAAACCGTTTATAACTTTTTTTTACATTTTGAATTAAAACAACAAATCAATAGTGACTTGAAAAGAAAGTAAATCATTTTAAAATAAAATAAAAATGTGTAAAAATAGAATTAATAAGTCTCTAGCACTGTGTAATTAGTCCCTCGAGCTGAACACTTCCTCTCAAATGCCCATCAAATTAGATGATGAGAGTATAAATACCACCATTAATCTTACCCTGTCGTAACCATAGTAACGCATGTAAACCACAACGAGTGAGGGATACTTGTGAAGTTGCCAGAGTTGCTGCCGTCCCTTTCAACGTAATAAATGACGCCTCCAAATAATAGAATACCAACTAAAAATATAAAGTAGAGAAACAATAGGTCCTTGAAGCTGTTCCGCAACGTGAGGATCAAAGTCTGTAGCCTGAGAGAGTTGCGGCTTAGTTTCATAAGACGGAGGACTCTGAGAACTCGTAATGTTATTAGAATGTCGGAAGCACCCACCATAACTGCGAACACCAGCTCTAGATAGTATGGAAGGATAGCCAACAAGTCGATAATGTTCAGCACTTGTTTTACAAACGTGAGTTTGTTTTTGGCGAGGAAGAAGCGAATCACGTAGTCAATGGTGAAGACAACCACGAAGAAGGTTTCCATGGCAAAGAAGGTTCCCTCGTAGAGTTGACCACATTTGGTACCGTTGTGGCAGTCTATAGTCTCCACAGTGTTACATAAGGAGCTGGCTAAAATGATCAAACCATACAGATGCTGTAGGATGACTGTGCCTCTAGTGGAACAACATAGGTTTTTCTTGAATCGTCTCTGAGGCACATGGATTGTACGTTTGGAAAGACGACTCTTTTTTATCTGTCTACACAAATGTGTCAATTTTGTTTCCTTTCCCTTCGTTTCTACCTTTCTCACATGTTCCTTAAAACACTCTTTTTTGTTGCAAACATTGCTGTGGTTTTTCTCGATGCATGTAGCCTGTTCTTGTGCGCTTTCTTGCGTATTGTCAAAATTTTGGCCGCCATTTTCTTTCTTCTCTTGGTCCTGTTCCTTGACCGTTTGGTGGTTATCTTCTGACCTTTTGTGATTTCCAAGTTCTTCCTCGTTTCTCTCGCAATGGTTTGGACCAGAGTTCTTCAACTTGCTGAACACATCCAAGCAACATTCGTCGATTGCGGTGTGGGGTATACCAAAGAACTCCAATTCATCTTGGAATGCTCCGGGACACTCAACCTCAGAAAAGTGTAACTTGCCAACTCGATAGAAGTTCAAAATAAATCGAAACAACTCCGGATCCCGGTCGAAAAAATACTCCCCTTTTATGTGGTCATGAAATAAAGACAACATATCACTGCCCAGGAGTGTGTTAGGATGTTTCTGAAGATGTTTTAGCTTGGCTGAAAAGTGTTTACCACTGACGTTAATCTTGATTCGATCATTGTGCTCATTTTGGTGGAGCGAAGACATTCTCGATGAACTCATGGTAGTTGGTTAGCATCCACTTTGTCCGCAGCAGTGTCCTTTTGTGCTAGTGCCTCAGAGTTTAACTGTATTTCATGATGGTTTCTAATTATTATGCAAAATTAACACCATCAAAATAAAGCAGAGTGTACTTTTTGACAGTTAGGTTACATCAATCATGTTCGATTAATTACAGCTTTCGTATACACGTGTTAATTTAAGATAAAGTCCATTTACCGCGGCAGAGCTTGTTCCAATTCTCTAGTTAGTCTGGCGGTTTGTTGAAAGGGCGAAGAAGCGGCGAAAATGGCAAAAAAAAATCAACGACAAAATCCCACTGTTTGTTTAGAATCTGTGCAAATACAGAAATTTGAACAGGTGACGAACTATGAATATGGTAATGCATAGTATTTAAATGAAATGTCAAAGTGCCTATAAACTCAAATGTTTTATGTGAGAATTTATTCTGGAATAGTTGAATGATTTGATAGTTTGTGATTTGGTGCTTTGCATCTGTGAGTTATAATGGTTTGAGATCTCAAAATACATGAGATGAAACGATGCTAAGGGAGGTATAATTTATTATACAAATTTATCCTAGTGCAAATTTATAACTTCTGAAACTGTTTTCATTTCATAATTCTCTCTAGATTTACTTTGGTTAATTATGATTTTATTCTTCTATAGTTCTAGAGGAGAACATTAAAACACAGGCCCCTCATGGTATATCTTATACCCCATTCACACCAAACCATGTTTAGTTAAACTTGTTTTTCTCAGTTCTATAATTTGAGGACATAATTAAGAAAGTTGTGTTATTACAATTAATAAATAAATAAATAAAAAACAGTAAAAAAAATAAAAAAATAAAAAATAAAAAATATTAATAATAATTTGAGGACATCTAATTTCACACGTATCAAACTGGAATGTATACTGTGCAACTATACAGTTTACCAGCAGCTTTGTGCCAAAGTTTGTGTGGCGTTTGTAGATAATTTCCTAAACCTGTATAGTTAAACTGAAAGCTTTTCTGAACCCCTGGGAGCCTGGGGTCAACCCTTGTCAATCAAAATTAAATATTAATCAGGAATATTACGGATGTACATATGCTACATTGCCATGGTAACAGCTGACTGAATGACTACTTTGCTGGATATGAAAGCTTTTTGTTTAGGGTAAACAACATTTTTCAAAGGTCCTGATTGAAGTTAAATGTTGTTGATTTTATCGTAAAATTTTGTCAAAATTACGAATCCATATTTTGAACATTGTAATTACGCCTACATACACATACTGTGTGCGTAGCTTGAAAGCTCGGTTGATTTCTAAAATAAATCGATGAAACAAGCATTTACTTATTACGAATCCAAATGTTTACTTTATTTGTTATTCATTGCTTTTGGTAAGTTGAAATATTTATATTTGTACAATAAAAATAAAAATGTTGTCATTAACTGAAAAAAAGATTAAAAAAAGTTGATATAACAATGAGCTGGAAAAAAATCACATATCGCCGATCGTGATTCTGTGGTAGTGAATATGGACTAATTCTCGATCTCTGGGAAGAAAAAAAGGACAATAGTTGGTAGGTTGTATTTCATGTTTTTATTTGTTTTGTTTTGTTTTCATATATTTTTATCCCTCTGACTGGGAGCTATAGGTAGGGGTCTAGCTTTACGAAACAGCGCTTTCTCCTTGAAGTTCTTTGAAGTGAATGGCTCATTAACATTTTAATTATTATTTTGATGAGATCGAAAATCACGTAAAGGCACAGGGAGCCCAACATTTTCTTCCGAGGTCTGAGCGCTTACACATTTCAACACATATATTTTTGATACAGAAAATCCATCATATATCTCACTCTTTTAGTTCATCAGTCATTTGCTGACCCAGTCTGCCTTTCACTTTATTTTTATAAGTGAGATCTGCATCGTGATTGTAAAGCGCTTTTGAGCTATCAGTAAAACGCGCTATATCAAATAAACTTCCCCTTTCTACTTCCCACTTTAGTTACGGTTCGTGCGGTGACCTTGCCGTGTCCAAGCATTCTGATTGGTTGAGAAATGATTTTGCCGTAGGTTTCCCACTCTTACGAAAACGACTCTATTGCTTGCCGACTTACTGACCCTTTCAGTAACGCACTCCTTGTCGGCCTCTCTCATGCGCAAGCATACATGTTTTTATCTCCCTCTTCCTCTCAGTTGATTTTAAACTTCAGCTACAATAGATCATGAGGAAGATATAGATCAGTTTAGAAATAGATTTTAAATGAGTTCATAACCATACAGATATCATATCAAATTGTTTCATGTGGTTTTATTAAATGAAATACCTTTGACTTTGTTTTTACCTTATAAGGATAAGAAATATTTTATTATTTATTTGGTGAGAAATAGTTTCTTTTCAATAATATCGTTACTTTCGTTGATGCTCTATAATTTATTTTTGGACGATAGTGTTGTCGGTACAGCAGATTTCGTATGACTGTGAAAATCCTGCGTGCCATGCCGTGACCGTGAAGCTTTAGGATGTCGAATGAATCCGTGACAAAATCGTGACAATACCGTGACAGTATCGTGACCGTACCGTGACAGCACCGTGACAGTACCGTGACAGTACGTGACAATACCATGACAGTGCCGTGACCGTACCGTGAAAGCACCGTGACAGTTCCGTGGCAGTACCGTGACAGTACCGTGACAGTACCCTGACAGTACCGTGAAAATACCATGACAGTACCGTGATAGTACCGTGACAGTACCATGACAGTACCGTGACAATACTATGACTACCGTGACAGCACCGTGATAGTACCGTGATAGTGTCGTGACAGTACCGTGACAGTACCGTGACAGTACCGTGACAGTACCGTGACAGTACCGTGAAAATACCATGACAGTACCGTGACAGTACCGTGACAGCACCGTGACAGTACCGTGACAGTACCGTGTGCCGTGGTTTTTCACACGCATATGAAATCTTCTCTACATGGTAGTACATGCATGACAGCAGACTCATTTACACTAGAATTCATAACCTATTGTCAGTATTTTTGCCAAATGATGGTAGCACGTCTGTAAATGCTTTTGTTCAATTGCGAATCTCATTCGATCCACTGCACAGGGAAAAGTATGGCGGCTATTGCGAACCTGAATCATTACTACTCACACCTAACAACTGTATTACGCGTTTGCTTTACTTAATCAGGCAGGAGACTTTCAAATTTTAAAGTTTTCAAAGATCCCTCTTGGTGTAGTGTTTTTTATGCGCAGGATTATGGTAAAATATACCGATCCACCATCTTGGATTTATTTGCATAATAATATATATATATATATATATTTTTTCTTTCTAGCTATTCTTCTTCGTCTCGGTTTTCAAAGAGTTCCGCACGGTTGACCACGGTTCCGTGGTATTTAATTTCCCTAACCATGTTTTTGCTCTCTCAATGCCAACCACGCCCAAGACCGCATCTGTTGGCGGCAAGTCTTTCAAAGTCCATTTGAATTTCTTTAGGTTTTACTTCTAAAACGCCCACGCTGCCATTAAACCTAACACGAGAGTGTGTAACATTGTAAATAAATTGACCGTAATTGACCGTACCACCTCAATCACACCCTCCCAATACGCGAGCAAGCTGAGTTTACAAAGAACTCGAACACGTTCAATCGATCTACTGTATTCTGAATAAGATGGTGGTTGTATATTTGACTATAAACCTTAGCGCACCTAAAATCAGAGCTACAGCTCAAATCTACAAACTGTCTGACACCTTCACATGAATAAAGCAGGTAACAGCTTTACATTTGCAAAATTTGATGTTTTCAAAATAAAATCTCTCTGGTCGCTGTTCTTTTAAGAAAAAACGTAAAAGTTAAATGTTTCATTCGTGGAAGTGCTGAATAAACTAAAACGTGGAGCCTGCGGTACAACATTGCGCGTAATATTGCTTGTGAAAGAGTCGTTTTCGTACGAGTGGGAAAGTTACGACACCGTGCCGTATTGAAAGAGTTTGATTGGATGAGATGCATCTACACGCTTTTTGATTGGTTCAGAAAGGAAGCCATTTGAGTGTCAACGTACCACAGGGTTCCCACTCCTATAAAAACGACTCTATGATTGCAGTGTGTTTCTACTCTTGTAATTGTTGTGACCAAACTTATAGAAATATTCAATTGCATTGCCTCTTCTTCTATTTCGCGCAATAAATTCTAGAACTGGACATTCGCACGGTGTTACCGGTGTGCGTGCTCTGACCTACTGACTCCCAGTAATGAGGTCGGCTTGGCGTTAATGTATGTAAAATGGTTACTAGTGAATGAGACCTCGTACTAACTGTACAGCTAGTAAATAAATCTAATATGCTTTTCCGAGTGCTGTAGATAAATGGAAAACTAGCGAGTACACTAGTATGGACTGCGTCGATGTATGTAATGATAAATTCAATGGAAACTAGCGAGTACACTAGTATGGACTGCGTCGATGTATGTAATGATAAATTCAATGGAAACTAGCGAGTACACTAGTATGGGCTGTGTCGATGTATGTAATGATAAATTCAATGGAAACTAGCGAGTACACTAGTATGGGCTGTGTCGGTGTATAATGATCAATTCAATGGAAACTAGCGAGTACACTAGTATGGGTTGCGTCGATGTATGTAATGATAAATTCAATGGAAACTAGCGAGTACAGTATGGACTGCGTCGATGTATATAATGATAAATTCGATAAAGGAAATCTATAACAGCAATCTGCAATATTGAGCGCAGTGCTGCACCTTGCAGCGTCTAGAAGTTACGCTGGATTAACTCTCACCCATTGTTTTCTCTCTCAATTATAACCCTCTTTGCTTTACTACAATGTTGTCTTAAAGACGAGCAGGAAAGCGAATTATTTGCGAGCCCATCACACTCCTCATTTGCTATCAATGACGTTCTTTCGCAACCACCTTCTCCACATGCTCGTCGTTCCTGTGTCAAGCGATGCCTGGACTTGATTGAGTCTAGTGTACATGGGACTTGTTTTTCCTGTAGAATAGGTATCGGCAAAGCCAATAGCACCACCCCTGATATACAACATATACTACCAACTATTTTACCAGCCACATTTGTAGGAACCACATCGCCGTATCTAAGAGTGAAAGATAGCATATGTGAAAAATATATTGTTATGTAATAAGTAATAATAATAATAATAATAATAATAATAATAATAATAATAATAATAATAATAATAATAATAATAATAATAATAATAATAATAATAATAATAATAATAATAATAATAATAATAATAATAATAATAATAATAATAATAATAATAATAATAATATATAATAATAAAAAATAAATAACGTATTAGGAGCAACAAATAAGCGACTCGATATACTAATTTGTTACTAAAACATTGATAATAATAATAATAATAATAATAATAATAATAATAATAATAATAAATAACGTATTAGGAGCAACAAATAAGCGACTCGATATACTAATTAGTCGGGCTTCCTGTGGAAGCCCCGACTCTAAAAATGCAGAGCGTTCTTCGTCGTCCTCGTCGACCCCAAAAAGCATATTGGGTTCTACAGTGCATGCGCCCTGTGCCGGCCGCTAAGATAATCACCGAAGGCTCAAACAACATGATTTATCAATACGAGACTGGTCGAGTCTGAATTCACAATTTATGTCGTCTTGTTTTCAAAATAACCATGCATAATCACCCAAGGCTCCGTAAACAACATGGTTTCTTCACAAACCTTGTCAGTTGGAGGAAGGTTACTAGTATGTCGTCTTTGTTTTTTATTATTTTTCTCCGTACGCGTCAACGTCGAGCTAAAGCCGAAGGAGACATGAAGTCTGGCCAAGAAAGATTAGAAAGCACAAACCAATCAGGGAAAGCACCGGAGGTCAAGGGGCCAAAATATAAGTCTTTTCTCGTCTAAATCTAAATTTAGATTGAAACAGGACGCTCTAGTAGCGTGAAGTATATACTGTAAAGTTCGCAGTACTGAAATTGCAAGGAACGCATGTTCTATCGAGCTCGAGTCACGCAACGACGAGCAACCAAAAACTGTTTCATTGTACATATACAATACTTTATGATCATTCTAAACCATAGTGTTTTATCTTTATAATCTATATCTGAAACATTGCAACACGTACAATCTACGTATTCTGCACGGTTTTCGCTGAATAAACAGATTAGATCACTGTTATCTTTAGAATCTATCTCTGAAACATTGCAACACGTACAATCTACGTATTCTGCACGGTTTTCGCTGAATAAACAGATTAGATCACTGTTATCTTTAGAATCTATCTCTGAAACATTGCAACACGTACAATCTACGTATTCTGCACGGTTTTCGCTCAATAAGCACATTACATCACTACCTTGCCTACATGTTTGATGCATTAGTCTACGGCGCGCGGGCTCTTGCTCGAGCTTTATTGCCATTGACAATATTTCATTGACAATGGATATATGGTCGAGAGCAAATCAGATTCAGTCGAGATTACCGATCGCAGCAACCACTGCTTGCTTTAAGAAGCCCGACTTAACGCTACAAGAGCGTCTAGTTTGTTACTAAAACCTTGATAATAATAATAATAATAATAATAATAATAATAATAATAATAATAATAATAATAATAATAATGACTTTATTTTCAGAGGGTGGGTAGCAATAAACAGCAAAGTTAATAAACTTGTGGCCCTCTATAAAGATGTAAACAGCATACTCCTAACGTAACTATTAGAGTCGTTTTTGTATTAGAGTGGGAAAGCTACCGTACGGAATTACGGTCACGGTACGGCATCCAAGACATTCTATTCAACCAATCACAGCGCGCAAAATCATCGCTCAACCAATCAGAATGCTTGGATACCGCACGATCATGGCGCGATACCGTCACTGCACGGCACGAACCGTACCATAACTACTTACCCACACTTACGAAAACGACTCTATGAATAAAAATTGTGTCATAATGGCTTGGCAATTAATTTTAATTTGAGACATTTACACCAGACCGGCACCATCACACAGTCTACTAGTCGACGTTTTCATGTCAAACAGAACGCTCACATTGATCAGTGCCATTAGACAATTTCATGGCTTCAGAAACGAAGATTGAAAGTACCTCGAATTATAATTGAAAGACTAAAACAGCATGCACTGGCGACTTGGTAATGTGGAATGATTGCAATGAGGATTTATCATGTAATTTCAAAACTCATAGGACAAAAAATGATTATCATAGCTGGAAAGAGCTCGTTGAAATGAGTAAAAATGTGAAGTTTAATAATTGGAAAAGATCGCTTCACAAATTGCGAAGATATGAATTTTCAAAAATCGAAATTTTATATGAAAACCTTTGGCTGGTAGGCGTAATGAGTGGTTATCAAGGTTTTCAAACAAAATTTTGATTTTTGATTCATATCTTCGCAATTTGTGAAGCGATCTTTTCCAATTATTAAACTTCACATTTTTACTCATTTCAACGAGCTCTTTCCAGCTATGATAATCATTTTTTGTCCTATGAGTTTTGAAATTACATGATAAACCCTGATTGTAGAGTATAATTATGATTAGTTACCGAATAAAGCTCAATAACATGACATGGCGGTGTTTGGCATGGCTTTAAGGCATTAGATTGATTAAACTCTTGCTGTGGTTTGATTACAGGGGTCTGAAACTTTATCGGTGACCATTTGGGAATTTCAAGGATTTCAGCGTTTAGTCCAATTAGGCAGGGAAAAAATTAGTTCGATTTTTAAGGTTTGCAGTCACTTTAGTCTAAGTGAATGGTATCGCACGGCGGCCATGTTGGTGGATCAATGAAGTATCTAATAATAATAATAATAATAATAATAATAATAATAATAATAATAATAATAATAATAATAATAATAATAATAATAATAATAATAAAAATAATAATAAAAATAATAATAATAATAAAAATAAAAATAAAAATAATAATAATAATGGAAACTTTATTTCATGTATTTTTGCACAAACAATTGCAAATCTCATGTAGGTAATTTACAATTGACTACTTGAACTCGAAAATATAATAACAATAATAATAATAATAATAATAATAATAATAATAATAATAATAATAATAATAATAATAATAATAATAATAATAATAATGATATATTTCTTCAATAAAAACAATATATAAAACAGCGCGTTCCTGGATATCTCAATGCACTTTACATAAATGATATAAAATTAAAAAAAAGTATTATATTCTATAAAAGTCATGAAATTTGAAATCGGTATCTACTGCTCCTTTACACCAACATGACCGCCATGCAGTGCGGCCTGTCAATTCATGAATTTTCACGGTACGTGCAGTATTGATAATGATTGTGTGATGTTGAAGAAGAAAAATAAACAATTTTAACGTGTCAATGTATTTAACAGTACTGCTATTGGGGACACGACTCTCACACTCACTTCTGATTTATATATACAGTCATTCTCAAAAAGGTTATCCAGATGAAAAGACTACAATACTACAATAAAGTCACGTGATTCATTATGTTTTCAATTTCTGCACGCGGAACTGCGAGTTGATACCAGCGCCATTACATTCAGTTCTCACAATGCCGTGTACTTTTGCATCTCAAATTGAAATTCCACGAGTATATATAGGAAATTGAATACATAATGAATCACGTGACTTTATTGTAGTATGGATGGGTGGATGGTCGTTTGTATGAATTAAAGAGTAATTTAACCATAAAAAGGACAACAATTTAAAAAGTTAAAAAATGAGAGAATAGATCAATGAAGCCGCGAAATTCTACCCCAACAAAGGAACTAAACATTTGAGCAAGTGCATAAACAATTCTATCAATCAACAAAAGAAAGGCGAAACTGGAATACAAAATAAAGAAAAGATATAAAGATGGAAGCCATGTTGATCAACACTTTAATTGCTTTTCTTGGTTCAGCCGTAAATGGCATTTGGAGTTACAATACCCATCTATCACGCTCGAAATTGCTTTTGTAAATGTTTTCATAGAAAGGGAAACAAAAGGGCACCGAAGTCGGCGGCTAGTCTCTGAAGCGTGGATAGATAGATAGATTGATAGATAGATAAACTTTTATTGAATCACGATGAGCCGGCATCATCTGAAAACGGCATCCAGGCTGCTAAGAAATGTATAGCGTTCTAATGGCATATATCCTTCTAGGCAAAGGAAGCGGTGACCCTTGTTGAAGCCAATATATAATCGCCTGTGTCACAAGGAAGTGCCGACTTTGATCAATCCACGAGCAAAGCAAAAGTAATTATTCGTCTAATAGAGTCGTTTTGGTATGAGTGGAAAGTAGTTATGATTCGGTTGGTTCCGTGCAGTGCCGTGTCGTGTCGTATCCAAGCATTCTGAATGATTTTGCGCGCTGTGATTAGTTGAATAGATGTCTTCGATTCCGTGCCGTGACCGTAACTCTGTGCCGTAACGTAGGTTTCCCATTCATACGTAAACGACTCTATATAGAAGCTTCAACTTTGCCATAAATAAGAAGGCATTAGAAATCGAGGTCTCGTTGATAATTTAGTCGATAAAGAACATTAGTATTTAGAATTCTTTAGCGTAATAAAACTCTAATCAATCGCTTTTGAATATCATGACCATCAGCATGGACTTTGAATGCGGCAATTAAGCTTTTGGTCATTGCGGTAAATCAAGGGGCGGGGAACCTGCACGGAGTTTACTCAGATCTTTTAAATGAACATTCAATGCTACAGTCTCATTGGAGTACTCATTGGATGGACACCCAAGGCCATTTCCCTTGGAACGTGTATTGACGACAGATGGAATAGCTTTCCTAGTCAAACAATATACTGCAATGAAAAATCTAGGCTTTTAGCGTTTTTGGTGTTTATATCGGAAAAATCTTAAGTTAAAACTCTTAAAGATAATCCCAGATTACTCTCCCTTTTACTTCACGTTCTGAGACATCATTGATAATGAAAAGAGGAACTCAACTGAACGTACGTGGCGGATTTGGCAATTTGATATTTGGTGGTACCACTTGTGTTTCCTCAACAAATAACTTCCTGAAATTCCAGTGAAATCGAATTTACTGGAAGAATCGAATAGCACAGAATCACATTATTGCTTATACACTCAGATACCAAGTCTTGCGGGACTCTTGTTTAAACATTGAAATCGAAAAGAGTTCGAAAGCACTTGAAAAATGACAGGTGTCGATCAGATTTTCGACAGGTTAAGAAATGAGATGTGAGAGATGTTGCTCTTATTAACTACTACATCTCAAAGCTCACGAATAAGCTATAATACAGCCGCATTATTTGCTACTAGCTATTTCTGAAATTGTGTGAAGAATGAAACTTTGACACCGTATAAAAGGCACTCAAATTTCTGACGTTTTGGACGTTGGTCGGAGTACTAGTACTAGTTTAACCATTAGTTACTATCAGTATTTCTATGGTGATGTATTCATAAAAAGAGAAAAAAAATGGTGCCAATCATTTTCTTTTTTGGATAAAGTGTATTATCCAAACTCATACGACTATTCCAATATACAACCATTATTTTATCCGGAACCAAGGTTTTAAAAAGAGATCATTCACATCGATGTCATTTCCCTTGAGGCAGAAGTCGGCAAACATTTCAAATCAAAATCTCGGCAAGTCAACAGAAGGCTAAATGTAAACGTTAACAATGATATTGATATTCTTGCTTCGGTTTTTGTTTCATGTAGTTATCCCTAAAAGCAGCTATTAGTTATATTGTTTTGTTGAGATAGATGTCATCGTGATATATTACAGTAAATGGCTTATATATTGGGCAGACAATGGTGATCTAAAAAGGAAAGGAAAATCTTAAAATAAATAAACGAAAAGTGGGAAGAGTCTGAAGTTCAGGAAATGAATGAAGGAGTGGTGTCAATAAGGCGTCTGCGGCTTTAACCACTACCATCGATGCAAATAACGATTTTTTACCATCAAGATTTTTTTGTGAGGAAATCAAAGAAACTACACTGATGAATGTTGTTAAGATTGTAATTGGTACCTAAGATCAGAGGACAGATTGTGATAACTTACCCAACAGTCATTAGCGTTATGCAGATGTACCAAAAGGACTCTGGGATGCTCCCAAACTGGCGTGGTTCGCTTGAATCTTGTAAATAAAACAGAGCGGTTCCAAATAAAATGATCGCCAGAAAACAGATACAGTACAAGAAGATTATATCAACAGCACAGCGGCGTAGGGTCAACAACAGACAACGCAGCCTGCGGGAGTTCCTTGTGAGCTTTAGAATTCTGAGTACACGGAGAACTTTTAAGATTTGCAGAAAACTACTGTCCCTCCCTAAAGTCTCAATGACAAGCGAAACGTAATAAGGCAATACGGAGAGTAAGTCAATAATGTTCAGAAATTCTTTGAAGAACTTACTCTTTCTCGGGCAAACATAAAACCGCAGAGCTAATTCTGTGGTGAATATAGCCACACAAATCGTGTCAACAATAAAAAATTCAAGATGATAGAAGTCTCCACATGTTTTCCCTTCTTCACAATGCAAAGTCTCCAACGTGACAATTAAGACGCTGATGAATATAAAAATCCCATAAATAATATGAAACAGAACTCCCGACCTCGTAGTTTTTGCAGGCCCGATGGTCTTCCATATTTTTTGCTTTAGTGAGTATTTTGGTTCGCAGTAAACGTCTGTGTTGCCATCACATTTAATTATCTCACCGGGCAAATAATCATCATCATCTTCCACCAAGATATTCTTCTCCTTTTGAGTGGCCAGTTCCCAGCAACAATCGTCCACATCGAACACCGACAAACCATAAAAGTTCAATTCTTCCTCAAAAGCAGCTGGGCAATCTTCCAGTGAACAGTGAAGTTTTCCACGTCGATAGAAATTAAGAATGAATTTAAATAAATATGGATCCCTGTCGATAAAATATTCTTTCTTTTCTTCGTCGTAAAATTTACGAATCATTTTGCTTCCTAAAACGGTGTTTGGGTGTTTCTTCAGCGTGCTTTCCCAAGTCTCAAATCTTCTCCCACTCACATTGAATATGACTCGTTTATCGTCAGCATACGGTCTTAAACCAGCTCTGTAGATCGCTTCCTCTGTATTTGTACGGGTAACTCTACTGTACTGTTGTGACCTTGTGGTGTAGTTCAAGCTATTGCTGTATATGCTGGCTTTACTGAAGACAGAATTGGAACGAGCGCCGCTCGCAGTTGCTTGGAACATTGGAAATCATCGAACACTTGAAATTACTCTTTCAAAAGAAATATATGGGAGTCTTGCTGTTCAGTTCGTAATTGTGTGCCTCGCATTTCTTTCGCTGGCTCCTTTTACATATAAACTCCTCTGGCGATATTAAACCCAATCTGATTGGCTCTTATGCCCCCGAATGCCTTCCAGTAGAATGCTGTGTCGTCAGTGATGATTTAGTTCACTTCCTGAAAATGAATAAATACAAATAGTTATACATGGTTTAATAATATTTTTGTCTTGTTACGAACTACCTTAATTTTGGATTCTAGAAGGATCGATCTGAGATGACGAGATGGTACCGTATGCAGGAGAGATGACGCCGTATATAAATAACAACATCTAGTCGAAGGTCTTGGTTATTATTTAGTAATTTGGGCCTGCGCTGTCAGGGTACGTTCACTTTAATATCATGTCTCGAGGCGGCATTTACAAGAAACAGGAGTGCATCGAGTGACTGACATGCCAGAAATGAAGAAATTAAGTGAAGTGACCTTCAATCGATCTTATTGGTCGAATACTAGAAAATTCAACATCTTTCTTGAAGAACTACTATAATTAAGAATAGGAAAGCGGGGAGAATCTTGAGATATGACTTGCTCGTACAATTTTAAATGAATCACAGTAATGAGTTGCAGTTTAGTAGACCACGTAAGTCAGGCATTGAATGAGCAAAGCGAAGAAGCATTTCAATAATTGCTGTATCTTTTCAGTGTTTATATTGAGGATTTTTGAAGGCTGAATTTGGTGAAAAATATGTCGTGATTATCCTGATTCTTTCAAGTTATACATTTGAAAAGAAATTGCATTCAAAATCTCATTGTATTTGTTTCTTCCAAACCACAAATTTGCGATCAATATTTTGTAATTTAAATGCAAATTAGGTTTGTATGCTGAGAGGGTTTTCGTTTAACACGTTACCTTGGCCATGTACTACTAGAGTCGCCAAAACTTCCCTTTCAGAAAAAAAAAAAAAATCCCCAGACAAAACGTCCTTAGCCGCGTTCAAACAAAAATGTTTCATTTGTTTAAAGTTATTCACTGGAATAAATATTTTTGGTCTAGGTTTGCATTTAATCTCGGTTCGATCTCCACATCCTATCTCTTTAATGTAAACACATATAGTCAACGCCAGCGTCATCGAAACAATATTTCTCATCTTCTAAACTAATAAATAAAGCACTATAACGAATAACTGCGAACGTAAATGATAGACTCCAGGGTCTAAACACACTTATTTTGTCTCGTATTTTAGTCCATCGACCTCTGTCCATTGTCTTCTCAGATAAACTGTTTCCTTAAGCGCTCCTCGGAGAAGAGTCCTGCAAAATGGTTCATGAATTTTCCAATTATAAATGTAACATTTTCATTTTTGGAACAAAACGATTCATGTACTGATTCTTAAGAAACGCCCGCTCTTCAGCCCCAAGAAATACATTTGAAATTAGGGTGCTTTGGATATTTCCGAAGGGTTTCCAAGGCTTAGAAATGAGTTGGAAATTTTTGAAGAATTTTCGATGAAATTCCGAGGTGTGAAAAGAGTGCGTTTTCGTACATTTAATGTACATACGGCGTGATTCGTGATCGCTGTGACGCACGTCTTAATCTAATTGTCTACAATCCATTGACTTTTTTCCACAGCATGTATTACTTACTTATTATTATTATATGCAGAATTAAAAGGAAATCCATCGATCGACCTTTGCGAATGCCTAAACAACAACCGACACCACGTTATATTAGAAGAAGAAGAAACTCCGGGCCTTGTTTCGAGTAATTTTCGCTATTATAATTACCCCTCGAGCTCTTTGTTGCTGCTTTGGCTCACATCACGAACATCAGTACTAGTACAGATGTATTTATGGCAGTAATTGGTCGTAATAATAAGTAATAATAAGTAATAATAAGTAATAATATCGTGTGCAGTCAGCTTTCGTGATGATTGTGATCTAATGCATTGCTATCACCTTACAATGCTGAATCTGAACTTTATCTTTAAAGTAAAAGACTTTGGAATAATTTGCAGTAATTGCTATGTGTCAGTGTCATTTAGCTGTACTGTGCTGTTAATCGAAGGTTACTGCAGCTAATCTATAGCCAAATCGTCAAAGGAAACGGGAGTTTCCGTGTAAATAATAACCGCATTTAGACTTTAAACGAATGGAACAAAGGAAAGGTGAACAAGGAAACCATGACAGGCTCATCACGAACATCTTTCCCATGAAAAAAAATCCATGTGTTTTTGTCAACAATAATTGAAAAAAAACCCATGTGTTTTTGCCAGTTCGTCAACAATAATTTATAAACTGAGCTTATAGACAAATAACACTAAATAATGCATCTTCAGAACTCACCAACTCGTGATCAAGTTTCGCCTGTCTCATCACTCTCTCGTTACTGTTTGCTACATGTAATCAAAACAAACCGCAAAACTTCAGGCGCCACGATCTAATACCGCAATTTATACCGATGACTTGACACCTTAAAGAATCCTCGCCATCTACTCTCCCGTAGCAGTATTATCAAATGGAAGTACAGTTCTGAAGTATAAAGTTTCACTAAAAGCTGCGTTTTCGTCGAGTCCCCCGGCCCGTAGCAGTATTATCAAATGAATACTTCTGATTAGAAATATTGTGTTCCACTAAAAGCATTTTCGTTGAGTGGCTGACAAGGTGTTGACCACCTCTTTCGAGGCATTTGACCAGCTTCGACTACTTCTTGTATGAGTGTCTTTTTTTAAGGACATGCACCTTTCCAAAACACATGTCTTTAGCATGCTTCTCAGGACGGCTACGCCTCGTGCTTTTCCTAGCACTTCTCTCGTTCGGAATCCCTTCTCCCACGTGCTTCTATAACTCGATAAAGCACCGACGCTGCCTCGTTTTCTATTTCTTCAAGAATATTATATGTGATCCTTGGCATCTGCCTGGGTAAACTTCTCCAAGGAACATCACGACGGTCTTCCATCGATCACGCCTCGCTGAAACACAACTTGTTTGGTTCACCGCATCTCTAAGAAGAATACAACTTATTTGGTTCTTCATCGCATCTCTAAGAAGAATACAACTTATTTGGTTCTTCATCGCATCTCTAAGAAGAATACAACTTATTTGGTTCGTCGCACCTCTAAGAAGAATACAACTTATTCGGTTGACTAGAGATCCCCCTGATGAGCTCTCTGGAACAGAACTTTTCTGGTCAAACACTCATCTTCGGCTGCTCTCTAAAACATGCTTCTTATAATTATATCTAGCCTCGGCTCTCGCCCCAGTTCAAAAGAGTGATTATCGCTTCCTTTCAAAGGACATGGACCTGGTTGTTCAAAGAGTGGATAGCGCTATCCATTGGATAAATCCTTATCAAGTGGATTGATGCTATTATCATATACATTTTTCAACTGGACAAGGATCTATCCAACGAATAGCGCTATCCACTCTTTAAATATCAGGCCCCACAGTTGTTCAAAGAGTGGATAGTGCTATCCGTTGGATAAATCCTTATCAAGTGGATTGATGCTCTTATCCTATACATTTTTCCACTGGACAAGAATTTATCCAACGAATAGCGCTATCCACTCTTTAAATATCAGGCCCCACAGTGTTCAAAGAGTGAATTAACCATTACCTAAACGAGCAGGGGACTGGGAACGAGTTTATTAGAATTAATGCAATTACGAAATTAAGTTTATGACATGAAACAGCATGTTGAAATTAGTATATGTGCAAAGTGTGATGTGATTTGAGCGAATTCTGTCGGAATTATAAACTTTTGAAATTGTGTTGTCCAGCCAAAATTTTACAGTGATTTACAGAGTTTGTATGGGAAAATAGATATCTTTGATGCCCTCTAGCATCGTCAATATTAAGCCGAAGTTCACCAAACTTTCCAGACTAGCTAAGTTTGATCTGCTCTCTCAGAAAATGATGCCCACTTTTGTTAGTTTCATATTTAATTAGTTTTACGGACTTGGTCCCAGTCCCCTGCTCGTTTTGGTAATGGCTAATAGCGCTACCTCTCTTTTAACAACTGTGGGGTCTGATATTTAAAGAGTGGATAGCGCTATCCGTGGGAGACATCCTTATCAAGTGGATTGATGCTCTTATCCTATACATTTCCACTGGACAAGGATCTATCCAACGAATAGCGCTATCCACTCTTTAAATATCAGGCCCAACAGTTGTTCAAAGAGTGGATAGTGCTATCCGTTGGATAAATCCTTATCAAGTGGATTGATGCTCTTATCCTATACATTTCCACTGGACAAGGATCTATCCAACGAATAGCGCTATCCACTCTTTAACAGTATCAGGCCCGGCCACAGTTGTTCAAAGAATGGATAGCTCTATCCGTTGGATAAATCCTGATCCTGCAGTGGATAAATGTATAGGATAATAGCATCAATACACTTGATAATGATTTATCCAACGGATAGCGCTATCCACTCTTTGAACAACTGTGGGGCCTGATATTTAAAGAGTTTATAGCGCTATCCGTGGGAGAAATCCTTATCAAGTGGATTGATGCTATTATCCAATACATTTTTTCACTGCAATGGACAAGGATCGATCCACTCTTTGAACAACTGTGGGGCCTGATATTTAAAGAGTGGTTAGCCCATATTGATTATGAATAGAGATTTTTCATGGGGCGAGGACGCCTAGGGGGAGGGCTGCAAGTTGGTAATATGGATTTTTCACAAGAAAAAAAATCATTCAGTGCATTTTGAAAACAAACATTTGAAAATATATTTCTGGGAAGAACAAATGCCTGATATATGAGTTGTATGGAAAGCATAAACATTCCTTTATATTTCTCATTGTAATTTCGGGGTTTTCCGGCCTTTTTATAACTCAGTTATTAAACTAATTCTCTTTTTCTGATTCCTTTTCAGTTTCTAGCTTTTCTTCTCGGGTTTATTTTTCGTATGTTTTTTTTTTTTCCTACCGGTTTTTTTTTTTTCATAAATTATTCCTATCAAATCGGTTAATTTGTTTCTTGAGGGATACGAACATAAACACATTTAGGAAGTCAAAACAGAGAAACAGGAAGAGGGTTTTTCTTATTCATATCCTCTCAGACAGAAAGTCAGTTGGAATCTTCCTGTTTTCGTTCGGCTCCTGTAGCTACTCTCAGTTGAAAGAATATCGCGATTGATGTCTTATTGTAGTGTCCGCTTTAATCTCTCTGTGCGTTGACGTTGTTAATCTATATTTCTATTAAGTAAGTCGTTGATGATTTTTCTTAACAGAAAGTTAAGGAGAATCCAAAAACATTGATGAATACAAACGTTTTTCTGATACTCATGTTGATATAGACGTGTGTAGAGATATTACATAGGCGCGCACAAATATGAAAATATATGCAATATGCTGTTTAGTATATAATTATCGATGAAATATAACTTAGTTTGCTTTGAATTTTTTAATGGATAACGATCAGTCTTCACATGTGAAGATATCAGTTTTTCGAAGAAGAGAAATATCGAACAATTTTTCCCGACGTGGAAGTGAGTAGTGGTGGATATTTACCGAGCCGCGAGTCCGTATACTCACCGACACTGAGGGGGGTAATTGTTTTAGTATTTACCAAATCAGTTGGATATTGTAGCTGTAGCTGTAGCGAAACGAGACGCCATTTTGAATCTCATCCCCAAACAGTGAATAGCGAGATATTCGGTGTAATTTAGTGAATATTAGGCTAATTGAAAACGAAAATGGTACTTATTAAGAACAATTTAGAGAAATAACAAAAAATACTCGTTCTCGTCATCGACTACATGTGACTTGATTTGATTTCACAGTCAAACCTCCCCACGCCAGCCACCTTGGAACAAGCTTTGTTGGCCGTTGTGTATATGGCAGTTGTGTAGAGGTGGTCGTTGTATAGAGGTGGTCGTTGTGTAAAGGTGGCAGTTGTGCAAAAGGTGGCAGTTGTGTAGAGGTGGCCGTTGTGTAGAGGTGGTCGCTGTGTAGAGGTGGCGGTTGTGTAGAGGTGGTCGTTGTATAGAGGTGGTCGTTGTGTAAAGGTGGCAGTTGTGCAAAAGGTGGCAGTTGTGTAGAGGTGGCCGTTGTGTAGAGGTGGTCGCTGTGTAGAGGTGGCGGTTGTGTAGAGGTGGTCGTTGTATAGAGGTGGTCGTTGTGTAAAGGTGGCAGTTGTGCAAAAGGTGGCAGTTGTGTAGAGGTGGCCGTTGTGTAGAGGTGGCCGTTGTGTAGAGGTGGCCGTTGTGTAGAGGTGGCCGTTGTATAGAGGTGGCGGTTGTGTAGAGGTGGTCGTTGTATAGAGGTGGCAGTTGTGTAGTGGTGGCTGTTAAATTGTGGGGCTACGCCATTTATACGAGGTGATCATTGTGGGGATGTGGTCGTAAGTAGAGGTTCGCTTATGTTTCTGGTGATGCGCCGTAGACCGAATGTTCAGTATTGAAACCTTTTTCTTCATAGTAAACCTAATAATTTTACTATAATAAAAAGTAAAATACATCTTACAAATGCAAAAGCTATTCTATCTTATCTCAATAAATATAAGCGATTGTGTTTTTTATATATGATTCCTTTCTAGACAACACTAAAGTCAATTAATTCGCTCTACATGTGGTTAACAGTTTGCAGATAATGGTAAACCTGAAATGATGTCATTATTATTTAATCATGCATTTGTCCTAATAATAATAATAATTAATCAAGCTAGGAAGAAATAAGCAAATATGTTTTTCCTTTTTTCCGTGCATTTGCTTGTTGTTGTCTTATATATTAAACTTCTTCTCTTTATACTTGTACAGCTTTAATTGCCAACCTGCTCTATAATATTTAATTAATACCGGTAGTTACTCAGCTAGATTTTTTTTTTTTTTTTTTTCTACTCAGCTTTACAAGTTATCCTGAGTAACTTTTACCTGTAATCAGTTCTTCTTTTTGTTTCTAAGTTTGTAAAAATTATTTCATTTTAAGGTAATAAAGTTGTTGTTGTTGTTGTTGTTGTTGTTGTTGTTGTTGTTGTTGTTGTTGTTGTTGTTGTTGTTGTTGTTGTTGTTGTTGTTGTTGTTGTTGTTGTTGTTGTTGTACACCTTAAACCGAGGAAAACATAGTTTGAGTAAATCAAATAAACGCTTACCCCATCCACACATAGTGACGAGCAGAAGCGTGAACTGACAATGCACATTGCAGATGCCAACAGACGTTATCAATTCTGCTCGATTTAAAGCTTGAAGTTTAGCCCGCTTCCAATTAGAATCCATGCAACAGGATTGGGGACCCAACGGTGTTCCGGTCGTTTCCGATAGGATCCCTGTTTCTTATTTGTCAACTATAGCCGATATATTTTTTAAACCAAGAATTCATGCTGGTGATAATTCCTAATTATTAACAGTCTGATATCTGATTAATAATAAATTATATATTAACAGTTTTAACAATCTGATAAGAACACTTATAATGATAATAAATATATTAACCAGAGACAGAGAAAAAAATGTTAAAAAAGCGGCCGCCGGAATATTGAAATCAGTTTTAACAATAGACGAAATATATTTTCCTTACTTTAATTTGTCGAATTGTCTTTCGGACTCTCCTTGCTTTCCGGTAGAATTATTCAATTTGTGTCCACTTATACTGGCTGACTTTCATCTAATTTCTCATAAGAAAGGCGCAGTTTCGTAGGAAGTCAGTTTCGTCGTTATCAGATAATCCTCAGAGATAATGCAAGTACTGAATGCATTCTCTTGGCTCATTTGAAATTATGCTTTTAAACCAAACGGAAACTCTTGATAGCCGTAGGCCTGATTAAAGGCTATACTATCGCATTACTTTATCTTCGTCTTTTCAAAGACGAGACAAAACAAACGAGCGATTCGTGCAATAAAGAGTATTGATAAAAAAATATCGTAAGAATTAAGAATTGGAACTCGTGTTAAGCAATCACTATTATTATTATAAAAAAATAAAAAAATAAAAAATCACTATTATAATTGCTAAACACGTGGTACTTTAAATGTAAATTACAACTGATCTTTTTCTAACGTCTGTATTGAAATACATCATATAAACCGGATTTTTTCTTCTCTTTCTCCTTTCTTTACTAACGCTCAGATGGATTGTTTGTGGGTAATTTATCAGTATCACTTTAACTTTTCCCTCATTCTCCATCATGCCAGCTTACTGTATAAATTATTTAAGAATA
Source organism: Actinostola sp. cb2023 (assembly GCA_033675265.1). Lineage (NCBI taxonomy): Eukaryota > Metazoa > Cnidaria > Anthozoa > Actiniaria > Actinostolidae > Actinostola > Actinostola sp. cb2023. The sequence continues at coordinate 81,807 of JAUJYZ010000064.1, read as the reverse complement.
CGTTATTAAAATGGTATATAAAATACATTAAACGCGCGCACAAAGATAAGACTCTAACCAACCTCGAATTAACCGGTTTTTTCTTGTTTTTCTTGTTTTCCTTGTTTTTCTTGTTTTGTTTTTATGTGACTTGCAGTTGCTGTCACAATTCTTTAATTTAATGACAGCGATAAAAAATTACTTAGCTTTAAGTTCAAATGGACTTTCTATCAAGTAGTCGATCATTCAAGAAAATTGAACGGAAAATTAAAATTAATAAGGAGGGAAATGTTTTGGTTAATGGAACACGATCTAATCACTGTAAGTCCCCGGATGTTACAGAATTCCCGCCATTTTTGTACGGCTGTAGCTTTAAGTTCAAATGGATTTTCTATCAAGTAGTCGATCATTCAAGAAAATTGAACGGAAAATTAAAATTAATAAGGAGGGAAATGTTTTGGTTAATGGAACACGATCTAATCACTGTAAGTCCCCGGATGTTACAGAATTCCCGCCATTTTTGTACGGCTGAAAATAATGGATCATAACAACATCCTTAGCGATGTCTTTTTACACACAAAACAAAATAGGCAAAAATAGAGATCAGAAAAAGTAGATCATCTTAGTTGATAATGAATGAAGTATATATAAATAATTTTTAACTATGAAAATCTGCGATAAAATGTTCTTAAAATACATTATAAAATATATAATATAGACGACGTTTCGACGTTAACTGAACGCCATTATCAAGTAAAGTAAAGTGAAAATGAAAGATAGAGATATAACAATAAGAACAATACGTTGATTATACAAAAAAGTACTAAAGTCAAACAAAGAGTTTAACACGCACGGAGTCCGTTTGTATATTTAGACTGGGTCTCAGTTTCTTAATGAACAACATCTCGTAGATTAGACAGTCAAATTTTCCTTTGCACTTCTTGAGAATGTGTGTGATTGGTCGACATCGGTGTGGCTGCCATGTGCTGCTTGGAAGTGTTTACCAATGGTGGAATTCTTATGCTCAGCTACTCGTTGGTAAAGGTGTCTAGTGGTATAACCAACATAATCTGCATCGCACAGATCACATACAAATTTATAGACAACACATTGTTGGTTAATGATAGACGGCTTTACTTCTCTAGCTTTCAGATCGTGTTCTAGTTTCTTGGATGTGAAGACAGGCTGTAAGGACAAATCGATCTTGTTTCCTAAGTCACGCATTTGCCTCTTCACTGTGTTAGCTGAATATTGATCTTTGAATGGTAAAACAATCCTGACAATACGTTCATTAGTTTTCTCTTGGGCTTGATGGGCTGGAGTATTTTGATTACCACTGATAAACTTGTTTGCGGTCGCGTTTATCAAGCTGATCGGGTCTAATAAAGATAGATCGTAGTTTAGAGCATTCTTGGTGAACGCGTCTGGTGTCGAAGACATAATCAACGTATTGTTCTTATTGTTATATATCTATCTTTCATTTTCACTTTACTTTACTTGTTAATGGCGTTCAGTTAACGTCGAAACGTCGTCTATATTATATATTTTATAATGTATTTTAAGAACATTTTATCGCAGATTTTCATAGTTAAATGTTTAAATAAGTCTCTCCTTATATAAATAATTAATTAATTAATTAAAACAAAGAATTATACAGAATCAAATGTTGTTTTTCATTCCCCTTATCCATCAATCTATTCATCCATTCACATACTGATTCATTCTTTCTTCCATCCAGCATCTTTTTATTCATTTTTCATTCATTCATTCATTCATTCTTGATTTCTTTCTTTCTTTTATATTTTTTAAAATTGGTGACCAGTAAAGCCATTGTTTTTAGTCTTCATTCAATCCAATCATCATTTGAACATTATTATATATTATTGTCTTTTTGTTACACGCAGGAAATATTGAATATACACCTATTCTAAAAATCGTTGTCCCCGCCGAAAGCAACAAGCAAGAAGCTGACGACCGCAAAAGGCATTGGGACTTTCTCCTTATTCATTTATTCATCCGTAGACATTTTAACAACATGCATTTTCCAAATGATAGTTCCAAATGATTGCTATTCAACGCTCGTATGGATAACTTCTCAAGTGCCACCAAGAGAAAGGTGCCACAGATATATAAAATTAATTAGGAGATTCCCAAAGTCCTTTGCGGTCGTCAGCTTTTTGCTTGTTGCTTTCGGCCCGGACAACGATGTTTGGAATAGGTGTATAACTAAACAAAATGTTGCCTGTGAAATACTGGGAATAATACACCTCGAACAGGAAATAAATCCCTCTCAATACAAGATTACCTACGTCCAAATAGATTAGATCAAAACTATTATATATATACAACTAAGTAGAGACTAGACTATCCAATGCAATACAGATTCAGGTCAAAAGAAATATTTCTGATACAGAGCACTCGGTATGTTGTATGGTTTGAGAGTAGCTATATTTTGTATCTTGCATTGATACATGTACATGTATAACTATAATAATGAATAAAGTTCATTATTATATAGAGGATATTACACGGCGGGCGAGTGAGTAAAATATTGTTTTTAACACGAGAAAATAAAATTAATATCTTCAAGCCACCGTGTAATGTTCTTTTTATTATATAGACCAAAAAAAATTGACGAAAAAAAATAAAAAAAATCTAAAAGTACTGAGCCCGACGTCATCGATATCCTCACTAGTGAGGATATGGAAAATACGCCACTCGGGTCCGGGATGTAGTTTCGTACGAATTTTACGAGTGACATATTTTCCAGTAAAACACTCGTGTCTATATAATAAATATGTATATAATAATAATAATAAAATAAAAAAATATTATTATTATTATATGAATATACGCCTATAGCAAGAGAGTATCTATATTTTGTATCTTGATATACGATAAAAAAAAATTTAATTAAAAAAAAAATTTTATTTCACAGATTTTTCTTACAATTTGAAACAAGTTGGATATAAAATATACATATATACCTATAACTATTACTTTTACATGCATTCTTTAACAATCTTTTCATTTTGTAGTGGTTCTAAACTCTGCTATTTTATTTATTTTATTTGGGGGGGGGGGGGGGGTTATTATTAGTGTAGTACTGTATTGCACTGAGTGATTTGTATAAATAAGCTTTCAATAACTGAAGCTACTATTGTTATAAATATATTGGTAGCAATAACAATACTATGTTGTAAATAGTGTTTTCCTTTTGCTGGGTCTATACTTTAATACTTTTTGTAATATCATGCCATTTCTTGAGAAACTTTTCCTTTTTGTTTAGACCACAAAATATTTATTTTTCAATTCTACTTTTTTCTATACGATACATGGTTTTTGTGTTCTTTCTTGTGGAGTGTTCCATCATTCAGCTCAGTTCCGCAACACATACACTATTTAAAAATGTGTTGTTATACACCTGTTTTCATAAACGTTGTCCAAATAGAAAATAGTTGTTTGTTTGTTTGTTGTTTAGGAATTAATTATCATATATTAAATATACAACTTGAACCTTGAATTCTCAGCCAGGCCATTGTGCAGAGAGCTTCGTTTACCTCTAGAACTCACTGATCCGATTGAAAACTTGTCATGCTCGAATACTCTGCTATTGTTATATGCCGTAATAATATGATAATTAATTCCTAAACAACAAACAAACAAACAACTATTTTCTATTTGGACAACGTTTATGAAAACAGGTGTAAGTAGGGGGAATTTTTGATTGGGATCAAGTGTCGATCTGGAGCTTCCCGTTGTCCGTTGAACGAAACACTAGTACTTATTATATATATATATATTTTTTTATCGAATTCACGAATAATAAATGAGGGAAATACAATAGAAATCATAAGCGTAGCAGACATCTGTAAATCGGATAGAGAATCGTCCTCATTTTCATTCAACTTTAACTTGGATTTTCTCGGCCAAACTGTTTCCTATCATCCAAATTATAGTAAAACAGTCAGATACAATATTCGCGTTCGAACTGTATGGTATTTACAATGGCTCGCCTTCGGTTCGCCATTGTAAATACCATACAGTTCGGCCGCTCATATAACTATTACATAAAAACTTGAATATAGCATAAGGTAGGCCAACGATGAGCTTCCAGTAGAAGGATTCCAGAAGGAATTCACAGTCTGCTCTCCATATAAATAGATTAAATATAAAGTAGAAAAAGAGACGCAGGCAACCTCTGACTGTTCCAAATAATGTATTAACGTTTCGGCAATCCAGCCTTCTTCAGAAATAATTATAAATATATATGTAGAAGGTAAAAATGATAATAAAATATCTCATATTTAGGTTAATTGGGTTTAGATTCAGGCTTAATAATCGCTAAAATCAAAGAATTAGGGTTATGCAAATTACTATATATCGATATATACGTGTTGTCTGGGCCTCGGCCATGATTTGCATTCATCTATAGGGTCCCACTTCACACTGTTAATTAAATATCAACGAACAAAAGGGGGGGGGGGGGGGGGGGGGGGGAGAACGTGTTCAATTGTGCTTTTTTCACATCAATTAACTGGTGTGAAGCGGCGCGATAGTAAAGACAAGATAAACAAAATCCCCCAAGTGCGTTCACATTTGCGCAATACACCGTCATCAGCGCCACACCAAACTACATGTAGCCTCAATTAAGGTTTGTTTACACGGCAGACGCAAACATAAGCGCAAACATAAAAAACTTGTCATTATCAAGTAAAAACGTGTTCGATGCAATAATAACCGAAATGGTAAACATATCCTTGCGCTTATAATGCTTGCGTGTTTGCGTCAGGGACCTTTTTTCACAGCGAAATAAGGCCTCTTAGGTGTGCGCGCTAATACTTGCGTGCTTGCGTCGGACCTTTTTTCAGAGCGAAATAAGGCCTCTTGTGCTTGCGCTAATATAATGCTTGCGTGCTTGCGTCGGACCCTTTTTCACAGCGAAATAAGGCCTCTCGTGCTTGCGCTAATATAATGCTTGCGTGTTTGCGTCGGACCTTTTTTCACAGCGAAATAAGGCCTCTTGTGCTTGCGCTTATGCTTGCGTCGCTAGTGCAGACCAGGCTTTTACAGCGCTTTATCCGTTGAAACAGGTTGTGATGGCGAGCGGGTTACCCGGTTGTGGACGGTTTTTTTTTGTCCGTTCAGAATACACCGAGAGATCGGAAACACTGCATCGATATCAGATAATTCACTCGCTGTGAAACAAAATACTTCTAAAGCTTCTCTGGGCGCACTTAATGTAGAGCCTAGCTATGTTGTGTGATCCTCATCATACATCTTATAATTCTTCGTGTGCAAGTGACGTCACATACAACAAAAATTAATACTAAAATTTAGTTATGAATCCTATCAACTTGATTCTTTGCAGTGTTTTAGAGAATTGTGATATGAATTATTGTAGAAATTTTCAGATGGGCTCGATGTTTTGTGTACGAGTTTTCGAAGTTTGATTTGTGTCACGCAACTCTTACCAAACGCTAGTCGGCTGCTAGCCACGTCTCTGAAAAGTCGTGGAAAACAACAAATTTGTACCAAATGAAATTGAATTAATTTTTTGAAATCTTGGCCGCCATGTTGGAGGACATCAGCTTATCATCCAACATGGCGCCGCCATACATTTACACCAAATATTTGGAAACTTCGTTCGCCCATAGCTCGGTAAAGAAATGCTCTTCTGCTCCAAAATTTGGCCCAGAATTGTTATTTTGATAGTTCTACAAGCTCATAAGCACTTTATTTAATTTGGCAAAGGAAATAATATTTCGAAATTTGGTTGCACACAAAGAATTATCTGATTATGAATTTTTCTTTTTTTTATGGTGGAAGTTTTGTAAAAATAAAAAATAAAAATAAATAAATAATTACTGTAAAGCTACTAATACCGTAAGTGGATACAAGTAAAGCTTGGAACGATGTAATAACTTTACCAATAACGTCTACTTGTTCGCCTCTTCACCAATTAATTGAATTAAATCGCACTTCTGTGCATGTGTACCTGTACTCATCATTATCGCATAGCGTGAATCGAGCACTACCAGCGACTCCAGTATGGTCCATGCATGTGGTGCTAGTCGTATCGTTTTAGAATCTTTGATCAATTAAATACATTGTGTTTATTGCAAATCAAATGCGTCGATGTTTGTTAACACTTGAATGGCTTTCTTTTCCACCAGTGAAAGACAAAGGCACTTGGTTCGTCCAATCAAACTTGTGGCAACATAGGCGTAAGTTTATTATAGTAATATATACGAGAGAAGAGAAAGTTAGCGGGACTACGCCTGTGGTATATTTGCCTGATTTTGTTTTCTTTTTTTCTTTTTATTCTATAATTTTGAACAGCTATACTGACAGTGTGTTGTGCATTCCAAAATTAAATCAAATGTATTGTATTGTATGCATAAAAAATATTATTAGTTTGGCTATATCATGGTAACGTAACTTCAGTAAAATATGTTGGTTTAGCCTTGTTCTGGGTTCTAATATATTATATATACTGAGCCAACCGCCGTCCGGTTGGCTCAGTTGGTTGAGTACCGCTCTATTGTGCGGGAGGTTCGTGGTTCGAGTCCCGGCCGGACCATTACTCAGGGTCTTAAAATAATTGAGGAGAAGGTGCTGCCTTTCTAATTACATCTACAAATGGTTAGACCTTCACGTCTTCTCGGATAAGGACGTTAAACCGTAGGTCCTGTCTCCCGACCCTAATGTAACCTGTTCACGGGGGACATTTAAATAACCTGTTGAACTCTTCGTAAGAGTAGGGGATTGTTACCCGGTTCAACAGCCTACTTCAAATTGGAGGCATAACATACTAACGTACTAACT
>JAUJYZ010000064.1:0-70000 GCA_033675265.1 Actinostola sp. cb2023 | reverse complement strand
AATGTAATAAAGTATAATAATTAATAATTAAAAAAGCTTTGTTAAAAAAACTTAATGAAATGTAATGCAATACATAATTAAATAATAATTAAAAAAACTTTTGTAAAAATAACTTAATGAAATGTAATGTAATGAAATACATAAATAATAATTTAAAATAATGCGCGCTATGCCGATGATGTGAGCGTGTGTCCATGGGCGCGAGCGTGTGTCCGTGGGCTTACGGACACACGCTAACCAACCAATCAGATCGCGCGTTATATCATACCTATGTTATAAAATATAATAAATAATAATTTAAAATAAAATAATCATTAAAACAAAAAAAATGAAAAAAAACTTATTTTCTACTGACTTCACTGTGGTAGATAATCGATCACTCTCGACTTTGATTTGGTCATTAAAATGACGACCAGAATAATGTGTAAGTGTTATTATTGTTGTTGTTAAAATTGACCAAATTTTCACGTTAGTGATTTCCTTTGTTTTGTCCTCATGATTTAGTAATGAGTTTGATGATGATATTCACCAACGCCATATTTTTCTGTCAACTAATTGCCCTTAGTTGGCTTTTGAAAGCTTTATATAAAGCGTTTAATGGATTGAAGTTCAACGATGACGAGGCTTCATCTGTTGAGAATAGCCTCTTTATAAGATAAAAAACTCCGTTTTAAAAGATATTATCGACCATATAGGAAATGGACTTGTTTTTCCACTTTAAAAATATAAAAGGAATTATTAGAAAATAGGAAGTTGACTTGTGTTTTGGGTCTCAAATCCTTCTAATTGTATTTGTATGACAATATGAAAACAAATTCTGAAGAAAGAAAAACTACAAAAAAGATTTAAAAAAAAGATCGAGGTCTGATATTTTCTTGTACGTTACGTACTGACTTCGCGCTCGATTATTATTAGATCTAGAGTGATTGCAATAAACCCGTGAAATAGTTAGTAGACTAATAGACACTAGTAGACTTTATTTCCATTGTTTTCTTTTGTGACTATTTGACTATTACACACTAACATCTAATTTTTATTTCACGGGTTTATTGCAATCACTCTAAAAAAGGAGTTTCTTATATGGCATTTTTTATCGAAGTGAGGTTAAATTTTATCGTGGCAAAAAATCCGTAATCGCTTTACCGGAGAATCTTGCTCGCTAAACAACCAATCAAATCACGCGATTTTAAAGGAATGGTACCCTTCACAGTTCCCTGCGCCATCTTGAAAGGTAACCGTGCCTTTCCATCGAAGTGAGACCAACGATGACCTTGCAATGATAGAGCAATGTGAATATTTGTCCAAGGTGTTAAGAAAGGTCTCTATCATTGCAAGGTCACCGTTGGTCTCACTTCGATGCAAAGGCACGGTTACCTTTCAAGATGGCGTAGGGAACTGCGAAGGGGACTATTAGCAAACAATAAGAAATAAAGTAAAACATATTAGTAGCTGATTGTTACAAAATAAAATAATAATTTAACGCTTAGTAACATAATTCCCATTGGTAGCTAACGGGAGAGACATATAGAACAAATGAGCCTATTATCATGTCAGCGGTCAAAAAAAAAAGTAACTGTATTCTTGGTTTTCAATCAATCCCTTGAGAATCAAAAGATAAAGACATGGCGGCCATGTTGGTTGAACAAACAATAGACACTAATATGAGCAGTCTTTTGTTGAAGTTCAACCAAGATGGCCGCCGTGACGTTGCAAACCAGCAATATCAAATTATTGTTATTTTTTCAAATATATTGGTAATATTGATGGAGGTCTTGATTCTTGATAATGAAATACATATTTTATTATATTTTAGAAAAAAAATGTCAGCGGTCTATACCAAAACGCTTGTGTGCAGCCATTAGTACCCAGTCACCTAACTTTAAAATTCGCATCTCCCGGCAATAGACCTCTTTATCGTATGTAAATTGCCCATTTCAAACCATGTGATGTAAACATGGTGTTCTCTGTAGAATTAGTCCTTTCAATATGAACTAATTGAACATGACAGAGTGACAAAGCCTACTGTTAAAATGTTTGGCAAATTAGCATCATAATAACGATGTTTGTAAATATTACGCTCACTTATAAAAACGGCAAACATAACCTGCTCTTATGTAAATAAAGTAGATACTCCAACTACCAGTTCTAACACTCAATCCTTTATTATTTAACCGCGGTGACTATTTTAGAAAATAAAATGAATGATAAACCGAATATATATATATATATATATTTTTTAAATTATTATTTTTTTTTTATTTGTTATTCGTTGTATCTATATTTAGATCAAAAGGAACAAGCAATGAGTTGGAATTCAAATAATCAGACTTTTATTTCGACTTTGTTTCAAAGCCATTATCAGAGTGAGAATCATGACAACAGAACCAATACTAAGTTCTCTATTAACAACAAAAAGCCTGTCAAATAACTACAGGTATTGTAAGTATTTTCACAGTTTTATTATTGATGAAGATGTTCGTTTGTTTGGAAAAAGGAAATGCATTCAGAAATTTGCTATAATAATACTGATAATAATAATAAACATTTATTTATATAGCATTAAGATAATATAATACGTGTTTCACAAAAATATCAAGAAAAATATCAGGTTGAAAAAGTACATGTAAAAAATTAAAAACCACGAGATGAAATAAAATGGAAGATAATTAATAAATACATAAATAAAAAACTACGATGCTATGTTGGATATATTCGTTAAGATTGAGGCAAGTTTTGTTTATACCACGCGGCAGTTCATTCAGTCTTCAAAATGTATCCTATGGACAAGCTTTTAGAGAATGACTATACATCAGATATTAATATATTTATTGCCAGCGAAAGATGCCAACTACATTTTATTTTTTAAGGAATCTACAAGACGTAAAGCGTGTTTCTTGATTTAATTGAAATAATTAAAATGGTTCTAGTCGTATTGTGCTTTTTTTGGCTCTATCTTTTGTGTGTTTTTAGATGACTTTTCATGTATTCTTTGAACAGTTGCCCTGTGTTCTTTGTGACATGTGTAAACAAGCACACGGGCGAAGGTTATTTTTGAATAGCATGAGTTTGAAACACAGGAACAAACACAATGGAATGAACTTTTTTCAATCTCTTCGCTGAGCTTCTCTTCCTTTCCTTTCCTTCTTTTTTCCTTTCTTTTCTTTTTGTTCTTTCTCTCTTCTTTGTAGTATTTTTTTCTTGTTTCTTCCTAGTTTCCTTCTTTATTGCGCGCGATTTGAATATCTGTTATTGCCATCATATTCTACCAAACATTTCGTCCAAAATCATCTTGCAGGTGACTTTAAAAAATATGACTAAAATATGAACAAAATATAGACAATAGTACAGTGATACTCACAGTGGTAATCCGCGGGAGCTCCACTAGTAAACACTGAGCTGTTTTCCAGCGTTATTTATATGGCCAACTGCCAAGAGGGCAACTCGACAATGACGTAATACCGGAAGTTATTTTGTCTCCTCAAAACATGGATCAAAACAACCGTGACGTCACATCGAAAGTGGTTCTTATTGTAAAAGAAACTATGCACGCATGCTCAGATTAAGCGTATAAACATGAGACAACTTGAGATAAGAGATAGCAAAAATTAATTATAATAAATTGGATGGAATTTTGTAAATTATATTTTCCTTTTTATCATTATTTATGTAGTTTTTTTTTGGTGTCTGCTGTCACCAATTATGGTTACCATGGCAACATCAAGAGCCTCTTTACTTCTCTGCCTTGTCTGCGATATGAATAGAAAGTCTATAAATTTCAGTCAACTTGTTCTAGTCTGTATACTATTATTCAGTATTTGTTGAGGATCAACTTTAAACATAGGATAGTGCTCGATGTTCTAATTAAAAAACAGAACTAGATCAATTAAACTTGGAGAACGTTATTTTTTTTCTTGAGTCATGATGTATTTTTTTTGTTATTTCTTTTAATCTATTTTTATAATATCTCGTTTTCATACGATTTTTTTTACGTACACGACTTTGAATGCGCTGGATTTGAACGAAAATTGCATTATAAACATATAAACATAATTATAAACAGCCATTCTCAAGAAGGTCACCATATGGGAAATATTTGCATACTGTAAGCCGAACTGCCACGTGATAAACACGAAACTTGCTGCGCTTCGATCTGCGAGTGTAATGAATGCGGTTCCTTTAGCTTTTACAAATACTTCTTTATCAACGATGAAACTGTGAAAATAATTACGATTATTAACTGTTATCATATGGCACAAGCTACTTCCGGTAAAATCGCGCGATATGATTGGTTGCTTAGCGGGCAAGATTCTGCGGTAATGCCCGTGGGCAATTACGGATTTTTTTTGTCAAAACAAAAATAGCCTCTCCTCGATTAAAAATGCCATATAATAAATAACTTAATATAAACCTCGATTGCTCGATCAGTACAGGAAAATATTAGAACTCGGTCTTTTTTAGACCTCGCAGGGCCGTACACAGCACAGGGGCAGGGGGGCAGTCCCCCCCCCGCCCCACCCCCCCCCCCCCCCCCCCCTAGAAAGGCAAAAAAAGATACCAAAAAGTACTGAGAACTTTACCCTTTTTGTTTATGTACGGCAATGCCTGGGAATCCTTTTAAGTCACGTCTTTCAGTTTGAAATATATGCTAAATAATAATAACCGCCATTACATTCATTTCTCACAATGCCGTGTACTTTTGCATTTCAAATTGAAATTCCACGCGAGGAAATTGAATACATAATGAATATACAATATATACAGTATATACACCTATTTCAAAAAAGGTTGTCGAGGACATAAGTCCATAGGCAATAGGCTATAGGTCGTTCCAAGACCGAACTGCATTATGGTAACAGCTTGAATGACATGTATGCCAGAAATATTTCATCAAATTCGATTCAAAATGTGTCTTGGCATGTTGAAATGGAAATAGGTACGATATCATACAGGCTTTTAGTATCTTTTTAGCTATTCAACTGTTACCGGTGGTCTTGGAACGACGTATAACCTATTGCCTATGGACTGCTGTCCTCGACAACCTTTTTTGAAATAGGTGTATACACCTGAGTTCAGCTTGAGTGCATTTCTTTTGTTTCTCTAATTAATTCCTTTCTACTATTTACTATTTTGTATTTTGTAAATGGACAACGTTTTTGAAAACAGGTGTATAAATAAATAAATATACACTCGATTGCAGAAAGGTTGTAGACATTTATACAAATATCTAATGAGATACAAGATATCTATTGAGATGCAAAGTGTGAAACATCGCTTAATATTTTCTTCTAATATATCTGAAACATCAATTTTAGACTAGTATCGCATCCAGCAAGGACAACACAATAATTTGCAGCACTATTTTGTGCTTAAACAGTTGTATTTTAGCATGTTTAATATTTTGCATCTCGTTTGATATTAGTATATTTGTATAAATGTATATTGCAACGATTCTGCAATCGATTGTATACACCTAATTGCAAGAACGTTGTCATATAAAAAAAAAAAATACCAAATAGGAATTAATTCAAAGACAAAGGCAGAGCACTCAAGCTGAACTTCTCCCCCCCCCCCCCTTTATAATTAATTCCTATTTGGTTTTTTATTTTTTATGTGAAATGCGTACTCCCAAAACCCCCCCTTGCAATTAGGTGTACATCTATTTCAAAAAACGTTTTTTGCATCTGTAAAATCTGAATCTGAAATCTGAAATCTGTTTGAGACCTAAAAACTATATCTCGTAGCCACACTATTCGCCAACGCAGGTCTCTCGCCTAAAGGTCGTGGCATATTCCAGTAATTACAAGATAGAACACAAAATTATACCCACAATAATAACAAAGCATGTTTTTTGTGCATTACAATCCCTCTCCAGGCGCCGTACACAGCACAGGGGCAAGGGGGGCAGTTTCCCCCCCCCCCCCTCTCCTGACCCCCCCCCCCCCCCCCCCTATCTCAGGCGAAAGTCAAAATCATTTTGTAAAGGACTGTGAACAGTACTATTTATTTTAACCTTTTTATTTGCTGTGAAAAAGCGTACTGCCCATTCTGTATAGATGGTTCCCCCCCCCCCCCCGGACCCTTGAATTTTGGTTACAAAATGTACATGTACTCTCAGATTTCAGATTTCAGATTTCAGATGCCAACGTTTTTTCAAATCTTAGGTGATATGGTCAGATCATATAAGGCGAGGTCGCACCGACAATCTGTTTGAGAAGCATTGCATTATTACGATACTATATTTCTTTTTACAAATACAGAATACATTATTTACTCACTGCATGGCCGAGCTCTCTGCCTAGGGGCCTAAAAGTTCAAATTAATTCATCCTTCAATCCATGTCCTAACACAGGTTTACGCGAGTCGTTTTGTTTTAAATAGTGGCCTTCAGAGACAGACCAGAAGTGAAAAGAGCATGTATGTCTTGTTCTGTCGTAGGTTCTTTACTCTAATACTAAGTGCGGACTGAAACGCTTTGACAAGGAACAAATTAACTTTAGAATGCAGAATGGAAGTATATCGATTTAATCCTTCCGCCCTTATATCTCCCAAGCACGTTTCTTAAGCTCTCGTTTTTGTGGCCTTTTCTCAGCTTACTGAGTATCCATGTACCATATTCGCGAGCTTACAGTAGATCTAGAAAGGCCTATTGGGCCCCCCAAATGTCTTTGCAGTGTAGACTTGAAAGTCAAAATCATTTTGTAACTCATTTTCTTTTTCGTTGGTTTCATTTCACGAAAACGCTTAAATACATTCTTCGATTCCATATTTAACCTACAAAGTTCATTTATATATTACAACTTGTTACACAAAGCGTACCTTTGATGTATTCTGTATAGATGGTTCAGAACTCCTGAGTTTATTCCAAACGACCTTGTACGCGGACGCCTATCACAACGTATCTACAAAATGAATTCAAAGCAATTACTGTCTGTTAGTGACAACGACAACAGTCATTACGAGCGCAAACTATGAGAACATCGCGCGGGAAAACATCTGCACTGACCGTCAAATGAAAGCTAAATAGAGTATATCTTTATTAATTAACTTTTTCTCTTCAGTCGTGTTTGGACGTACGCATATATTCCCCGCCTTCAAAGCCATGTTCGTATTTGTTTTTCTTCAATTTTGTCGGACGGGTTTACTGTCACGTGGGATCCGTCACGTGGAAATTAAATTCGTGAGTTTTCGCATTTCTGTTCATTTCCCTGCAGGGATGATGTGTTATATAATTATAATAATTATAATAATTATCTGTTGTAAGTATGTGTGTTTATTTGTGGTACTCAATTAAACGCTTGACCTACAGTATTGGTCACTGATGAAGAGATTAAATCAACAACAGAATAAATGTGTGTCAAAAAACTGACTTTAAGATGGCCGTGATGTGTTTAAAGTTATTGGGGATGAGATGTGCATGGATGATGATGATGATGATGATGATTTTTATTTTTATTATTATTATTATTATTATTATTATTATTATTATTATTATTATTATCTGCAGACGTTACAAACAATGCGGCAGACGAGGTGTGATGTTATCCAGTTGTTCTCAAAAGCGATACTGTACTCTGTAGCATATTTAAAGTGCCTATCATTCTTGTTTTTTTTTTTTTTTTGTTTGTTTGCTTGCGCTTGTTTGCTTGCTTGCTTGCTTGCTTGCTTGCTTGCTTGCTTGCTTGCTTGCTTGCTTGCTTGCTTGCTTGCTTGCTTGCTTGCTTGCTTGCTTGCTTGCTTGCTTGCTTGCTTGCTTGCAAGAGAGGTGTGATTTTACTCAGTCGTTCTCAAAAGGGATAAGTTGTTCTCTGTAACATATATTGAAAGTGCCTATCATTCTTGGTTTGTTTGCTTGCTTGCTTGCTTGTTAGTTTGTTTGTTTGTTTGTTTGTTTGTTTGTTTGTTTGTTTGTTTGTTTGTTTGTTTGTTTGTTTGTTTGTTTGTTTGTTTGTTTTTGTTTGTTTGTTTGTTTGTTTGTTTGTTTGTTTGTTTGTTTGTTTGTTTGTTTGTTTGTTTGTTTGTTTGTTTGTTTGTTTGTTTGTTTGTTTGTTTGTTTGTTTGTTTGTTTGTTTGTTTGTTTGTTTGTTTGTTTGTTTGTTTGTTTGTTTGTTTGTTTGTTTGTTTGTTTGTTTGTTTGTTTGTTTGTTTGTTTGTTTGTTTGTTTGTTTGTTTGTTTGTTTGTTTGTTTGTTTGTTTGTTTGTTTTTTTTGTTTGTTTGTTTGTTTGTTTGTTTGTTTGTTTGTTTGTTTGTTTGTTTGTTTGTTTGTTTGTTTGTTTGTTTGTTTGTTTGTTTGTTTGTTTGTTTGTTTGTTTGTTTGTTTGTTTGTTTTTTGTTTGTTTGTTGTTTGTTTGTTTGTTTGTTTGTTTGTTTTTGTTTATTTTTGTGATATTTGCCTGCGTTTATGAGTTATAAAGTTGAGAAATCTCAACATGCAAATGAGATTTTAAGATCCATACATTCATATTCCACGTCGCTAATTGAGATTTAAAATAATACACAATACCATAAAGATATAATACACCTAATTTCAAAAACGTTGTCCAATAATAATCAAAAAAGCCAAATAGGATTTCATTAAAAGACAAAAGAAGTGCACTCAAGCTGAACTGTTTCTTTTGTCTTTTTGAATGAATTCGTATTTGGCTATTTGGACAACGTTTTTGAAATTAGGTGTATATGAAGGAATTAAAATAAATTATATTTAAAGCCGAAATGTATTGAATATTTGTGAATAAATACATGTAATTGTAGAAAAAACATTGAGGTGAAGTCAGAACTACCCCTGATAGAACCGCTAGGGAGGGGAGGGGTGGTCCCAGTTTTTGTGGACGCAATTTGCTCTTGCTATCAGATTATGTAAATAGCTGCTTAATCATTGTAAATACTAAGCTTTTAAAGCCTAACGGCTGCAAAGTTGATTTAATATTAAAAGTATCTATCTATCAATTGGTTTGGCAATCTTAAATTGAATTTCTAAAGAATTTTCTGGCGATTTTTCCAGTGTAAAATATAACATATATGAAAGGGAAAAAGGTACGTAGAGATGACTATGTCGTTGAAAATCCCATCTAAAATGGGGTTACTCTATAAGAAAGTACCACCTTTGTCGGTGAAAACGATAATTCAATAGGCGTTAAGTTATGACAGGAAGAAAGCCCTTTATTTAAAAGTACCATTAAACCACATTTAGTTGGACTGACTTTGTCATTGAAAATGCCATCTAAAATGGGGTTACTCTATAAGAAAGGCAAAAGTACTACCTTTGTCAGTGAAAACGATAATTCAATAGGCGTTAAGTTATGACAGGAAGAAAGCCCTTCATTTAAAAGTACCATTAAACCACATTTAGTTGGACTGACTTTGTCATTGAAAATGCCATCTAAAATGGGGTTACTCTATAAGAAAGGCAAAAGTACTACCTTTGTCAGTGAAAACGATAATTCAAAAGGCGTTAAGTTATGACAGGAAGAAAGCCCTTTATTTAAAAGTACCATTAAACCACATTTAGTTGGACTGACTTTGTCATTGAAAATGCCATCTAAAATGGGGTTACTCTATAAGAAAGGCAAAAGTACTACCTTTGTCGGTGAAAACGATAATTCAATAGGCGTTAAAGTTATGACAGGAAGAAAGCCCTTTATTTAAAAGTACCATTAAACCACATTTAGTTGGACTGACTTTGTCATTGAAAATGCCATCTAAAATGGGGTTACTCTATAAAAAAGAAAGTACCACCTTTGTCGGTGAAAACGATAATTCAATAGGCGTTAAAGTTATGACAGGAAGAAAGCCCTTCATTTAAAAGTACCATTAAACCACCTTAGTTGGATGACTATAATATCATCTTAAAATTGTATGGAAGGAAAAAATCCCTTAATTCCAAAGTACTATTTTAAACTACCTTTCTCTGTGCGCTTTTTTTTCTTTCTTTCTTTTTTCTTTTTTTTTTTTTTTTTTTTTCTTTTCTTTTCTTTTTTTTCTTTTTTTTTTTTTTTCTTTCTTTTCTTTTCTTTTTCTTTTTTTTTTTTTCTTTTCTTTTTCTTTTTTTTCTTTTCTTTTCTTTTTCTCTTTCTTTTTCTTCTTCTTTTCTTCTTTTCTTCTTTTGCAGTTGTGCAGTCTATTCGATGCTAATGAGCTAGCCTCAAGGCAAGATGATATTTAATGGAGGTTCTTGAGGACGAATGTGCTAAACAGCGATAATTAGTCCGTTTTACTTTGACGTTCTTACTGCACGCTTTTACGGCACTAGGATAAAACGTCTGCGCATGCGCCAGCTCTCTAAAGAAAATCCTCAAATTTTAACAATTCCAGACCTCTTTTTGTAGACCATCGACCAGACCGGATGCCACAAATCATAAAACAGTAACTGAGTTGAAACATGATCATGAGTAAAAGTAAAACAAACAAAACAATTTAATTATATAATTTATTAAGCAAAAAAAATAACGGTACGAAATAAACTTAAACTATAATGTTAAATATACCCGATCGATTATTGGATTATCTGTGTCAACAAACGGTGACATATGTGCTTTTACTTTAATAAATCTGAACGTTAATGACCTGCTTAGGTTACATAGTTATCAGTTTTTACCTTTGGTAGCCTAGCAACAACACCTAGCAACAACACGACAGATTTCCATATGTTTGAAGTATCAACCTAGCTTTCAGAATGGTGTTTTGAATGAGCTCTCTTCTCTTTGTTTTGTCTTGTCTTGTCTTGTCTTGCCTTGTCTTGTCTTGTCTTGTCTTGTCTTGTCTTGTCTTGTCTTGTCTTGTCTTGTCTTGTCTTGTCTTGTCTTGTCTTGTCTTGTCTTGTCTTGTCTTGTCTTGTCTTGTCTTGTCTTGTCTTGTCTTGTCTTGTCTTGTCTTGTCTTGTCTTGTCTTGTCTTGTCTTGTCTTGTCTTGTCTTGTCTTGTCTTGTCTTGTCTTGTCTTGTCTTGTCTTGTCTTGTCTTGTCTTGTCTTGTCTTGTCTTGTCTTGTCTTGTCTTGTCTTGTCTTGTCTTGTTGTCTTGTCTTGTCTTGTCTTGTCTTGTCTTGTCTTGTCTTTTCTTGTCTTGTCTTGTCTTGTCTTGTCTTGTCTTGTCTTGTCTTGTCTTGTTTGTCTTGTCTATTCTTGTTTTGTCTTGTCTTGTCTTGTCTTGTCTTGTCTTGTCTTGTCTTGTCTTGTCTTGTCTTGTCTTGTCCATGTCTTGTCTTGTCTTGTCTTGTCTGCTTGTCTTGTCTTGTCTTGTCTTGTCTTGTCTTGTCTTGTCTTGTCTTGTCTTGTCTTGTCTTGTCTTGTCTTGCATTGCTGAGTCCTTGCCTTGCCTTGCCTTGCCTTGCCTTGCGGCTTGCCTTGCCTTGAGGGGGTCTTGTCTTGTCTTGTCTTGTCTTGTCTTGTCTTGTCTTGTCTTGTCTGCTCTTGTCTTGTCTTGTCTTGTCTTGTCTTGTCTTGGCTAGTTTCTTGTCTTGTCTTGTCTCTTCTCGTCTCGTCTCTTCTCTTCTCTTCTCATTTCTTCTCTTCACTTCTCATCTCTCTTTCTTCTATTTTCTTCTATTCTAGTTTAGTTTAGTCTAGTCTATTCTGTTCTATATTTGTTGCTAGGAAACAGTGCCATGATTGGCAGCGATGATGTATTGCTGCTTAAACACTTGTAAACGTGTTGGTAATGGTCGCAAAGTCGAATAACAAACCGAATAACAAGCATACTGAGTCACAATTAGCCTAGGTTATTTTTGACGGCGTCGGGCTTATATCTCATTTTTATATGAACGATTAGAGTCAGTGTTCCTCTTTTACTTCAAAAAAAAATGGTCCGAAATATTCGTAAAGGATGTGTTGCTGAGACAAAATGTGTTGCTGAGATAAAACACTCAGTCACAATTTCAGGCATGAAGTTTGATGGAAAGACGGGCGCACAGACAGACAGACATACAGACAGACTGACTGACTGGTTGGCTGACTCACAGACAGACAGACAGACTGACTGACTGGTTGGCTGACTCACAGACAGACAGACTGACTGGTTGGCTGACTCACAGATAGACTGACTGACTGGTTGGCTGACTCACAGACAGACAGACTGACTGGTTGGCTGACTTACAGACAGACTGACTGACTGGTTGGCTGACTCACAGATAGAATGACTGACTGGCTGGCTGACTGACTGACTGGTTGGCTGACTCACAGACATACTGACTGACTGGTTGGCTGACTCACAGATAGACTGACTGATTGGCTGGCTGACTGACTGACTGGTTGGCTGACTCACAGACAGACATATTGGCTGACTGACTGGTTGGCTGACTCACAGATAGACTGACTGGTTGGCTGACTGACTGGTTGGCTGACTGACTGACTGACTGGTTGGCTGACTGACTGACAGACTGACTGGTTGGCTGACTGACTGGCTGACTGACTGACTGGCTGATCGACTTAAAGAGAGAAAAGAAAAGAAAAACTCCGTTTGACTAAACATGTGGGATGGTGCATAAGATAGTTAGAAAGGCAGTGCATGAAAGAGTTTCTGGAAACTGCGCGCATGTCTGAATAAGGAACTTGACCATAAATAAAGCCGGTTTTCTGAAAATGACTTTGATGCTAATTTAGATTAAGTCGTGAACTACTCGTCTTAATGGTCCAAAGCTACCTAAGCCGCAGCTTAAGTTAGACGAGCTCGAACTCCTAGGCTTAGTAGTCCTTTACACGAACTATACATTTAAAATATCGACACTATTTTGTCCTTGATAATATTTTTGAATGAACCCTCAAACAAGATGCCTACGAACACCGCGGACTCAACGCGTGCCTGGTTACAAAAAGATCAGCCAACACCATCATTTTAACACTCGGATTAAATGATGTTGCCAAGAGGTAAACAGGAGTTAAACGATGAAAAATATAAATTGTAGGTCGTAAGGATATTATTCCTTAAGGTAGCAGATAAGGTTATTCTGAATTGTTTGGTATAATTGCTGCCATCGTGCCAAAATTTATCGTATATACATGTTATATATCAAATAAAGGTTTAAGAATCGTAGATTCTTGATATTTAATTCATGTTTAGCAATAAAGTATGTTTCAATTGTTTTGCATAACCAAATCAAAAACGATGACTTTGTTTTAATCTTACTTTTAACATTTCTACCAATGCTTCTGAATGTCAAATAAATTGTCAATTTTTGATATGTTACGTATTTCTGATTAATTTTATTTCTATTTTGTGGGATTGTTGAAAACAATGAATTAGTCGTCTTCAAATCCCAATAACTCTAAAAATATTCAAAATATCAAAAATAACTCTTTGTAGACAATTTATGAGAGTTTCATATGGCACAATTTTAAAAGGGCTATTTAAATTTGACGGGGAATTCCCACTTCACGGCTGCTCCGCTGCCGTAGGCGCCTTCATAGGCAGCCCGAAAAAGTCCTCCATCGGTTGTAAAGCGCATTGAGACAATGTGAAATGCGCTATATAAGAACCGATTTATTATTATTATTATTATTATTCACGAGAGAAATTAAAGTCAAATTATTTTTACAATTTCATTAAGCAAACAATTTAATTACAATGTATTGAAAAACATAACTTAAATACCGCGAATCTATGATTCTTCAGTTTTAATTTGATATATAATATGTTCATACAATACATGCGGCGCTGACGACAGTGATTTTACCAAAACGGCTATGGATATATTGTAGCCAATATTATACATTGATTGTAGACGAACAAGCTGCAATATTCTTTGCTCCAATCGATTGTATGCCTAATGGGTGTTCCAAATATACATAATTTCGAACTCCTATACATCCCGTCTTGGCAAGCTACAAAGTTGCCATCAAAACACTTCATGTTTACTAGTTTGCTAGGCCCCAATGAACACTTCTAGACCGATGGCTTGCTTTCAGCACGAAATTCCCGCGGAACCTTATATTATGACATTTGCTCCCAGACTATACTAGGAATTAATGCTTTTTGAGAAAAGGGAAAGTTTATAGGATATATAGTTGCTAGATATATACTGATAGAGAGAGAGAGATCGGCTAGAAAGCTAGTTATTATATATGAATTAACATCAAACCTCGACGTACCTTGAGGCTAGTAGATACAGATGTACAAACAAGTCTTGCGTAAAAACACTTACTCAGAACGTGTCCTGCTGTATTTAAAGTGCTTATCAAATAGTCGATGTTGCCCATAATCCCTTGCGCTATCAAGACTGTCATCATCGTCAAACGGCGGATTCTGATTGGTTGATACCAAATGGCGCCAAATTATCCTGCCGACGTCGTAGCTATGGGACCGATGTGTTTGTGGCCCTCTAGGGTTGGCTATCAGTTGAACGGTTGGTCAGCTTTTTTCTCGTTGAAGTTCTCTTTATTTGTTTAAAAGATTAAGGGAATTAATGTTCATTGACTAGCTGTGAGTGGGTTAAACCCGCTCAGCAGAAGTTTCATCAATTGCTGGATTTCATTAGACGTCACTTCCGGTCTCGTGAGGAATTTTCATCAGCTGAATTGCACCTTTTCAATAGAATACTCTCTGCTTGATAGCACATGGAGGGCAGTGTTTGCCCGTCATTTGAAGCAAATAATGAGATTCAAGGAGTTTTAACAGCTGATTGAAACCAAGCAATTGCAAGTTCTGTCACTACCTTGGCAAATTCATTTTGGAAATTGAAAATAGCACTGAATTCCGCATTATTTAAAAGATTGTCACTATTACTATTTTTGAATTCAAAAAAGGTTTCTTGAAAAAAGCAACTTCTTCAGGTGAGCTCAGCAACAGCTTGAATTTGATGTGATGTCTTCCGCCGTTAGATTGGACAAGTAAGCTGCAAGGTAACCGAGAGTGTTCATTTTGATCACCGTTCTGGTTGTCGTAGTGATACAGTATAAAGAGTCTTTAATTTTAGAAGCCAAGACCAGGCTGAACCAACATATTGTATATCATTTAATTTCTTATAAAAAGCATCGAGTCTTTGTTGCTATGCGTTTTTAAGGATTATATATAGCTAATTGCATAATCGTTGTCGGGTTGAAAATCATAAATCATAGAAACTGAGACCGCAAGGATGGATGGGAAATCAGTTCATGGCCCGCTTAACATACAGACATATTCAATGTTCTCGTAGTTTTGAAGGTATATGAGCTATTTAACTAAGATCCTACAAGTCTGGATAAAAAGGTCGATGATTTGACGGTCATCCCAAGATAATAAATTAATATAGCTACCGTAAATGCTCGATTAAGCGCCCTGCTTCCAATAAGCGCCGCCCTCGAATAAGCGCCTCCCCCTAGAGGTCTAAAAAAATTATAAGCGCCCCCCTTCCAATAAGCGCCCCCTCCCACTAAAAGAAATTCAGAAACAACTCTCTAAAATAAAACTTTACCGATAAACAGAAACACGGTATACCGTATGTCAATACCGTATTTTTACAGTATACCAGTATACAGTTTACCAAGTACCGCACGGTACATGTTTGCTATTTTTATTCACTGTATATGTATGTTACAGTACCGTATATAAGAAAACATCGAGTTCATCATCTGAGAAAAGAAATAAGCGCCCTGCTTCCAATAAGCGCCCTGCTTCCAATAAGCGCCCCCCTCGAATAAGCGCCTCCCCCTAGAGGTCTAAAAGTTTAATAAGCGCCCGGGGTGCTAAATCGAGCATTTACGGTAGTTTATTTATTATGTTGGCCGCCACATGAGTGAGAGATTTTCGAAACCTTCAGTTGGAAATTCGCCCGAAATTGAATTTCCAAAGAACTTCCAAACCTTGAGAAATTCTCTGAAAATTCTTTGGAAATCCTTTGGAAATTCTCTGGAAATTCTTTGGAAATTCTCTGGAAATTCTCTGGAAATTCTCTGGAAATTCTCTCAGTGGAAATTCTTTGGAAATTCTTTGGATATTCTTTGGAAAATCTCTGGAAATTCTTTGGAAATTCTCTGGAAATTCTCTGGAAATTCTTTGGAAATTCTCTGGAAATTCTTTGGAAATTCTTTGGAAATTCTCTGGAAATTCTCTCAGTGGAAATTCTTTGGAAATTCTCTGGAAATTCTTTGGAAATTCTCTCAGTGGAAATTCTTTGGAAATTCTTTGGAAATTATCTGGAAATTATCTGGAAATTATATCTGAGGTTTGAAGTGCGCGCGTTATTTCCAGTGCGAACGCGACTGATGCTCCGTCGGTAAAACCACCGGAGACCAAACGTTTTAAATGGAAATGAGTGGTACTCAGCAATGAAAGTTCTCACCCAAGTGCGTATCACTTGAAAAGGAAATTAATCAGTCGTGTTGAAAGTAACACGAGGATGTTTAATTAGGAAATTCATCATGTTGAAATTAAGGTTGACTTCTAATTAAAAACCCGTGGGAATTATTTACGGGTAATGAAACAACGGTCATAATTATATTACTAATTTCTCACTCTGCAAACCTTGGAAATTTACACGTGGCCCACACAGATAGCAGTTCTTAAATATTGACAATATTATCTCCAATGTATAAACTGCATAGCCTATCCTATGTGTTGGAGAAAGAACGTTGAATCCATTCAAGTGATCATATTCCAACTAGTCTTTCATCGAGGGCAAACACCTCGAAAAACTTGTAACTAATTCAGCCAATCAAAACACTCGAACCCAGTCTACCAACATTTGCAACAGACCGGAATAATAATAATAATAATAATAATAATAATAATAATAATAATAATAATAATAATAATAATAATAATAATAATAATAATAATAATAATAATAATAATAATAATAATAACAACATGACAGGTTAACCATTTCAGTTATAAAAAACCAATATCAATCCTGTATAAAACGAAATCAATTTTTTTAAGTCTACGGCAACATTTGCAACAGACCGGTATAATAATAATAATAATAATAATAATAATAACATATTTTGACAGGTTAACCATTTCAGTTATAAAAAACTGCTATCAATCCTGTATAAAACGAAATCAATTTTTTTAAGGTTTAACTTCGGCCAAAATTGCACGTTAGCATGGGTGGGGCTCGGGTATAGATTCAACTCAACAACTGGTCAATATATGATATCCGTCTTACTGGACAATCATTTGATTGCGAAAACTAGCGATGTCAAATCATTACGATATTTCGGTGTAAACATTATTCAAAGACGGAGCACGGTTAATTGGTACTAAAATCAGTGGTGGCAAAGAAAGTCTACTCTCGGGTTATTAATGCCACACGTTCTTTGAACAAATACTTTTCAGTTGAGTGTTTGATTTAGTCTTCGTTTTGCTTGCAGATCATCAACTTTCGTGGATCAGACAGACATGACGCCTTACGTATAATATCATCAATACCCTTCTCCGTTAATTAATGTACTTTCAAACTCAATAAACGAAAACTTCTGCACTTTGATATATTTTCAGTTTTAGCATCAAATTCTGCAGAATAAGGGTTTATTATGTAATTTCAAAACTCATAGGACAAACAAAATGATTATCACAGCTGGAAAGAGCTCGTTGAAATTAGTAAAAATGTGAAATTTGGAATTGCAAAGATATGAATTTTCAAAAATCGAAATTTTGTATGAAAACCTTTGTTGGAGGCAAGAGTTGCCTACCATGCCAGCGTAAATTTCCAAAGGTTTTCATATAAATTGTCGATTTTTGAAAATTCATATCTTCGCAATTTTTGAAGCGATCTTTTCCAAACTTCACATTTTTACTAATTTCAACGAGCTCTTTCCAGCTATGATAATTCATTTTTGGTTCTATGAGTTTTGAAATTACATGATAAACCCTCATTGATTCTTAGCTGTATTTGACAGACAGAGCTTTGTTTGTGAGGATTTCAGTTGATTTCAACGAAACCCGCAAAATATCCAATTTTTCCAAACGTGTCGTACAGCTTTGTTTGAAAGCTACGTCTACTAATTTCCAAGATTTCTCGCAATGGTGTGAATAGTTATTTTTAATTTTCTGTTTGAATTGAGCATGATTATCCCTTTCAGAATTCCAGACTAATTGAAGAAAGTTCCGCCTGATAGAAAATAATTGAAATGCTTTTCAATACCATGAAGACATTTTGTGAAATAAAATCAGAACTTTAATAATGGGAAAGAAAAGTAATGCTTTGCAAATCTACCTCTAATTTTCTGCGGTTCATTTTGATCATAAACAAAAGAGAAAAGAGAAGATAAATAGAAAGAAAATAGGAAGAAAGAAAGAGAAATATAACGTTGACTATCCATGGAACTCGCTAACAGCCTGATATACCTAAAGGACACCAAAATGCCTCGTTTCCTGGCAAGAGTTTTGGCTGTTCTTTCTCTTCCAAATTCAATAACAAAACTTGGCAACCGTTGAAGTGCCACTAAGTATTTTACAACTAGACATATTCGCGCACCTAATATATTAATGTAATAATTGTTATTGCACTAGAAGCACGTGAAATGATCTACTGCACATTCCATTGTTCTCTATTTACGACTAGAATTGTACGTAGGCTCCGTTGATGCACACTAATTCGTTTTCGAAAGTCACCGTTTTCATTTTCTCGAAAACGTAGCAAAAGCTTTTAAGTTAATTATTTATAATTTTATTATTATTATTATTGTATATATTTGTAAAGCGCTTTTGTTCTTTTTTAGGAAAGGGCGTTATATAAAATTAAAATTATATTATATTATATATTATGATATATATTATCAAGGCTTCGCGTCCATGAACACTAGCAAATATTTTCCCCCAGTCCAAGGCCTTCCTGTATGTGGCGAAGTGTGTATGCAAAGTAAAACAATTTTCGTTTGGAAACATATACATGTCGATGTATCTGGGCCTTGTGTCCACACTAGCTAAAACGATGGACAACGCTGTTTGTTCAGATACACCGAGAGCATGTTAGCGATTTCGAAAGCCTCCGTTTTCCCCGTCCACACTAATACGATACGGCTGCGTTTTCAACTGTCTCCACTCTGGAGAGTGCTTTCGAATGTATGCGTTTTCGATGAGAACGATAAGTGTTTTCGATCGTTTTAGTGCATGTGGACGCAGGGCTAATCGCATCGCGAAAACTCATTAGTGTGAAGGGTTTCTTAGATGCAATAGTAAATGACGGGTGCGACCAATGTTCAAGAAAAGCATCAATCGCCTGATCTTACCTTGTATTTTCCACAATAGCTTCATGTATTTCGAACATCGAACAAACTCAGTTGTAATCAGGTCCACAACCTCGTAATGTAGTGAGGTTTCTGTCAATAAGTTATTTCCGTTCTTGTATAATGAATTACTGTAGATGGCATTATTAGTGGGAAAACGACAAGTAGGCTAGGCGTCTGATTGGTTCATTCTAATCGCCTACTTGTGGCCGCCCATTTACATCGATAATCACAGGAAAACTGGTGAAGTAGGACACTTGACTCTTGTCCTGGAAAAAGTGCCATTTCAACCAGATCTATTACAGATATATAATGGTATGAATTTGACAGAATAATAAATGAAGAAACGGACCAATAAATGAGCCCTGATTGGATCTATTTATATATATAAAAACAAATATACAGACGGGGAAAGACAGACACCACAACAGTTAACACCAATTACTTTAGACCCGCGAAATGGAGACAAAAAATATAAATTGTATGGCAAAGGACAAGACTAGTTAAATATAACACTTGAGGAAATGACCAATATAGTAGCAGGCAATTGGTCTGGACAGGCTTTGTGTGGTATAATTGCACTTTACACTGATCTAGACGGTAACGGTTCCAAGTGCGCGCATAGTCGTAGTTTCCAGGCAATTGGTCTGGACAGGCATTGTGTGGTATAATTGCACTTTACACTGATCTAGACGGTAACGGTTCCAAGTGCGCGCATAGTCGTAGTTTCCAGGCAATTGGTCTGGACAGGCATTGTGTGGTATAATTGCACTTTACACTGATCTAGACGGTAACGGTTCCAAGTACGCGCATAGTCGTAGTTTCCAGGCAATTGGTCTGGACAGGCTTTGTGTGGTATAATTGCACTTTAGACATATCTAGATGGTAACGGTTCCAAGTGCGCGCATAGTCGTAGTTTCCAGGCAATTGGTCTGGACAGGCTTTGTGTGGTATAATTGCACTTTAGACATATCTAGATGGTAACGGTTCCAAGTGCGCGCATAGTCGTAGTTTCCAGGCAATTGGTCTGGACAGGCTTTGTGTGGTATAATTGCACTTTAGACAGATCTAGACGGTAACGGTTCCAAGTGCGCGCATAGTCGTAGTTTCCAGGCAATTGGTCTGGACAGGCTTTGTGTGGTATAATTGCACTTTAGACAGATCTAGACGGTAACGGTTCCAAGTGCGCGCATAGTCGTAGTTTCCAGGCAATTGGTCTGGACAGGATTTGTGTGGTATAATTGCACTTTAGACAGATCTAGACGGTAACGGTTCCAAGTGCGCGCATAGTCGTAGTTTCCAGGCAATTGTTCTGGACAGGCTTTGTGTGGTATAATTGCACTTTACACTGATCTAGACGGTAACGGTTCCAAGTGCGCGCATAGTCGTAGTTTCCAGGCAATTGGTCTGGACAGGCTTTGTGTGGTATAATTGCACTTTACACTGATCTAGACGGTAACGGTTCCAAGTGCGCGCATAGTCGTAGTTTCCAGGCAATTGGTCTGGACAGGCTTTGTGTGGAATAATTGCATTTTAGACAGATCTAGACGGTACGTTTTCCAAGTGTGAGTATAGTCGTAGTTTTCATCATCAGATTCTATTTAGTAATTCTTTAATTGGTGAAAGAGGCTAGTTGTGTCCGAGCCCATACACCAATGTGTTGATATTGTGTTTTTGTTCACCTGCTAACCTACATATATATAATATAGGTTTTAAATGACTCGCACTAAGAGGTTACGTGACCCTAACTTCCTTAAATTAAAATGAACTCCAGAAATGAAACGAGCAGCTCGAAATTAGCAAAAGGGCGGAGTTTCAGCTAATAATGTCCGACACAGGAGAAATCACATTAAAAATAAAATCGAGCGTTTTCTAAGATTTTGTTTGGAAAATGCATTGGATGGCAAGTACATTTTCCTATGCGAATCCTAATAAAATTTGCCATTTTATTTTTAATGTCATAAATAGCGTAGATGAAGCTTATTTTCTTGAGATGTATATTATGATAATCATTATCACACCTCTCTAGAGACGCGTATGTCTATATTATGATAATCATTATCACACCTCGAGAGATGTGCAGTGCATTATCACACCTCTGAAGAGATATGCATGTCTACATTATGATCATCATCATCTCGAGAGAAGTGCATGTCTACATTATGATAATCATCATCTCGAGAGATGTGCATGTCTACATTATGATAATCATTATCACATCTCTCGAGAGATGTGCATGTCTACATTATGATAATCATTATCACACCTCTGAAGAGATATGCATGTCTACATTATGATAATCATTATCACACCTCTCGAGAGATGTGCATGTCTACATTATAATCATTATCACACCTCTGAAGAGATATGCATGTCTACATTATGATCATCATCATCTCGAGAAAAGTGCATGTCTACATTATGATAATCATTATCACACCTCTGAAGAGATATGCATGTCTACATTATGATCATCATCATCTCGAGAGATGTGCATGTCTACATTATGATAATCATTATCACACCTCTCAAGAGATATGCATGTCTACATTATGATCATCATCATCTCGAGAGATGTGCATGTCTGCATTATCATAATCATTATCACACCTCTCGAGAGATGTGCATGTCTACATTATGATAATCATTATCACACCTCTCAAGAGATATGCATGTCTACATTATGATCATCATCATCTCGAGAGATGTGCATGTCTACATTATGATCATCATTATCACACCTCTCAAGAGATATGCATGTCTGCATTATGATCATCATCATCTCGAGAGATGTGCATGTCTACATTATGATAATCATTATCACACCTCTCGAGAGATATACATGTCTGCATTATCATAATCATTATCACACCTCTCGAGAGATGTGCACGTAAACACACAGATAAATCATGTAAAGACATGGCAATCAATATATTAATATAACAAAACAGGTTTTCGTGTATAGTTTATTTAAAAATAGACGCGTTTTACCATACTGTTTTTCAAACTTAAAGAAGAATGAATTCATCCCGGTAGAGTGTGTTCGAAAGCTGATTCTTGTACACTAATATCCAATATGGAGTATACTTAGATTTGAAAGGATTTTGGGTAATTTGTAGGCGACCATTTTGTTTTTGTATGACCTCTTTAAATGTGGAATAGGTTTCCTAAATTTATATTTTATCTATAAAGTACTTTCCTGAATCGCGTACACCTTGGTACCATTATTAAGAGAGTAAATCAGTCATAATTTTTAATTAAAATCCTGAATGGCTTCACGCAGTTTACGGGAATGTAGTCTGCCTCTTCTCAGCCGTTTCGAAGGAGTCATCGATAATTCACTGAATTGTAATTAAGAGGTACCACATAGGTTATTTGCATTACAGTACGACTGCCCGAAACGAAAGTCGCAGTCTGTACAGGAGACATCAAAACAAGCCGCATTCGGGATGGATGGAAGCCCATTAAAAACTTAGGTGGACCATTAGAAATGTTGGAGGGAGGGGGTTGAATCCCCCGAAAAACAATCCTGCAAAGAAAAAATGTCCCCAAAATAATTCCTGCAAGACCCTACTACTCATAAAAAGAGCTACACAACTCCAAAAAAATTCCTGCAGAGAAACACAGGTAGAAAAAAAAAATCGTGCCTGAAAATGTTTTACTCCCCTCCCCCATTGGTTTTTAATGGTCCAACCCTTACTCAGTCGCAACTTTGGTCTGGGGTGCTCACGCTGTAATGCAAACAGTGGTAATTAAAATGCATTATAGTGAAAGTCAAAAACCATACGCATAAAATAAATTACAAAAATAATTAAATAAATAAAATCAAATATCCCCAAATGAAAGCAGTTTGGAGCCAGTATATGAAAAGTTGTGGAAGACTTGACGTCATAGATTTGCTACTTGATTACCATTATTGAAAGATTGATAAATTGTATTTGCGGCCGTTTGTCATCTTTTCCTGGAAAAGTATTCTTTCCAGGACAGTTGTTGGACAACCACTCATTTGTCACCGCCCTTCATATAACATGAAAGGTAGTATGCATTATTATCCATTACAGTAGAAAGAACAGTATTTCATGGATTTCCACAGAATCAGTTCATATGTAATGGATTAGGAGAAGGGACCAAGACGTCTTGTAAAATCCTTCATATAATAAACGCGATATTAGAACTTTTCAAGTGGAGAGTGCCAAAGTAGGCAGTACGGTTGTTGGTGACCATGGCAGATACTCTGTCCTTTTGCTCAAGCTCGTTAGTCTGTAGAGAATTCCTCTTAGCAATTATCGTAGCACGTTTCTTTTGGTTCCAATAAGTTATTTCGTATTTGAACTCTTCAGAAGTACACGACGTCCCACGGTAGACATTCACTCTTAGTTGGTTCTCAAGATAATCAAATATTTTCAAAATCCTGCTTAGGGACCGTTCATTATATACGGGAGGGGAGGGGGGGTAGGGGAGGAGGGGGGATCTGGGTGAGAAATTTTTGGGGGGGGGGGGGGGGGGGGGGGGGAATCTTTTTGTAGAGAAAAATTAGGGCCCTCAAAAAAAATTTAGGGATCCATCTGTTAAATACTCGTATAATATACACCCTATGCAAAACGAGTGAAGACTGGGAACGAGCACCACGAAATATAAATGATTTCAAAAAAATATTTCCATTACAAGAAAGACCATGTCTAAATAAATAACTTGGTACATTTATGAAGTTGCATGTTACATTAGTGCAGAGTTATAAGCATTTGAAATGTACCATAAACATGAAAACGAGGCCGGCCAGGCCTTGGGTCTCTTTTCCATACAAATCTTTCTAATTTCAAATAGCTGTAACTTTTTAGCTTTTTATCTTACAACGCTAAGATTTGGCACGATCACTAGCTTGGGTACGCTCTTGCAAATGATGGTAATGATGTCTTCTATAAGTGATGAACTAAGGTATCTCCTTTGCCACACCTTTTTGCATAGGGTCTATAATCTGTACTTGAAGTGGGTGAGCCCAAAAATTTGATTTTTTTTACAGGGGGGCCTGGGATTTTTTTCCAATTTAACTGAGCCATTTCTCAACCACACACCCCCAGCCCCCCAGCCTCTCCCCCTATCGTAAATAATGAACGGTCCCTTACGTTTGTGGGAGGTTCATGCAGCTTACACAAAGCTTGACACTGTCGGTCCGTTTGACTCCATGTGGGCTTGGCCATGGCCGCACAATATTTTCATTGTAGATTGCGCAGGAGTGCATGTCCATGGCACAATGTAGGTCTTTCACGTATCTTGAGGTGATCCGGTTCACTTTTTTCACGTGTCACTCGTAGACGGAAGATTTATATGTCACTCTAGACGAGGTCGTCGTCGTTACTCGTAGACGGAAGATTTATATGTCACTCTAGACGAGGTCGTCGTCGTTACCACTGTCATTCTTCATCTTCTCAATCTTTTTCCTCAAATCATCAACGTTATAAACAGTCAGCATGTTCTTCTTAAAAATGTCCTTTTCTTGAATTATTGGAATCGGTAGAGCAATTAATATTACACCTGATACGCAGCACATAGCTCCTATAAACTTGCCTGCTACTGTTGATGGTACCATATCGCCATAACTATGGAAGAGAGAAAGCATTCGAATCAATAAAAAAAACATGAAACACTGCAGAGCGTGCGGCTAGTGTTGGGAAGGTCATGGGTTCATTATCATAATTATATATCTCGGAACTTATACCCCATTCACACCAAACCTTGTTTAGTTAAACTGAGTTTATTCTGGCTTCTACAATTTGAGGGCATCTAATTTCACAAGATTCAAACTACCTGGAATTTATACTGAGCAACATACTGGACAGTTTACCAGCATTTTTGTGCCAAATGATGCGTGGTGTTTGTAGATAATCTTCTAAACCGGTTTAGTTAAACCACCTTAAACCATGTTTAAGCCTTGGTGTGAATGGGGTATTAGTTGTTTTTCTGCCAATTGTGACTAACTCCTCATGATTGTAAGCTTCTCGGCTGCCCTAGCATCGGATGTAAAGTGCATTGAGACGAATGTGAAATGCGCCATATAAGTCTATATGAGAACGACCATTATTATTATTAGTAGTAGAGGTAATCATACGGTTTCGAGTTCAATTTGGAAATAATTTGCACGAGTGTGTTTTTCAAAGAGTATCAAAATTGCACGAGCCCGTAGGGCGAGTGTAATTTGAGCTCTTTGAAAAACACACGAGTGCAAATTATTCCAAATTGAACGAGAAATCGTATGATTACCAATTAATAATATTCATGAAAAAGAAAGTAATTTGCACTGCAGTGCAATTAAAGGTAATTAGTGCAAATTACTTTTCAACTGCACTGCTCTAAGCCAATCAGAATCGAGTATTTTTTTCATGTATATTATTATTATTATTATTATTAATATTATTATTATTATTATTATATATATTTTTGACTTATATTCTCCATGATATTTACAATCATTATTATTATTATTATTATTATTATTATTATTATTATTATTATTATTATTATTATTATTATTATTATTATTATAGGATGAACAACTAATTTCTCCACACTTTCCCTGCTAGGGATGTAACACTAACAACTGATCTGGAATACATGCAGAAGGCTAATCTATTACTTGCATAGACTACAAAACAGTCCACACAGAAGAGTTGAAATTGAGTTTCAGACTCCCCGTTTCCCCTCATTGATTTGCCCTCACTCAGAGGCTCATATTTGAGACTCTAACTTCGACTCTTCTCGGCGTAGATTTGTAAATAAGTTTGTAATCTACTGCTTGCTGTCCTGTTCTTCTCCACTGATGGAATCATCTACTGTACAGGGCCGTACATAACCCAAAATTCAAGGGGGGCAGTACGTATTTAACTGAGCAAAAAAAATAAAAAAATAGTACAGTTATTTTAATTTTGGTATCATTTCCGCTTTGCTAGGTGGGCAACTGTCCCCCCCCCCCCCCCCCCCCCCCCCCCCCCCCCCCCCCCCCATGCTGTAGTTGCATTGCCTGTACCATAATCGGTTTGGGATGCACTTATATAACGTTTGGCTGAGATGTTAGGCTACTTACCCTAATGTAATCATTGTGACAATGGTGTACCACATACTGTCAGGAATACTTGTAAACATTCCTTCCACTGCACCTTCTTCAATAAAATAAAGAAAACTTGAAAATAACAAAACTGCCACTAGAAGAACAAACGTCAATGACATCAAATCCTTCATGCACGAGCCCATGGCTGCGCCAAACCGTTGGAGTCGTTTGGAATGCCGGGATAACTTGAATACACGGAAAATTCTCAAAACTCGAAGCACTACTAAAGCTTCCAAATTGGAACCAACAATCGATTGCAGAACTATTCGTGCATAGAAAGGGAGAATTGAGCAAAAATCAATAATATTCATCGGAGTTTTGGCAAATTGTTTGTGATCTGGACACACCATTATTCGTAATGTAAATTCAAAGGTAAAAATTCCAATACAAACAACATCCAGTAGGTCTAGAATTCGAGTTCTCTCTTTGCACGCTTCGACACTATCGTTGCATGGGACAGTCTCGTACACTGTAGTAAATATACTGAGAATAATGAACAATCCAACCAAGTATATGAACCCCATGCCAATAACGGCCCCAGGGCCACTTTCTAGCTCGCCCTCAAGTGTTCTCCATATATAGTTCCTGACTTTCCCAATACGGGTCCTTGGGATATAAACTATCTTAGTAGCTTCTTCAGCCTGTTTTTTCTTCTCTGCTTCCTCTTGTTCCTGTTCTTGGTCTTCGTCAAAACAACAATCATGGACTTCCTGTGGTGCAATCCCATAAAATATGAGTTCCTCTTCAAAGCTGTCGTTGCAATCGTCCAAAGAGCGATGCAGTTTCCCACTGCGATAATAATTGAGAATGTAGCGGAATAAGTGTGGATCTCGATCAATGAAATATTCTCCTCGATTCTCATCGTAAAATTCTGACGACAATCTCTCGTTTCCAAGTAAAGTGTTTGGGAATCGTTTAAGTGTATCTTTCCATGTGATGAACCTTCTTCCTCCAACATTAATGACTACCTTCACTCCGCTTTTAAGTTTTCGTCTCTGGGAAGGACTGAACGATTCCACCGGGATTGCAGGAGCTGTACGAGTTCTTGGTCGTCTTGGGGAAGAAGAATATGAGGTACGCGATGCGGTAATACTTATCATAATGCATCAGTGGGAAGCGTTCCTGGAGGCTGCCACTTTTGGCAGGAATTCCTTACTGACTGCTAACCACAGCGATCACTTCAACAAAGAACAAAGATATGCGTTATTAGTATATGTATTCCCAAACCTTTCATACGTTGTAGCATATGTAATTTGGTAAACTCATTTATTATAGGTAATGCATATAGAGGTGCTCGAATAGACCCTCGAGGAACTCGACCACCTCGAGATAAAATACTTGTAGATATAATGGAAAAATAACATGCAATTTATCAGCTAAGATTTGGCGCAATTTGTTGGTAATCTTCATCTCTGCAGTCGCCCCTATACGCTCGATTTCAACCCGTCAAGGCCCGCGGGTTTTACTCCCTAACATTTTTGGGTAAGCACGTGCCCTGTCGTTGAACCTTCGAAACCCTGAACCTGTTCCAGATCAGA
Organism: Actinostola sp. cb2023; assembly: GCA_033675265.1. NCBI lineage: Eukaryota > Metazoa > Cnidaria > Anthozoa > Actiniaria > Actinostolidae > Actinostola > Actinostola sp. cb2023. The sequence continues at coordinate 42,226 of JAUJYZ010000064.1, read as the reverse complement.
AATGGCTAACTTTGGGGTTTCTGTTCCAGACTAAAAGTTATCAAAAGATAAAGCCTAAATAAGGGACCAAAATTGTTCTTCTTGTGTCGCTCTGAACCTGTTCCAGATCAGAAATGCCTAACTTTGGGACTAAAAGTTATTACTACTGTTTCGCACTACTGAACAAGGGACCAAAATTGCTCTTCTTGGATCACTCTATGTTTAGAGCTTATTTTTATGTTCCAGTGTACCAAAGACGCTGTCTTATCTATATTCGAAACTTGCATAACAGACATTTTGTTCCAGACCAGTTTAGAGTAACTTAGGCCTAGTTCAAACGCCGTACCTTCCAAGAACCTTTCTTATATTGAGGGTTTATCATGTAATTTCAAAACTCATAGGACAAAAATATGATTATCATAGCTGGAAAGAGCTCGTTGAAATTAGTAAAAATGTGAAGTTTGGAAAAGATCGCTTCACAAATTGCGAAGATATATGAAACCTTTGTTGGAGACAAGAGTTGCCTCCAAGCGTAAATTTCCAAAGATTTTCATATACATTTTTACTAACGAGCTCTTTCCATATAACGAGCTCTTTCCAGCTATTTTCCTATGAGTTTGGAAATTACATTTTTACTAATTTCAACGAGCTCTTTCCAGCTATGATAATCATATTTTTGTCCTATGAGTTTGGAAATTACATGAAAAACTCTCATTACTTCAAAAGAAGCCGCCGCCTCATCATCTATTGTTTGAAATGAGAACGGCTCATGATTAGCACGACGTCTGAACTTGGCCTTACATACACTGTTCCAGAATGAATTCGTTGGAAACCATTTGTCGGGACGTCACTCTTTCCTGCACATAGCTTTATATCGGGGAGTACATCAGATTTACATCAAAGGACATAGATTTCCATAAACTATCATGTGTATGATAAAGAACGTTAAAAAAAAAGAATTGTACGTTCGTGATAATGTCTCGTGATAAGGCTTGGTGCGTTACTAGTTCCAGAATGGGAAACCATTATCTCTGTATAGCTTATATCGGGGAGTACACAGATACATCAGAACTAGAATAAACTACATTGTATGATAAAGAACGTTAAAAAAAACTGTACGTTCGTGATAATGTCTCGTGATAACTTGGTGCGTTCTAGCTGGGAATATATTATTTACTTTCAACAATGCCAAGGTCTCGGAATTAGAAGTCAATAAAGAGACATTCGTATTAAGCGCCGGGATGGCCATGCGGGATTCAACGATGGTCATAATCATAATGGAGAAAAATGGGAATTTCGGGTGCTTTTTACCTCAGTGAGCGCTACTGCTGGCGGGTCGGATATAGCCCACGTTGCGATAGGCCACTATCTCGTGATGGCGCTATGATTAATATTGGATTACACAAACGTTAAATCCAGTGCAGCCACGACAATGAAAAGTAGCCAGAGACCAGAAAAAGAATCGTTTATCAGCGATATTCGTGTTGATAAGAGTTTCGAATAGACCTTTTTACTTTAGATTTTGACTTGGTGCACCCTAAGCAATCGGTAAGAGATTGTTACGTTTGTACACATGCAATTGTTGTGAATCTCTGGCTGTGATAAACTAAAGTGATTTTACTATTAAACCCTTGAAATAGATACCAGTCTAAGTAAGGGTTAGAGAATAACGCGAGTGCTTTATGGGATTTAGAGCTCCGAGCAGCAGATAGAAGCCCCACGAGGCGCGTAGCGCCGAGTGGCCCTTCTATCAATGCGAGGCGCTCTAAATTCCATAAAGCACGAGTGTTTATTCTCTAACCGTTTTAGAATATAGTCATACTCACGAGAGTATTCTTTGGCTGCATGTCTGTTTCTTTCCCAAAGGAATACTGATTTCAAATGCACATACGCTTATGCAAAGCTGTTCAGTGAAGATGAATATTCGAAGCTTGAGGCTTTTAAATACGAAGCTTGCAAAGCTAGAAATTGCCGATATTTGTTGTGGAAATGAAGAGCAGAAATCTCAAAGTTTCTTCAAACCAGTTAGAACGGACGAAATTGAAAAACGAGAGAAATAATGAACACCAAAGAAAACTCAAGCACGATGTGGACATTTAAGTATATTGAAAGATTGGGCTAACTATATCGCAATAATCATACGGAGAACTACATCTACACTTCTTGCAGAACATGGAGAAACTCGTTTGTGATTTCATTTTGAAGAGTAAGTGACTCGCTACGTTTCTTTAGTGGTTAGTATAGTTATGATATGTATTTCTGTATCAGTATTCATGTATTAAATCTAGCTGCTTAACGAATCCAAATAACTGTCGATTTATTGGATTATGATATAATATTTGAAGAGTATTTGAAGATTAAACTAAGATTGTATTATAATATTTTTTGTATATAGTTTTTCTTAGTACACGTTATATATTAGAGTGCAAATATTATATCCGTGAAATAAGCGCTAACATTTAGTACTAATTAACATTTTACTAGTTTTACTACTGAGTAGACAACAATGATAAAGCATTTGGTGCTATTTATTAGTATTATTTAGTTAGTTAACTATTTAATGGATATAATATTTGCACTCTAGTATCCTCTAAGTTAGTCATTAGTATTCCCTATATAGAGAATACTAATAAGGCTTTGAAACAAAAGAAAACAAAGAGCTTTATTAGTATTCTCTATATAGAGAATACTAATGAGTCCATTGTTAAAGCCCTATTAGTTACTTTATGAGATATAGAGCGCACAAATGCTGGGCGCTGATTGGTCGAGTGAGTATGACTATATTCTAATAGGCATTAGTATATCAACACTAATTCAATTATATTCTTTTGTTTGCCCGCTTTGTAATAATATTAATAATAATAATAGTCTTCATTATGTACTCATAACAGAGATAAATTAAACATATGATCTAACTATACATTGCTAAAATGTAGCAGTGGGCTAAACAAATTACTTCTCAGTGGGGAGATTTATTGTTGCATCGGGATTCGTTTACTTTCGTTTACTTCATATTCTGGCTCTTAAAAAGATTAAGAAATATGTTCCGAATATCACCCATCATCCAGGTGAATAGATGTTACACGGGACAACTTTTAGCAGCTTTTAACGTCGATGCGTAAAAGTCGACATTATTTACATGGAGTGAAGGACCACAATCTATCTATTGCGGAAACATGTTGGCGGTTTTCGAATGGCGTTCAACCTAATGTTCGTGTAATTTCACCTTAAATAATACAACGTTGCGCAAAAAAACAACGTTAAAAATCGATCGATTTGATCAATCTGGAGACATTTCTGAGTTGCAGTTTATGTTCAAAAAGAATTGCTTCAACTGCTCGACGAAATTTGTTATCAAATTTGTTATCATCCAGAAAGCTGCGCTCCGCCTCAAAGTGTTTGCTTGAAGTTCCTAACTACAGCCTAAAGTCTTATGGCAAACGAGCTTTCTCTGTTGCTGCCCCGACCTTGTGGAACTCTATTCCAATAGACATAAAAACATCCACGTCGATTGACATTTTTTAAAAGAAGCTAAAAACATATCTCTTTAAAAAAAGTTAGTTTTAATATTATCTTTTTAATGTTATTATTATTATTTTTTAGTTATGTATAGATATTTTTAGGTTTTAATTAGCATTCTAAGCGCTCTGATCATTGCTATGGATAGTGGCGCTATATAAAATGTATTACTATTATTATATATATTATCATGCAGTGATAAGTGTTGAGTTATTTCGGAGGTACATGTTTTCATCTGTGACAAGATATTCGCTGAGCCGTTTTTCGGCTTTCTCACGAACCTAAAACACTGCATGACAAATACTAGACGTTCAGTTGTTATAATGCAAAAAAATAAATAAATATGGCACAAATAAAATCATTGTCACTCGGTCAACGACCAAGGAATACACTCATGAATATGTCAACCGCGTCACTATTGAGCAGTCTGTATCTCTGTGAACCCAGTCAAGTGCATCTGAATATATTACATAGAAATGTACGCTATATAAATGACTACATATACACGTATCGACGATAATTCGATGTATGTCAAATGCTTGTAAAATGACGATCAATTCGTTAAAGAAACCTTGGACAACATTTTGACTGAGTTAAGTGTACCTCCTCACAACAGCACTTTGATGCGGAAAACATTTCAAGTTTGCGTTTTAGTGATATAACTAGAAGAACTATTTCTTCTCGTACGATAACAATACCACCATGGAGTGATGCTGTTGTTCAGTGTTTCCGCTCAAACTTCTCAAAAAGAAATGAAGGAAGAACAACAACACCAAGAACAACAACTAGACAATTAAAGAGGAAAGAAAAACATCCATGCTTACCCCATGCAATGGTGATATTGTTGTTACACAAGAAGAAACGAGTTCGTCTTCTTTTGAAAACTGTTACATTACTTTGCTCTTCAGATAAGTATGATTTCCTGTGCATGATTTCAAAAACAAACAAAAAAGGATGATTTCAACCATCACTGAGTTCCATAACTGTCGTAAATCGCCCAGAGCTTTACCCTCCACATTTGGCAAGTTGGGCTTGACGTTCATAAACAATATTTGCAGATGTGCTAACCTTATTTCCAATTAATTGTTGTAATCTCAACATCTATCGTACCAATGAACTTGGTATGACTATTTGTTGCTTCTTTGCCTAAGGCGGAAACCAAAATAGATCTTCATGAAGTAAGCGCAAGCGATATATATATATGATATATATGCATATATATATATTCATAGATTATGGATTGAATTATTAAAAGAAATCAAATATTAATTTATTGAGTCATTTGAAGATCGATTTAATTGTTGATTGCTTGATAGATATCGATTGGGTAATTGATTGATTGATTGGTGCCAGGTCGTCATGAAAGTGACTACTAGTGCATATGTCAGTAGCTATTTGAAAACGAGTAGGACATCGAATCCGATGATAGATCGATTGGTTGAAGTGGCCTGTAGTTGTTTTGCCAGTTTACTGGTTAGATGGGTTGTTTAGCTAGTTCCTTGGCTATATATAGTATATGGTAGCTTCACGAGCGATATTGTTTGGTCAGTTGGTTGGTGGGGGGTCATGCATGTATTCAGATTGCTGATTCTCCTGATATTTTTTTCTTATACCAATTATATATTTTAATATCAGCTTATATATCTCAAAAAAAATTACAAAAAAATTACAAAAAAAGATATTAAGAATCATAACGTTTTCCTCATATACGGCTCCTTCTCTTCCACTTTAAAAAAAACTAAATCTACTAAACATCCATCAAATTAATGATCTTCTCATAAGTACCTTTACTTTTGCTCTAACAAATAATACGCTACCAGGTTACTTTAACAATTTCTGTATAGAGAATACTCACATACATCATCACAATACTAGGATATCTAATAATCTACACAAAACATTTAATAGAACCAATTATAGTATCTACTCGACAAGAAACAAAATAATCAATTTATGGAACATCATTCCTACAGAAATTAGACATTGTACTTCAATTCATACATTCAAAAGAAAAGCCAAACTATATTTCTTATCTAAATAACAAAATGTGTCTATATTATTATATATCATATCTATGCAATATCATAGACAGTATCGTCTAATATATATAGTTATAACCAATATATCCATTATTTGATTTTTCATTATAATTTTACTCTATTATTGTCTTAATAATATGTTTTACTGAAAGCTAGTAATCATTATATATCTGTACTGCTTATAATTACCCAGCTACCATTTCTGATACCTAAATAAAAAACGTAAATAAATTTAAGTTTGCAAGGGGGACTACCTTGTAAAAGCCCGTAAGGGTTTCTTTAGTCCTCCTCCCATTGTTAAATATGTATTACATATAGAACATGTATTAAGAAAAAATGGGAAATAAAATCTATCTATCTATCTATCTATAATGCATCCAAAGTTTGTTGACTGTTCTGCCCATGAGGCAGTTCATTTATTGGTCGGTTCAGATTCGGTCGATCAGTCCAGTTGACAATAGCCTTGTTGATTATCATACTATTTCCAAAGTAAACAGCGAACGAAGTGTTTATTTAGAGAACGTCAAGACAAGGAAACAGTCGGGGAATAAGGGAGCACTGCACATAAAATACAGTTGCTAAGGAGCAAATGATTTTAAATGTCTGTCATTTATTTGGGGAGCGAATTTTCGAAAGAGTCATTCGCATCATTTATATTCCCACATTGAATGCTCGTCAAAACAAAACATTCACCATTCTATTCAGACTATTCAACAGAACGATTCAACAAAGCACTAAGAATCCCCATACAATTAACTACATCTGTAAATACGATCTAAATTACCGTACCAAATTTGAAATTACTTTGGTTGTTTGTTATTACAGTCACCTGATTGTACTATTATCGGTTTGAAGGCCGACAAGTCATGAGTTGCTGTTTTGCAGCAGTGCGCTCACACACCGTCCGAACAGGCGAGCAACTGATGTACAGCATTTTCACTTTTTGTTCGTTAGCATACTATACATCCCTACTCAAGTCTCCCATGGTTACAAGCTGCGAGACAAAACTTTGTTTTGCGTTTGGTTTTGTAATAAACTCGTATTCATTATTAAAAATCCACTAAAAAAGAGATTGATTGAAAATTGGAAATCAAGTCGCCGCAACAGACAAAGAACATGTTTGGATATCGCACAAGATAAGGTTAATAACCATGAGAGATCATCCTCGTGTCATATAATTGTACAGTATCTTAATACCGTTAGAACTACGGTCTTAATTCACCCGTGAATACCGTCTGTCTACAGAAGTGGACAGGTTAATATGGAAATAAAATGGCTTTTTAAGAGTTATTTGTGGATCATTTCTAAAGATCGGAGAACGCGTGAAATTGCATAAAATTAAGCCCAATCGTAGGGTTTTAACCGACACCGCCATGCAGACACGAGTTTAACTCACGTATTCCGAATCAAATCCGAACACAAAGCAAAAACAACTTTGCTCTCTCATGGGCAAATGCTTCCAAGTCTTATTACTAAGGATAGAGGGTTTCGAATAGAGTGATGCTATTCGGAAGGATTTGTTATTTGAGTGGCAAATGAATCAATAGCCGTGGTTTTGATTGACGTAATTCTACCAAACACGAATTCACCTTACCGCACTTTTTCGATTTGATGGTCCCATCGTATGGAGCTTCTCTGTTCAACGAGATCCATAATGGCATACGATGCCCGAAGGCATTGATTTTACTCTACCGTGGTACTTAGTTGAAACGGTTTTACGAAGGGATTGCATCAACTATACCAGAAGAATATACGAATTATGCAAAAATTAAGGCCACCCGCAAATGAGTTTTGAAATGTTTGGGGGTCTTACCGTTTAGCACGATGCTTCGACATACTAACGCCGACAATATTGCCTTTGTCCAACGAATCACAGCCCAAGAAAATCATTCACAGATTTCCGTTTCAATGCCGAGCCAAAAGTTTGCTTGGATGTCCAAGGATTAGCCCTCCGTTCTAACACAAAACATTGGTTAATTATGGATTAGTCGCCAAGGCTTCTCTTTGGCTCCCTCGCCTTATTTTCCAATAATGTGCCAAACAAAGGCTATAATGATATGCAAACATTAGTGCTAAACTTACATTGAGAGGGATTTTGGAAGGTCATAAACAATTGTACTAAGGGATCAGAGGTGTAGTCCTTTGACGGAATTATAGCCGTATTTCTGGCTCGGTAAAGTTACAATCGTGCTCACTATAACTCCTTCAAAACATTGGCTTTTTTCCCAGCGTAAGATAAAAACAGTTAAGCGTTTCAATCCAACGTGTTGTACAGCTATATGTACGTTTTGAATTAGAGCCGTCGTTTTGTTCTGCGACTAAGTCTCGATCAACTCGGAGTGTTTTATTCAGAAGAGACCCGAGATATAAAAAAACAACATTTGTATATCATATATTGTCTGCTCGCCCAATGTTGTGGAGTCGCTGGTCTGAGTACTAAATCATTTAGCGATTCCCAATCAGCTAGAATAGGTGATTTCAACGATATTGTAGTGTATTTCATGCAAATATCATGGATTGTGTCTGATCCCCCAAATGTCTTTGTATCGAGTTCAATTAGCAGTTAAAGGGAGTAGGTGAGACCAATTAAGACATTCCGCTCCTTTACGTTCTTTGAGCATATGGTGTCGAAACTGTGTTTATACTGCCAATTACTCAGCTGTACTGGCCTTTGAATGAATAACTTTCTCACTTAGTTCTGATATCGTTATCCCGACTGAAACAACAACCGCTTTAAAAAATGACACTTACAAATACGCAACTCTTTTATTCAGACAACACTTCAGAATGCTCTTGAATCCTTTATATTCGAGCAGTAGTTGGGCTACAAACGCGTAGCTTGGTTAAGTTAGTATTTTTTTAATGAGTAAAATTTTTTTTTTTAGAATTCCTTAATCTTTAATTTTAAAAACAGAAACCAAAATTTCCTTCAAAACATTTATGCCACAATTAGTAAACTTGTACTGCAAATGTCATGTAAACTCGATCTTTCCGAGTAATATTTCAGTCGGCTTTTTCACTGGAACCAAAACATCGATAGTTTAGATTTTTCCTGCATGCTGTTTCCTATTCCCAAATAAAACAATGTTTTTGTTCTCCAGAGTATTGAATCTAAGTCTTGCTTTCTCGGATCCCAGTCGAAAGCCAATTATTATGGCTTCAATCATATCCCTTCCAACTGCTCCACAAGATCCAAGCGTTTCCAAGTGGTGTAACATCCAAGCCGACAAGACTGAATCACGCGAAGCCAGACTGGATAAGTCATCAGCGCAGCATGCAGTCTGCGAACGTCTAACACAAATTAAAAATATGACTTTGGACTTTTAAAATTCTAATTAAATAGTAGATTTTTGATGCTTTTCCGAGTTTCTTTTCACATGACCCGGAGACTGATAATAACAAGACGAAATGTTTTTAAAGAACTAAAATGCAAAGAAACGTAGAAATAAGAAGGAAATAGATCAGACGTAAAAACGGATGAATCATATCAGAAGAGCATCTTCATGTTTAGTTTTCCAACTTCTAATTATGCTTCTCCGACATTGGGCGATGGGATGTTTGACTGTTTTGTTTTCGGAAACTATAGGAACTCCATGCCTTGTTTTGCAGAATCCAATATTTCGTCTTTGTACGTTTTCAAAGCGCTGATTGGATAACGGACTTGGCTATTTTTTTGTGACTTTTGATGTCCACAGAACTTCAAATCGATCTCTGTATGGATTTACAGTGTGTGATATTTTAAGTATGGACTTTGTCGATTGAGGTCTTTGTTCTACAATGTCCAGTGGTCGTCTGTACTGATGTATGTTTTCAAAACAAGGAGCGCTAGCGACAGATCAGACTTGTAGTTTTTTTTTTCCGGCTGTAACTTTTGATGATGTAGAAATTCAAAAGGAGCTAAACCGACATGGTTCTCGAACCAGACAATCCCTCCTTCATGGAAAAGTAGATTGACTTTAGTGTAAACTGATTGTTAAAATTGACCTTGTCGATTGAGGTCTTTGTACAGTGTCCAGTACTAGTGGTTCGTCTATGTATATGTTTTCAAAACAAGGAGAGATAGACTAGACTATTTAGTCTCTTAAAACTATTGACAAGAACATTATAGCAGAAGGAGGTATTTAATACGAGGCTCTCTTGAATTTCACCAGACTGGCCGTTCTGTCCACTGGTTTTCATAACAATATACAATTTATGCAACATGGAACATCAATAGACCGCACTATTTAATCGGGACTATCTTGATTCCATGAGGTGTCGATTTTCATGTCCATCCTGATCGAACTGATGCGGACAGACCGATCTCGTGAGAAAAATGCATTACAATTAGATCAGTTTCTTCTGCTGTGGAGAGACGCTATTCCTCATCTGTGGAAGCTTAAAAAGCAAGGTTCGACAGAGTCGTCGACTATTTTGATTTTGTGTGGTATTGGTGAGAGAACTAGTAGCTAGCTCAAGAGTTTAGGAGCAAGTGTGGCCTAGTTGGCAAGTGCGCTGCCTACAAAGCGAGAGGTCTGCAGTTCGATCCTCGGTGACCTCGATCACACACTTGTTTCGACTTCTTTCTAATCCGTGTAGCTCGGTTGAGCTTTAAATACCCGTAAAAAGGAGCACTGATGGAGAGAGGGGAGTAAAGTGCGCACCGTCGGCCGGCCTCAAGTTTATTAGTATATGCTACCGACGTTAAATAAGGTCCTTTACTTTTTTATACTTTTATCATGGTCCAGTTGACCAGACAATCCCTCCCTTGTGGTAAAGTGCAGTAACCTTAGTAAGTATATCATGTTTCATGTGGAGATCTTTGCAGCGCATGGCTATGCAATGTTCATATACATGTGTATACTTCCTAAACAATCGACGTGAGACTACTAGATTATGATGTCTTTGGGGATAATATAGGAGCTGAGGAAATCATGCATGAAGCGGAACGACCGATTCCTCCCGCTCGTGCAGTACATGTACAAATGACCCTTCGTTCGCCGGCATTCCTTGTGGTTCATCAAATGCATTCGAACCTCTCCACATCGGCCACCTCTCCACATCGGCCACCTCTCCACATCGGCCACCTCTCCACATCGGCCACCTCTCCACATCGGCCACCTCTCCACATCGGCCACCTCTCCACATCGGCCACCTCGGGACGAAATTTTGTGGCCGGTGTGTAGAGGTGGCCGTTGTGTAGAGGTGGCCGTTTTGGGGAGGTTTAAAAACGAATAAATGAATTAGCCACTTTAGAAACGAGTGAAGGACTGGGAACGAGTTTTGAGAATTAATCTAATTAAAAAATGAACCCCATCACAAGAAAGAGCATATCACAATTAGCATTATTACAAAGTTTCACAACGTTTTGTTAGATATTGAACGAGTAACAGCTTTCCAAAAATCGCAAAAATTACAAAGAAATGTATGTTTAGTAGGGACGCTTGTCCCGAGTAACCATACATTTCTTTGTAATTTTTGCAGTTTTTAAATGTCTGCAGTTCAGTTGCTGCTTCTCCAAACCCTATCAAACTCCTGAAACTTACTAATTCTGATATGCTCTTTCTTGTGATGGGGTTCATTTTTTAATTAGATTAAATCTTAAAACTCGTTCCCAGTCCTCCACTCGTTTCTAAAGTGGCTAATGGGCTTGCTGGTGGTCGGGACAAAAAACCCTGGCCGTTACAGAGAGGTGGCCGTTGTGGGGAGGTGGCCGTTAGTAGAGGTTCGACTGTATTTCTAGTTTTTTATGTTCTTCTTCGCTGTTTGTTTGAATATTATTGTCTTAGTTATAATTATTTTTCTTTTATATCCTTAGTTAGTATCAGGAGCCCATAAGTAGGAGCGTCCATGCTCTATATTGGGTCTATGTCACAGCGTTTTCACAAGTGTGGTTATTTTTAGAACAGTTTTTCCGCGAAAGAAGGCCAATTGACCAATCAGAGAACGTTTACGGTATGGCGGTTTCATTTCCGGTTTCACGTCAAAAATAAAATGGCGGAATTTCGAAAGACCCGAAGAGATGAATGTACAAATAAAAGTCAGGATTATCCAGGTTTTCTTTGTGTCTGATTCACAATTTTATCATACCAACAACTTCCCGGGATTCCATAGGCCGCTACTTTGAACCTTGACCTAAAATTCTAGACTGCGTTTCCCGAACGAAGTACTTACAGGATTTGAATTGAAGTGATGGCCTGAGGCGGCTTCGTGGCAGAGTTTTGAAGATAATGTGAACGCGTGTTTTCTGATCAGAAATATCAGTTCCTGTTTACCTCACGGAGAAATACAAACGTATTATGAAGCGTTGTGCCTCTGAAATGTTAGAAAGTCAAAGTTAAAGTCAAGTAAGGTGCATTGAAAGCGATAGTCTATTTAGGCAGTTGGCTTGTAATTTGGTTTTTCGCTTCTGTCAATCAACATGAAAAATCAGAAAACTTAAAAATAAAAGTCAGAAGACCCACCAAATGGAAACCAAATATGATTTTGAGCCGTCACATTATAGATCATTTGGTCGAAGAATGTATCAGTTTAGTTTTCAATTCGTTTGAGTTTTGAATTTGATTAATTGACAAGTTCCAGCCGACTGTTTGAATGTCTGAGTACCGGCGCAGTAAGAAGGTCACTGAATTTAAAAACAAAGCAATTTTGAGTTTCGCTCAACTCTTCTTTATATTGACAGTGAAGCGTGTGTATAAAATAATAAGCTCAGTGAATCTATTAAATTAAACATCAAAACTTGAATGAAGGTGTTTTTATTAATATATTTCAAATCGGCAGACTCACAAAAATATTCACAATCCATTTTTAAGTCATTTTAGGTAACAGAAAAGACACAACAAATGACAACAAATACGCTTACTTTCACCAATCTTATTTGTAATTTGATTCACTCGTCTTGTCGCTCATGCAGTTTCAGCGAATTTGTTTTGTCAGTCTTCAAACTCCACAACGATAATTACAAGATACCACTAAACCACATCCAAGAATAAATTGAATTCACTTTCTGACGAAATAGTTTAGACGAAAATATGTCTTTGAAAGTCTTCGGTTAATTTGCATCCACACGCTACAACAGCTTCGCAGTCGGTCCCTTCGTGTTCGAGTTCTTCGAACCACTACTAGCTTTGGGTGTCTTTAGAAGCACAATCGTCACCACTATCACTTTCAAGTGATTCTGTTGTACCGAATGACTCAATACTGCTCTCACTATCACTAGACGATTCGTAGTTTAGTTCACTTGAAGAATCTCTTTGTCGCTATCGGATGCCATCTTTATTTTACCTGCCATCTCATCAAAATTCAAAACTCTGAAAACGTCACACAGGAAACGTTCTCTGATTGGTCAAAATGCGCGGGAAAACTGTTCTAAAAATAACCACACTTGTGAAAACGCTGTGACACTACCCAATACCGTATGGACGCTCCTACTTATGGGCTCCTGTTAGTATACAGTATCTTGTTTTCTTTATTGCCTTTTTCTTTATAACCCTTCGATCGCCATCATTCATTTTGGCGGGTTCATCAAATATTTCTAGTTGATGTTCTTTACTGTTTGTTTCAACTTTGAATGTTATTTTCGTAGTTATGATTTTCCTTTCTATCCTTAGTTAGTATACAGTATCTTGTTTCCTTTATTGACTTTTTCTAGAAAAAATATTAAAACACTCTTACGCATATAATTGACTTTGATTATTCCTTCACTATTATAATTTAATTGTAAAGAGCATTGAGATCCATATGTAATGCGCTTTTCTAATAATTAAATTATTATTATTATTAAATTATTATTACTAAAACGCAAATATATATTTAAAACAAAAACAGTTCAGTGACCTACCCTGAGTTATTTTTTACTGTAAGTGTATGTATAAGCTAGTACAATATACCAAAACATGAAAGTCATATCATTGATCCGGAACGTTATCAGAAATCGTCAAAAATGATCAAATTGGGAACGCCTTGTTTGACTTTAATTTTTTTTAATTTAATAAAATTCCAAATGCATTACATTCATTCACAGTGAATCTAATGAATCTGAGGTGGACCTAAACAGAATTCGAGATTCCCTACTATAGGCCACCTAAGATATAATATATATAATTTACTCTAATTTAAGGGTGTAGATGCATATCAATAACATGATTTCAGATGAAAATACCTTTACATATGCATCACCTAGAGTTTCTACTTTGATAATTAAGAACAGATAAATAGTAGCTTTGAGTTCGTACTTTGCCCTCCATTTTTGGTTCGAAAAGTTGAACAAAAAGCCTTCATAACCTCCACACAAATTCACTGACCCGCATTTTTTATCTTGATTTTCTAATCTATAGTACACAAAAACAATCTATGTGCCAGTGTTCGGCGACGAAAAAATGAGGATTTAAAAATGATTATCATAGCTGGAAAGAGGTCGTTGAAATTAGTAAAAATGTAAAGTTTGGAAAAGATTGCTTCACAAATTGCGAAGATATGAATTTTCAAAAATTAAAACCTTTGTTGGAGGCAAGAGTTGCCTACCAGCGTAAATTTCCAAAGGTTTTCATATAAAATTTCGATTTTTGAAAATTCATATCTTCGCAATTTGTGAAGCGATCTTTTCCAAACTTCACATTTTTTACTAATTTCAACGAGCTCTTTCCAGCTATGATAATCATTTTTCTGTTCTATGAGTTTTGAAATTACATGATAAACCCTCATTACATTGAAAATGTGGTAGTTGTAGTCAGGTATGTTAAGTGAAAAAAATTGAAGAACTGGAAATGTTGTCACTGACTAGCAAATTTAATGTGGACGTTTCGGTTATTACAGTCCTCAAGTTATTGGAGTTTGTACTTGGTAACAGCTTCTTCACCTATCAAGGTACCCACTATCAACAAATATTTGGTTGTGCAATGGGCTCACCGGTCAGCGCCATCTTGGCTAACATAGTCATGGAGCATGTTGAGGAAGTAGCACTCTCCACTGCACCCCACCACCCCAAATGGTGGTTTAGGTACGTCGACGACAGCCATGTGGGGATAACTAGAACGCATGTTGATGAATTTCATGCCCATTTGAATTCAGTCAACCCTAACATCCAATTCACCGTGGAGATTGAGAAAGACGGGGCTTTAGCCTTTCTTGATACTAAAACCACCAGGCAAAGCGACGGGTCCATCTCGGTTGCCGTGTATAGGAAACCCACCCACACCGACCGATACCATTCAGGACACAAACGTGCCGTTGCTAGAACACTACTCGATCGAGCCCACAATATTCCTTCTACACCCAGAGAAAGATCATCAGAGGAAAATCACGTTTTCAAAGCATTGCATGCAAATGGTTATCCTACGCATTTTCTACAGAACTACAGACCAAGTAAACAACAGTCCAACCAACAATCACCGCAACAAGAACAGCATGAACGGCGCGGGGGTTTCGTAGTACTTCCGTACATCCAAGGGATTTCAGAGAAAATAACCAGGACCTTAAATAAATTTAACATAAGAGTCGCGCAGAAGCCAGTCCGCACTATCTCATCTATACTCAAGAAACCCAAGGACAAAGGAGACAAAGACGCCACTACCAATGTCATCTACCGCGTTGGATGTAAAGATTGCGAGAAGTGCTACATAGGGCAGACATCACGCGCCTTAAAAACACGCATCAAAGAACATATTAAAGCCGTGTTCACACTTGACCGCAATTCTTTGTTAGCCAAACACCACATTGAAACGGGCCACCAATTTAACTTCGAAGACGCCAGGATCATCGATCGTGAATCCCAATGGGGCAAGATACTTTTCTTGGAAGCGTGGCATTCTATGCGTGAATGCAACTCAATTAACGAACATGTTTATTTCCCTTGTGTATATAACAGTTTGTGTAAATGATCCACATTATCATAGCCTGTCATAACATCGCTGCTGAGGAAGGTTGTAGTATCAACCGAAACGTCCACATTAAATTTGCTAGTCAGTGACAACATTTCAGTTTTTCAATTTTTCCCCTCATTACATGATCATTGCATTATCTTAAACGGGTCATCAGCTGGCCAGCTCTTTATCAGTGGATCTTGAACGGGCCGACCATAAACCGCACGAAGAAATGAATGTCACGACATGGAACATAATTAAAAAAAATATTATTAACTCTGATCTTTCCAATAATTGGCTACTAAATGAATGGTCTTTCAACTCTCTGTATATATGCTTGATAAAAAACTTGATATGCTTGATAAAAAACTAAATGAATGGTTTTTCTCGTATGCTTGTTAAATTTTTTTGGAGTATATATGTAATTCGTATTTTTCTTTTTATGTGGTAGATTAAGCCACCTGTTATTTTTTGTAATTTTCTCGCCCGGCTCGGTTGTCAAAAGACATGTATGTGATATTATTTTTGACCTTTGATATTCATTTTTTACGTGCCGTGACGTTTAAGGCTTTGAATTTGTCTTTATCTTGCGAAAGTTGCCTTAGCTTGCTGGGATCAACAAAAACCGCAAGACAGAATACAATGAATCAGCAACAGAGCGGTAGCGTTAGCAGTTGGTAGTACCTAAAATAGCAGCAGTAACAGTAGCAGCAGTAGCTAGTAGTAGCAGTACTAGTAGCAGTAACAGTAACAGTAGCAGTAGCAGTAACCGCAATAGCAGCAGAAAGCCAAAAGGCTATGATATGCGTCGGTATAGCGCAGTAGTAGTAACTGAATAGCAGTAGTAGCAGCAGTAGCAATAACTGCAATAGCAGCAGAAAGCCAAAAGGCTATGATATGCGTCGGTATAGCGCAGTAGTAGTAACTGAATAGCAGTAGTAGTAGCAGTAACAGTAGCAGCAGCAATAACTGCAATAGCAGCAGAAAGCCAAAAGGCTATGATATGCGTCGGCATAGCGCAGTAGTAGTAACTGAATAACAGTAGTAGTAGCAGTAGCAGTAACAGTAGCAGTAATAACTGCAATAGCAGCAGAAAGCCAAAAGGCTATGATATGCGTCTGTATAGCGCAGTAGTAGTAACTGCAAGCAGTAGTAGTAGCAGTAACAGTAAGCAGCAAAACTGCAATAGCAGCAGAAAGCCAAAAGGCTATGATATGCGTCGGTATAGCGCAGTAGTAGTAACTGAATAACAGTAGTAGTAGCAGTAGCAGTAACAGTAGCAGTAACTGCAATAGCAGCAGAAAGCCAAAAGGCCATGATATGCGTCGATAGCGCAGTAATAGTAACTCAATAACAGTAGTAGTAGCAGTAGCAGTAACGGCAATAGCAGCAGAAAGCCAAAAGGCTATGATATGCGTCGATAGCGCAGTAATAGTAACTCAATAACAGTAGTAGTAGTAGTAGCAGTAGCAGTAGCAGTAACGGCAATAGCAGCAGAAAGCCAAAAGGCTATGATATGCGTCGATAGCGCAGTAGTAGTAACTGAATAGCAGTAGTAGTAGCCGTAACAGTAACAGTTATGTAGCAGTAATAACTGCAATAGCAGCAGAAAGCCAAAAGGCTATGATATGCGTCGGTATAGCGCAGTAGTAGTAACTGAATAGCAGTAGTAGTAGCAGCAGTATCAGGGAAAGTAGCTTTAGCTAGCAGCAGTATAACAATAGCAGCAGAAAGCCAAAAGGCCATGCGTAGTATAGTCTATATTACACAAGCAACAGCAGCAGCAAAAACAACCATAAATGATCAAACAAAACCGGATCCAAATATAACATTGAGGTGTATGTATATATCGTTGAACAACGGCACGATTAGCGTACTATAATAGCTAAAACAAAGAACAACACTTTAGAAGTAGCTGACAAAACTGACTACACAAGATTAAAACACGTTTGTTTATGTTACGTTTGATTATATTCATTTAGTGTACAGACCGAATGCAAGAATGGCAGATTAATTTGCATAAACTGAGAAAAATTACGAGTTTAGGAAATGTAATATCATTTTTTGCAAGACCATACATAGTCTAGTAATACACCAAAAGCCCATCAATTTAATGAAATCACCGTAAAGTTATAACCATTTGAATTCTAGCAATTGCATGGAAACGAGGCTAGTCAGTCCAAAACTCAATTTCCCATACAAATCTTTGTGATTTCAATTCGCTATAACTTTTTACGTTTTTGTAGAATCGCTCTAAAATCTTGTAGGTTTGTTTTTATTATTATACTCTTTGAAACGATCGATGTACTATATTACTAACTACACAATAAATGATATTTACTGATTCCGCCATTATTGCATTCATTAGGAATCAGTTGTCAAAACTAAGGCGGCAAAAATGAGTTGAAGGCTATAGCGAGTACACCAGTTTGGGCTGTGTATGTGCTGGATTGTAGAGCCAGTAGACTAGCTCGGGAAACTGAACGCCATATAAAAAACCCAGACCATAAGATTACGCCGGTGTATAACGGTAAAACTGGAATGCAGTAGTTTGGGCTGTACTAGGTAGATAGTATAATATAATGTGGATAGCTCAATAATCGCCATATAAAAAAACGCCAGACGAGATCCTTGACTTAACTGACATTATGGTTGTACGTTAGTCCTTTGTCGAAGAATAAGACTGAGTAAAAGTAAAACTAACGTGACTGTATCGGTAGATAGTAGTAGAATATATGCGGATCGTTCAATGAAAAAAAACGCCAGACGAGATCCTTGACTTAACTGACATTATGGTTGTACGTTAGTCCTTTGTCGGAGAATAAGACTGAGTAAAAGTAAAACTAACGTGACTGTATCGGTAGATAGTAGTAGAATATATGCGGATCGTTCAATGAAAAAAAACGCCAGACGAGATACTTGACTTAACTGACATTATGGTTCTTATTCCTTCGTCGCGGAGTAAATGATCACGTCTGTGCATAACGGTCAAACTGGAATACACCATTAGTCCTTTGTCTGAGTAAAAGATTATATGAAACCTCGCGAGTACACTGTCTAGTTTAGTCTGGTATATAACGGTACGGTTAGACTGGAATGATTAATAAAAGCTGAACACTGTATATAAAGTTATTATTATTATTATTATTATTATTATTATTATTATTATTATTATTATTGTTGTTGTTATTATTATTATTATTATTATTATTATTATTATTATTATTATTATTATTATTATTATTATTATTATTATTATTATTATTATTATTGTTATTATTATTATTATTATTATTATTATTATTATTATTATTATTATTATTATTATTATTATTATTATTATTATTATTATTATTATTATTATTATTATTATTATTATCATATATTTTTCCGTCAGTAAAGCTCAGACAAATATACACTATCTAATACACAGTAGCAGGCTCCACTTGGACTCAAATTTAGTTAGTTAAAAACGAGAAACTTATATTAAGACTTCAAAAGTAGCAAGAGCCGTATACTACCCTGCCAAAAAACGTTGGATCTATGATAGATCTAAATGGTCAAAAGTATATATAATCGAATGATAGTCCAAAGACTCAGCAAGAGCAGTACAGCGTATTTTGTCAAGTGACTATATTTCGGCCAGCCAGACTAGCCTTCATCAGGTTATGGAGAGATACAAAGAAGTGCAAATATATAGGGGGTGATTACACAATATAGACAAAAATATTGTCTATATTATACAAACATATTTTTGTCTATATTGTGTAATCACACCCTATATATTTGCACTTCTTTGTATTTCTCCATAACCTGATGAAGGCTATAGTCTGGCTAGCCGAAATATAGTCACTTAAACAAACTGATACGTTGTACTGGTCTTGCGCTGAGTCTTTGGACTATCACTCCCCCCCCCCCCCCCCCCCCCCATTCGATTACTTATATTAACTTCACTGACGATTTGTACGGGTTTTTTTTCGTTGCTG
Source organism: Actinostola sp. cb2023 (assembly GCA_033675265.1). Taxonomy (NCBI): domain Eukaryota; kingdom Metazoa; phylum Cnidaria; class Anthozoa; order Actiniaria; family Actinostolidae; genus Actinostola; species Actinostola sp. cb2023. The sequence continues at coordinate 22,864 of JAUJYZ010000064.1, read as the reverse complement.
CAAAGCTACAGTATGTATGTGGTTCTAATTGTGAACAGTTTTAATTATGAACACTTTTCAGTAAAAGTGCCGTTTTTATATCGTAAAGTTAAGATCGACAAAAAAATATTTCGCCCGAGCAAATATTGATTTCTTTTCAATCATTCAATGCTATTTTGGGCTTCCTGACATTTATTCCGAGCAAAATTTCAACTTTAATTCAAGGTAAGCTGACGACTGTTGTTTACAAATTCGAATTTTAAGCGCGCCTTTAAGATGCTCAGTGGGGAAAGTTCGCATTTTCTTTCTAAAAACACAAAGTTTGGAGTTTGTTTTTATATGAGCTAAAAGGTAAATAATAACACTTTTCTTTAAAAAACAATAAATCGAAAAGTGTTGAAAATGAACGAGCAGCATCGGAATGAAAAATTGTGCGTGTTTTTGCGATGTGCATCTAATTGTAAACACGCATATGCTCACGCATAACTTGGCATTTCATAACATATGTAGTTCTTGAGATATAGAGTAAAATTGCCGCTAATGTACCTGCACTGGTACAATAGCAAATATTGAGAAGGAAATATGAATAAGAAGTCCGCGTTTGTGATACAAATTTGCGCTATTGCGTTGTTAGCAATTAGCCATTTCAAAAACGAGTGGAGGACTGGGAACGAGTTTTTAGAATTAAACTAATTAAAAAATGAACCCCATCAAAAGAAAGAGCATATCAGAATTAGTCAGTTTACAAAGTTTCAATAGGTTTAGTTAGATATTGAACGAGTAACAGCTTTCCAAACATCACAAAAATTACAAAGAAATGTATCGGTACAGGCTCCCCCCGTAACCATACATTTCTTTGTAATTTTTGCAGTTTTTGAATGTCTGCAGTTCAGTTGCTACTTGTCCAAACCCTATCAAACTCCTGAAACTTACTAATTCTGACATGCTCTTTCTTGTGATGGGGTTCATTTCTTAATTAGATTAATTCTAAAAACTCGTTCCCAGTCCTCCACTCGTTTTTGAAATGGCTAATTGCATGAGCGTGATGAACGGCATGCATCAATGAACATGCGAACACCTCGGCAATTTAGCGTTGCTGTCTGACACTTCGTTTTAACATTTTTCTATCATTCGTATCGAAATAACACGAACATAAATATTGTTTTAAGACAACTTGGAACTTGTACCTCGAATTGCAAGGCTAGAAATCGAGAATAATACACAATATTAAGCCATTAAAAAGCAAGCCAAAAGTGTTCACAATTACAAACAACTGTTCACCATTAGAACCACCAACGGACATGATATAATAAAATATATTTAGAAAAGTTCAATAATGAATACAACGAAACTTAATCACATGTTAGCTGAAGTGTAAAGCTAATTTATAGCAAAGGTTCAGGATAATCGTACCATATGTTGACGAGAAATATCATGAAGTGCAAAAAGTGTTCACAATTAGAACCACATACTGTATTTATATCTTTTCATGATGACCATATTCTAATATCCTAGCTATAGAATTATCAAAGTAACCCGTGACGATTTTCCAATATGTTGTTTGCGTTGATCATCAGAGCATTCCGCCAGGGTCGACCGCACTTGCGGGATACATATACCCCCGAGTTTTGATCGCAACAGGATTTATCATTATCAGCTGAACTTTGAAATGACCATCACGTCACATGACTAGTTTGTGCAGAGATCGCGATCACCAGAGGGAATACCGCCTATTTAAAGCCTTATCTCCGTCTGCCAGATCCAGTGATCTTACTTGCCCTAGCGGCGGGTCGACTTCAAAAATACAAGCTCATGGTTTTTACTCGAGGCACAGATTTGTATCCCATGCAGGCATAACGATGCCCATTTCGGCTATTTTTAGACCAAGTTTTCAATGAATCATACCAAAGTTTATTTTGTCGCCGCTTTGCAACCGCGGCGGCCACCACTAACCGGATTGACGCAAAACGGACCCCGTGCTGGGTGAAGTTCGTAGGAAATGTCTCCCTATAGCTAGCTACAGGAAATGACCAAGGTCTATAAAAAGACACGAAAAGAACTGAAGGCGAAAAGAGGAATATCCTTTCTTCGGTTACTGACTTGTCATCGCTTCGGTTTTCTCTTGCAACGCAACTGTCTTCGATATTGAGAAAATCTAGGTTTTTGTCTCTTGGTCTGGAGTAACCTTTGACGCCGTCTGAATGTTTACGTTTACGCCCAACTAAAGGTAGAAAGTGTACTTGTTTTTCTGTGGGCTGTTTAATGCTCTAATGTATCGAAGACTATCTGTTCGCGATCACGTCGTTGTAGGCCGAAGAAGAACTGTTCCTCTAAGCCTAAACGAGAGATGACACTGAAACCGTTTTGGCTATCGGTTAGCTATAGGTCTCACTGACCAAGGGAAAGCTGCTTAGCGCGAATGTCAGTCGAATGCGCGCTAGAATGCGTAGTCGCAGAAATCACAGGATTGGGAGATTTTACAGTTAGTTCTATGAGATTCCATCAGCTTACCTTTTGAAATTCAGTGAGAAAAGGTCGAACCTAAAGCTCTGGCATGGTTTTCAAACGGTTCCTGAGACTTCTACGAGCCAACATCAGTTGACATCATAGTCTATTACATAGTCTATTAACACAGCATGATACCGACAGTCACAACCAATTGATTCAAGAGCTTAAAGCAACCTCAAGTGCACTGCTATGACGTACCAACCGTGAAATATTTCACTCCGTCAAGCCGCCCTTAAACTATACAATTTATATTGTCGGCGCCGTGAACTCAACAGCGGCATATTTTTTTGAGCATTCTTCCCGGCAATTTGCACAAGACCTTACACTGGGTCAGTATACCTGTTAAGCTGGTTGGGAATGTCTTGGCGAACTGCATTGAATCAAAAGCAATCAGCTGTGTATTATTACGTAGGTTTGGCCCTAGCCATAAGGCTTTTGCTTTGCCATTGGATAGAGGAATATCTCATGAAGGCAGTGTACAAATTAATAGACCTCAAGGCGGCGAACGATGAGATATTTGGTTAGACAAAATAACTTCTTGTCGTTCATTAAGTGACCAGTGTTTATAACTTTGTAGATTGAAGTATTTATGCAAAGTTATGGTCACCTTGTGGTCTAGAAGGTTGAATAGAAATGAAATCAGCCCGACCACCGAGTTGCGCTTGAATTTCTTTCTCGCATTGTGGTACGGATTTCTGTGTGTACAATTCTCATGGTTCGTCGTCCATTCCTGTTCATTCTGCTTTCGTTTTCCTGTGCTTCTCTTTTTTAATATGTTAAGTACTTTTATATCTTTGTCTCTTACTTCTCTTCCTAACGGCAACCCCGAGGCACCGGCGTAAAGTTCTGTCATTGGTAACAAACGATTCAGACTAGAATTGGCTCAGTGAACTTCAGTATTGGTTATGCTTGTGGTTATGTTTTATTTGGCTGTTAGATGTAAACAGCTGCTTATAGCGTAGCTAACTACAAAGTCAACAGTTTGTAAGGCAGTAGACTCAGGACCACAACAAGGACTATCCTTAGAAGACGTGCGTGTTTGAAAGAAGGGCTTCATTACTCTACCACGGTCCTTATAGGTCTGTAAGTAGGTCCCGAGCTCACGCTGCGTGAGGCCCACCGGCTACGGTTTGTTAACTGATTCAAGTACATAGAATTGCATACTTGGCTTGGTTAGCCAATCGAAATGCTTTCCTAGCCCTAACCTAAAATACTATTGATTGATATTTTAAAATGAGTAGCCTCCTCCGCAGGAGTCTCCTATATATAGAACTGGTCTTCTACTAACTGGGCTTCCTGTGTTAGTAGCTGGTCTTCTATGCTGGGCTTCCTGTGTTAGCTGAGCGAGCCGAGCGGGTCTTCTCCTATATATGGTCTTCTACTAACTGGGCTTCCTGTGTTAGCTGGTCTTCTATCGGGCTTCCTGTGTTAGCTGGTCTTCTATCGGGCTTCCTGTGTTAGCTGAGCGAGCCGAGCGTGACTTCTCCTATCATAGAACTGGTCTTCTACTAACTGGGCTTCCGGTGTTAGCTGGTCTTCTATCGGGCTTCCTGTGTTAGCTGAGCGAGCCGAGCGTGACTTCTCCTATATATAGAACTGGTTTTCTACTAACTGGGCTTCCTGTGTTAGCTGGTCTTCTATCGGGCTTCCTGTGTTAGTGCTATATAAATATATATTTCAGTATATATTTATATATAATTGCTGCGAGCGAAGCGAGCAGCGAAACTAATCTGGACATGGGCTTCCTGTGTTGTGTGTGGACGCGTTTCACTGGGCTCTTTATTATCTAGCTTGATTCGAGACTTTGAGGATTTCTGAGTATGACGTCACTGGTCATGACCTTTCGGTGCGGTACCTATGATCAGCGGTGGTAATAACACGGCCGCTGCGGATACAATACGTTCTCCTTGTAGCTATTGGTTGCATTGTACTTACACTCGGAAAAGAAAGCGAAAGCTTGACATGTTCATAGCGACTATACAGTCCGGAATATTTGGCGAGATTGTCTACCAGCCGTGTACGGGGGGTGATGAAAGTTCGCCGTGATAATGGTGCTAGAACTGATAAACAAACGAATAGCTGGTCATCTACACATCTATAATCTAGATGTTCTTAAGTTTTATTCATCTACTGGTATATGTTCAAGGTAATTTAATGGAGCAGAAGCCGTCAAAGTTCGTTCTACGATGACGGTAAATACATGTACTTTCATTTTACCTCACTCATCGACCGTTTCAAGTTCGACTAAAATACTACTGCAGAAATCTTCTCCTTCATATTCTACAGTGTAATACGTACTAATATTCAAGACTGGCTTGTGATTAAACGTGATGAAAAGGAAGATGTGTGTATTATCAAGCGAAATAAATTCATGTTTTATGACAGAAGCCACAATGAAGCACAGGAAGCCCAAACGTAGAAGTGAACTTTAAAATATATCATATCATTTGCTGAAATGTAGAATGAAAGTTCACAGTTACATTTTGCAACTAAATTCAACTCGCAGCACTTCACTTTCTATTAGAAACGGCTAGTATATACAAATTAATCAGAGTACTTCTTGATTCACATGATGTTTATTTCCACTACAACGCTGTTTCGTGCGGACGGTGTAGAAACACCGTCCGTACTCTTCAGGTGGCAATGCGTGAATAATTCCACAAAGAATGTTACATAGATTGACAGAAAGGTCATGTTACGTGTGTTGCATGCTATAGCGCGCACGCTAGATAGGTACTATATATAGATGTTATACGAATTCCAGCAGATATTTGTTACGATGTCTACAACCGCTCGCGAGTTCATTACGCTTGTTAAGTGTGCAAAGGTCAGGTTTACTCGTTATTGTCCTTTAGTGTCCATATATATTTGCTCAATTCTGTGGCGTTTCGGTGTTTTTTACGTTTCTAAAATGAAGCTGTATGGTTTCTGTACCTAGTTTTAAAGGCATTTTCTGTTAGTCCTATATATGTTTCTATTCTGTTGTTGCTCTTGACGGTGGCCTGGTATATTACACTTTCTGTAAGGCACTTCTTTTCCAGCGGGCACTCAGTGCTGTTTCTGCAGTTACATTCTTTCTTTGTGTTTTCTGTATTTGTTTGTGCCTTCTTGATTGTCGATGTGTTATGGGCGGTAATTGTACTCCTTATATTAGGCATGCAGCTTCATTTAGAAACGTAAAAACACCGAAACGCCACAGAATTGAGCAAATATATATGGACACTAAAGGACAATAACGAAACGTATGAAATTAAGTGGGAACGTTATCAAGAAAGCTAAATCGTATTCTAACGCCGCTAAACGTTGTAATTTATGCTTAACTGAGAAATATTATATCTTATGTAAACCTGACCTTTGCACACTTAACAAGCGTAATGAACTCGCGAGCGGTTGTAGACATCGTAACAAATATCTGCTGGAATTCGTATAACATCTATATATAGTACCTATCTAGCGTGCGCGCTATAGCATGCAACACACGTAACATGACCTTTCTGTCAATCTATGTAACATTCTTTGTGGAATTATTCACGCATTGCCACCTGAAGAGTACGGACGGTGTTTCTACACCGTCCGCACGAAACAGCGTTGTAGTGGAAATAAACATCATGTGAATCAAGAAGTACTCTGATTAATTTGTATATAAACAGCTCCAACAGTTGAGCACTTTTTGACTAAAACGTTAATTCCCTGTGTATATATAATATATATATATATTAGCTTGACCTATACCGGTTACCGTCAATATTAATTAACTAGTCAATCTAATGCCGTTTACTACCCTAACTGATATACAATAAGAACACCACCAAAGGTGCATAGATACTGACTTAGATTATAGAAAACTAATTATGCCCCATTAATATTAATTAACTAGTAATCTAATGCCGTTTACTACCCTAACTGATATACAATAAGAACACCACCAAAGGTGCATAGATACTGACTTAGATTATAGAAAACTAATTATGCCCCATTAATATTAATTAACTAGTCAATCTAATGCCGTTTACTACCCTAACTGATATACAATAAGAACACCACCAAAGGTGCATAGATACTGACTTAGATTATAGAAAACTAATTATGCCCCATTAATATTAATTAACTAGTCAATCTAATGCCGTTTACTACCCTAACTGATATACAATAAGAACACCACCAAAGGTGCATAGATACTGACTTAGATTATAGAAAACTAATTATGCCCCATTAATATTAATTAACTAGTAATCTAATGCCGTTTACTACCCTAACTGATATACAATAAGAACACCACCAAAGGTGCATAGATACTGACTTAGATTATAGAAAACTAATTATGCCCCATTAATATTAATTAACTAGTCAATCTAATGCCGTTTACTACCCTAACTGATATACAATAAGAACACCACCAAAGGTGCATAGATACTGACTTAGATTATAGAAAACTAATTATGCCCCATTAATATTAATTAACTAGTCAATCTAATGCCGTTTACTACCCTAACTGATATACAATAAGAACACCACCAAAGGTGCATAGATACTGACTTAGATTATAGAAAACTAATTATGCCCCATTAATATTAATTAACTAGTAATCTAATGCCGTTTACTACCCTAACTGATATACAATAAGAACACCACCAAAGGTGCATAGATACTGACTTAGATTATAGAAAACTAATTATGCCCCATTAATATTAATTAACTAGTAATCTAATGCCGTGTACTACCCTAACTGATATACAATAAGAACACCACCAAAGGTGCATAGATACTGACTTAGATTATAGAAACTAATTATGCCCCATTAATATTAATTAACTAGTCAATCTAATGCCGTTTACTACCCTAACTGATATACAATAAGAACACCACCAAAGGTGCATAGATACTGACTTAGATTATAGAAAACTAATTATGCCCCATTAATATTAATTAACTAGTCAATCTAATGCCGTTTACTACCCTAACTGATATACAATAAGAACACCACCAAAGGTGCATAGATACTGACTTAGATTATAGAAAACTAATTATGCCCCATTAATATTAATTAACTAGTAATCTAATGCCGTTTACTACCCTAACTGATATACAATAAGAACACCACCAAAGGTGCATAGATACTGACTTAGATTATAGAAAACTAATTATGCCCCATTAATATTAATTAACTAGTCAATCTAATGCCGTTTACTACCCTAACTGATATACAATAAGAACACCACCAAAGGTGCATAGATACTGACTTAGATTATAGAAAACTAATTATGCCCCATTAATATTAATTAACTAGTCAATCTAATGCCGTTTACTACCCTAACTGATATACAATAAGAACACCACCAAAGGTGCATAGATACTGACTTAGATTATAGAAAACTAATTATGCCCCATTAATATTAATTAACTAGTATATCTAATGCCGTTTACTACCCTAACTGATATACAATAAGAACACCACCAAAGGTGCATAGATACTGACTTAGATTATAGAAAACTAATTATGCCCCATTAATATTAATTAACTAGTAATCTAATGCCGTTTACTACCCTAACTGATATACAATAAGAACACCACCAAAGGTGCATAGATACTGACTTAGATTATAGAAAACTAATTATGCCCCATTAATATTAATTAACTAGTCAATCTAATGCCGTTTACTACCCTAACTGATATACAATAAGAACACCACCAAAGGTGCATAGATACTGACTTAGATTATAGAAAACTAATTATGCCCCATTAATATTAATTAACTAGTATATCTAATGCCGTTTACTACCCTAACTGATATACAATAAGAACACCACCAAAGGTGCATATAGATACTGACTTAGATTATAGAAAACTAATTATGCCCCATTAATATTAATTAACTAGTATATCTAATGCCGTTTACTAGCCTAACTGATATACAATAAGAACACCACCAAAGGTGCATAGATACTGACTTAGATTATAGAAAACTAATTATGCCCCATTCACACTTGTTTAGTTAAACTGGGGTTTTCTAGTAGACTGTGAACAGTCCCCCTTTTCCCTCCAGACTCGTCGAACGAGAGAAAAACAATCCCGGACGCGCGAGGATTGGGGTTTTTCTCTCGTTCGACTGAGTCTGGAGGGAAAAGGGGGACTGTTCACAGTCTAGTTTTCTAGTTTCTATAGACCTTTTGCATAAAGCCACTAATCATATGCAGATACACACTTAGCCTCACTCTGATTCAATGAAAACAATGACATCGTTGAGTTGAGTCAGAGTGAGGCTAAGCGTGTATCTGCATATGATTAGTGGCTTTATGCAAAAGGTCTATAATCTGAGAGCATCTAAATTAACAAGAATCAAAACGCTATCTGGTATTTCTACTATGCAACATAAAGGACAGTTTACCAGCAGTTTTGTGACAAAGTTTGTGTGGTGTTTGTAGATAATTTTCTAAACCTGTTTAGTTAAACCACTTTAAAACATGCTTAGGAAAGTCGCGAATGACTCGTATACTTTCGATATAAATAGGCCAAAACCACTGATCTAGGCTTAGCTAAGCCGTGGCTTAAGTTAGACGAGCTCGAACCCCTCGGATTAGCTAACGAACAGCTACACAAACTTTGTCACAAAACTGCTGGTAAACTGTCCTTTATGTTGCATAGTAGAAATACCAGATAGCGTTTTTGATTCTTGTTAATTTAGATGCTCTCAGATTATAGACCTTTTGCATAAAGCCACTAATCATATGCAGATACACGCTTAGCCTCACTCTGACTCAACTCAACGATGTCATTGTTTTCATTGAATCAGAGTGAGGCTAAGTGTGTATCTGCATATGATTAGTGGCTTTATGCAAAAGGTCTATAGAAACTAGAAAACTAGACTGTGAACAGTCCCCCTTTTCCCTCCAGACTCAGTCGAACGAGAGAAAAACCCCAATCCTCGCGCGTCCGGGATTGTTTTTCTCTCGTTCGACGAGTCTGGAGGGAAAAGGGGGACTGTTCACAGTCTACTAGAAAACCCCAGTTTAACTAAACAAGTGTGAATGGGGCATAATTAGTTTTTCTATAATCTAAGTCAGTATCTATGCACCTTTGGTGGTGTTTCTTATTGTATATCAGTTAGGCTAGTAAACGGCATTAGAATATACTAGTTAATTAATATTAATGGGGCATAATTAGTTTTCTATAATCTAAGTCAGTATCTATGCACCTTTGGTGGTGTTCTTATTGTATATCAGTTAGGGTAGTTAAAACGGCATTAGATATACTAGTTAATTAATATTAATGGGGCATAATTAGTTTTCTATAATCTAAGTCAGTATCTATGCACCTTTGGTGGTGTTCTTATTGTATATCAGTTAGGGTAGTAAACGGCATTAGATTGACTAGTTAATTAATATTAATGGGGCATAATTAGTTTTCTATAATCTAAGTCAGTATCTATGCACCTTTGGTGGTGTTCTTATTGTATATCAGTTAGGGTAGTAAACGGCATTAGATTACTAGTTAATTAATATTAATGGGGCATTAATTAGTTTTCTATAATCTAAGTCAGTATCTATGCACCTTTGGTGGTGTTCTTATTGTATATCAGTTAGGGTAGTAAACGGCATTAGATATACTAGTTAATTAATATTAATGGGGCATAATTAGTTTTCTATAATCTAAGTCAGTATCTATGCACCTTTGGTGGTGTTCTTATTGTATATCAGTTAGGGTAGTAAACGGCATTAGATTGACTAGTTAATTAATATTAATGGGGCATAATTAGTTTTCTATAATCTAAGTCAGTATCTATGCACCTTTGGTGGTGTTCTTATTGTATATCAGTTAGGGTAGTAAACGGCATTAGATTGACTAGTTAATTAATATTAATGGGGCATAATTACTCGGGCCCATAATCTAAGGCAGCCCGAGTAGAAAATGCGTTTTTCGGTAGTAGTAGTCGTATTTTTTATCAGTTAGGACGAAGTAAACGGCGTATTTAATCGTATCCGGAGTTTCAAGATTACTCCGCAGATTTGAAAAGATAAAGGAGCACAGGATTAGATTATGAATCTTATAATTTGAAAGCAGCTGTAGATGCAAGCTATTAAAAGGTCAGGATTCTAGTTGTATCGTTCAGTGACTAGAAGTGTAAACGGCATTAGATTGACTAGTTAATTAATATTAATGGGGCATAATTACTCGGAACCAATTAGTTTTCTAAAATCTAAGTCGAGTATCTATCGCAACCTTTGGTGGTGTTCTTATTGTCAAGACGTATCATGTTCGTACTAACCGGACTAATTAGTCTCCCTCGTCACTTAATGTCAATGGGGTCATGACGTCAGAGAAAAACTTAGTTTTGTATTGAAGAAGATGTCCTTATTTTATTCGACGTTCGAACCGTAACTCGAACCCGAACTCGATTCCAAACTCGACGTTTCGGGATCTGAATTAATAGAATGGGCCTTTACACAAACTCATCAAAATCAAATCAATTGAATGCAAAGTTTGGTGGTAATCAAATGAATATCAAAGGCAAATCAAATGGCACTCGATTACATACATGTATATACATAGTCTCCCTCGTCACGCAACTGTCAGTCATTGTCAGGTCTCTCCTCGCGCAGCTGACATTGTCCTTGTTCTTCAACCAACTGGCATTCATTTTCAAGTACTTCCTCGAACAACTGACGTCATTTTCCTTTTCACAATGCCCGAGTGAACGCTCATTGAGCGTCTTGTTAGTTTTCTATAATCTAAGTCAGTATCTATGCACCTTTGGTGGTGTTCTTATTGTATATCAGTTAGGGTAGTAAACGGCATTAGATATACTAGTTAATTAATATTAATGGGGCATAATTAGTTTTCTATAATCTAAGTCAGTATCTATGCACCTTTGGTGGTGTTCTTATTGTATATCAGTTAGGGTAGTACACGGCATTAGATTACTAGTTAATTAATATTAATGGGGCATAATTAGTTTTCTATAATCTAAGTCAGTATCTATGCACCTTTGGTGGTGTTCTTATTGTATATCAGTTAGGGTAGTAAACGGCATTAGATTGACTAGTTAATTAATATTAATGGGGCATAATTAGTTTTCTATAATCTAAGTCAGTATCTATGCACCTTTGGTGGTGTTCTTATTGTATATCAGTTAGGGTAGTAAACGGCATTAGATTACTAGTTAATTAATATTAATGGGGCATAATTAGTTTTCTATAATCTAAGTCAGTATCTATGCACCTTTGGTGGTGTTCTTATATGTATATCAGTTAGGGTAGTAAACGGCATTAGATATACTAGTTAATTAATATTAATGGGGCATAATTAGTTTTCTATAATCTAAGTCAGTATCTATGCACCTTTGGTGGTGTTCTTATTGTATATCAGTTAGGGTAGTAAACGGCATTAGATTGACTAGTTAATTAATATTGACGGTAACCGGTATAGGTCAAGCTAAAATATATATATATTATATATACACAGGGAATTAACGTTTTAGTCAAAAAGTGCTCAACTGTTGGAGCTGTTTATATACAAATTAATCAGAGTACTTCTTGATTCACATGATGTTTATTTCCACTACAACGCTGTTTCGTGCGGACGGTGTAGAAACACCGTCCGTACTCTTCAGGTGGCAATGCGTGAATAATTCCACAAAGAATGTTACATAGATTGACAGAAAGGTCATGTTACGTGTGTTGTATGCTATAGCGCGCACGCTAGATAGGTACTATATATAGATGTTATACGAATTCCAGCAGATATTTGTTACGATGTCTACAACCGCTCGCGAGTTCATTACGCTTGTTAAGTGTGCAAAGGTCAGGTTTACATAAGATATAATATTTCTCAGTTAAGCATAAATTACAACGTTTAGCGGCGTTAGAATACGATTTAGCTTTCTTGATAACTTCCCACTTAATTTCATACGTTTCGTTATTGTCCTTTAGTGTCCATATATATTTGCTCAATTCTGTGGCGTTTCGGTGTTTTACGTTTCTAAATGAAGCTGCATGCCTAATATAAGGAGTACAATTACCGCCCATAACACATCGACAATCAAGAAGGCACAAACAAATACAGAAAACACAAAGAAAGAATGTAACTGCAGAAACAGCACTGAGTGCCCGCTGGAAAAGAAGTGCCTTACAGAAAGTGTAATATACCAGGCCACCGTCAAGAGCAACAACAGAATAGAAACATATATAGGACTAACAGAAAATGCCTTTAAAACTAGGTACAGAAACCATGCATACAGCTTTTTTCATTTAGAAACGTAAAACACCGAAACGCCACAGAATTGAGCAAATATATATGGACACTAAAGGGACAATAACGAAACGTATGAAATTAAGTGGGAAGTTATCAAGAAAGCTAAATCGTATTCTAACGCCGCTAAACGTTGTAATTTATGCTTAACTGAGAAATATTATATCTTATGTAAACCTGACCTTTGCACACTTAACAAGCGTAATGAACTCGCGAGCGGTTGTAGACATCGTAACAAATATCTGCTGGAATTCGTATAACATCTATATATAGTACCTATCTAGCGTGCGCGCTATAGCATACAACACACGTAACATGACCTTTCTGTCAATCTATGTAACATTCTTTGTGGAATTATTCACGCATTGCCACCTGAAGAGTACGGACGGTGTTTCTACACCGTCCGCACGAAACAGCGTTGTAGTGGAAATAAACATCATGTGAATCAAGAAGTACTCTGATTAATTTGTATATACTAGCCGTTTCTAATAGAAAGTGAAGTGCTGCGAGTTGAATTTAGTTGCAAAATGTAACTGTGAACTTTCATTCTACATTTCAGCAAATGATATGATATATTTTAAAGTTCACTTCTACGTTTGGGCTTCCTGTGCTTCATTGTGGCTTCTGTCATAAAACATGAATTTATTTCGCTTGATAATACACACATCTTCCTTTTCATCACGTTTAATCACAAGCCAGTCTTGAATATTAGTACGTATTACACTGTAGAATATGAAGGAGAAGATTTCTGCAGTAGTATTTTAGTCGAACTTGAAACGGTCGATGAGTGAGGTAAAATGAAAGTACATGTATTTACCGTCATCGTAGAACGAACTTTGACGGCTTCTGCTCCATTAAATTACCTTGAACATATACCAGTAGATGAATAAAACTTAAGAACATCTAGATTATAGATGTGTAGATGACCAGCTATTCGTTTGTTTATCAGTTCTAGCACGATTATCACGGCGAACTTTCATCACCCCCCGTACACGGCTGGTAGACAATCTCGCCAAATATTCCTGACTGTATAGTCGCTATGAACATGTCAAGCTTTCGCTTTCTTTTCCGAGTGTAAGTACAATGCAACCAATAGCTACAAGGAGAACGTATTGCATCCGCAGCGGCCGTGTTATTACCACCGCTGATCATAGGTACCGCACCGAAAATCATCGTGATGTCGAACCACGAGGTCATGACCAGTGACGTCATACTCAGAAATCCTCAAAGTCTCGAATCAAGCTAGATAATAAAGAGCCCAGTGAAACGCGTCCACACACAACACAGGAAGCCCATGTCCAGATTAGTTTCGCTGCTCGCTTCGCTCGCAGCAATTATATATAAATATATACTGAAATATATATTTATATAGCACTAACACAGGAAGCCCGATAGAAGACCAGCTAACACAGGAAGCCCAGTTAGTAGAAAACCAGTTCTATATATAGGAGAAGTCACGCTCGGCTCGCTCAGCTAACACAGGAAGCCCGATAGAAGACCAGCTAACACCGGAAGCCCAGTTAGTAGAAGACCAGTTCTATGATAGGAGAAGTCACGCTCGGCTCGCTCAGCTAACACAGGAAGCCCGATAGAAGACCAGCTAACACAGGAAGCCCGATAGAAGACCAGCTAACACAGGAAGCCCAGTTAGTAGAAGACCATATATAGGAGAAGACCCGCTCGGCTCGCTCAGCTAACACAGGAAGCCCAGCATAGAAGACCAGCTACTAACACAGGAAGCCCAGTTAGTAGAAGACCAGTTCTATATATAGGAGACTCCTGCGGAGGAGGCTACTCATTTTAAAATATCAATCAATAGTATTTTAGGTTAGGGCTAGGAAAGCATTTCGATTGGCTAACCAAGCCAAGTATGCAATTCTATGTACTTGAATCAGTTAACAAACCGTAGCCGGTGGGCCTCACGCAGCGTGAGCTCGGGACCTACTTACAGACCTATAAGGACCGTGGTAGAGTAATGAAGCCCTTCTTTCAAACACGCACGTCTTCTAAGGATAGTCCTTGTTGTGGTCCTGAGTCTACTGCCTTACAAACTGTTGACTTTGTAGTTAGCTACGCTATAAGCAGCTGTTTACATCTAACAGCCAAATAAAACATAACCACAAGCATAACCAATACTGAAGTTCACTGAGCCAATTCTAGTCTGAATCGTTTGTTACCAATGACAGAACTTTACGCCGGTGCCTCGGGGTTGCCGTTAGGAAGAGAAGTAAGAGACAAAGATATAAAAGTACTTAACATATTAAAAAAGAGAAAGCACAGGAAAACGAAAGCAGAATGAACAGGAATGGACGACGAACCATGAGAATTGTACACACAGAAATCCGTACCACAATGCGAGAAAGAAATTCAAGCGCAACTCGGTGGTCGGGCTGATTTCATTTCTATTCAACCTTCTAGACCACAAGGTGACCATAACTTTGCATAAATACTTCAATCTACAAAGTTATAAACACTGGTCACTTAATGAACGACAAGAAGTTATTTTGTCTAACCAAATATCTCATCGTTCGCCGCCTTGAGGTCTATTAATTTGTACACTGCCTTCATGAGATATTCCTCTATCCAATGGCAAAGCAAAAGCCTTATGGCTAGGGCCAAACCTACGTAATAATACACAGCTGATTGCTTTTGATTCAATGCAGTTCGCCAAGACATTCCCAACCAGCTTAACAGGTATACTGACCCAGTGTAAGGTCTTGTGCAAATTGCCGGGAAGAATGCTCAAAAAAATATGCCGCTGTTGAGTTCACGGCGCCGACAATATAAATTGTATAGTTTAAGGGCGGCTTGACGGAGTGAAATATTTCACGGTTGGTACGTCATAGCAGTGCACTTGAGGTTGCTTTAAGCTCTTGAATCAATTGGTTGTGACTGTCGGTATCATGCTGTGTTAATAGACTATGTAATAGACTATGATGTCAACTGATGTTGGCTCGTAGAAGTCTCAGGAACCGTTTGAAAACCATGCCAGAGCTTTAGGTTCGACCTTTTCTCACTGAATTTCAAAAGGTAAGCTGATGGAATCTCATAGAACTAACTGTAAAATCTCCCAATCCTGTGATTTCTGCGACTACGCATTCTAGCGCGCATTCGACTGACATTCGCGCTAAGCAGCTTTGGTCAGTGAGACCTATAGCTAACCGATAGCCAAAACGGTTTCAGTGTCATCTCTCGTTTAGGCTTAGAGGAACAGTTCTTCTTCGGCCTACAACGACGTGATCGCGAACAGATAGTCTTCGATACATTAGAGCATTAAACAGCCCACAGAAAAACAAGTACACTTTCTACCTTTAGTTGGGCGTAAACGTAAACATTCAGACGGCGTCAAAGGTTACTCCAGACCAAGAGACAAAAACCTAGATTTTCTCAATATCGAAGACAGTTGCGTTGCAAGAGAAAACCGAAGCGATGACAAGTCAGTAACCGAAGAAAGGATATTCCTCTTTTCGCCTTCAGTTCTTTTCGTGTCTTTTTATGGCCTACGAACTTCACCCAGCACGGGGTCCGTTTTGCGTCAATCCGGTTAGTTGCAAAGCGGCGACAAAATAAACTTTGGTATGATTCATTGAAAACTTGGTCTAAAAATAGCCGAAATGGGCATCGTTATGCCTGCATGGGATACAAATCTGTGCCTCGAGTAAAAACCATGAGCTTGTATTTTTGAAGTCGACCCGCCGCTAGGGCAAGTAAGATCACTGGATCTGGCAGACGGAGATAAGGCTTTAAATAGGCGGTATTCCCTCTGGTGATCGCGATCTCTGCACAAACTAGTCATGTGACGTGATGGTCATTTCAAAGTTCAGCTGATAATGATAAATCCTGTTGCGATCAAAACTCGGGGGTATATGTATCCCGCAAGTGCGGTCGACCCTGGCGGAATGCTCTGATGATCAACGCAAACAACATATTGGAAAATCGTCACGGGTTACTTTGATAATTCTATAGCTAGGATATTAGAATATGGTCATCATGAAAAGATATAAATACAGTATGTGGTTCTAATTGTGAACACTTTTTGCACTTCATGATATTTCTCGTCAACATATGGTACGATTATCCTGAACCTTTGCTATAAATTAGCTTTACACTTCAGCTAACATGTGATTAAGTTTCGTTGTATTCATTATTGAACTTTTCTAAATATATTTTATTATATCATGTCCGTTGGTGGTTCTAATGGTGAACAGTTGTTTGTAATTGTGAACACTTTTGGCTTGCTTTTTAATGGCTTAATATTGTGTATTATTCTCGATTTCTAGCCTTGCAATTCGAGGTACAAGTTCCAAGTTGTCTTAAAACAATATTTATGTTCGTGTTATTTCGATACGAATGATAGAAAAATGTTAAAACGAAGTGTCAGACAGCAACGCTAAATTGCCGAGGTGTTCGCATGTTCATTGATGCATGCCGTTCATCACGCTCATGCAATTAGCCATTTCAAAAACGAGTGGAGGACTGGGAACGAGTTTTTAGAATTAATCTAATTAAGAAATGAACCCCATCACAAGAAAGAGCATGTCAGAATTAGTAAGTTTCAGGAGTTTGATAGGGTTTGGACAAGTAGCAACTGAACTGCAGACATTCAAAAACTGCAAAAATTACAAAGAAATGTATGGTTACGGGGGACACTTGTCAGCCTGTACCGATACATTTCTTTGTAATTTTTGTGATGTTTGGAAAGCTGTTACTCGTTCAATATCTAACTAAACCTATTGAAACTTTGTAAACTTACTAATTCTGATATGCTCTTTCTTGTGATGGGGTTCATTTTTTAATTAGTTTAATTCTAAAAACTCGTTCCCAGTCCTCCACTCGTTTTTGAAATGGCTAATTGCTAACAACGCAATAGCGCAAATTTGTATCACAAACGCGGACTTCTTATTCATATTTCCTTCTCAATATTTGCTATTGTACCAGTGCAGGTACATTAGCGGCAATTTTACTCTATATCTCAAGAACTACATATGTTATGAAATGCCAAGTTATGCGTGAGCATATGCGTGTTTACAATTAGATGCACATCGCAAAAACACGCACAATTTTTCATTCCGATGCTGCTCGTTCATTTTCAACACTTTTCGATTTATTGTTTTTTAAAGAAAAGTGTTATTATTTACCTTTTAGCTCATATAAAAACAAACTCCAAACTTTATGTTTTTAGAAAGAAAATGCGAACTTTCCCCACTGAGCATCTTAAAGGCGCGCTTAAAATTCGAATTTGTAAACAACAGTCGTCAGCTTACCTTGAATTAAAGTTGAAATTTTGCTCGGAATAAATGTCAGGAAGCCCAAAATAGCATTGAATGATTGAAAAGAAATCAATATTTGCTCGGGCGAAATATTTTTTGTCGATCTTAACTTTACGATATAAAAACGGCACTTTTACTGAAAAGTGTTCATAATTAAAACTGTTCACAATTAGAACCACATACATACTGTAGCTTTGCAGCAACGAAAAAAAAACCCGTACAAATCGTCAGTGAAGTTAATATAAGTAATCGAATGGGGGGGGGGGGGGGGGGGGGGAGTGATAGTCCAAAGACTCAGCGCAAGACCAGTACAACGTATCAGTTTGTTTAAGTGACTATATTTCGGCTAGCCAGACTATAGCCTTCATCAGGTTATGGAGAGATACAAAGAAGTGCAAATATATAGGGTGTGATTACACAATATAGACAAAAATATGTTTGTATAATATAGACAATATTTTTGTCTATATTGTGTAATCACCCCCTATATATTTGCACTTCTTTGTATCTCTCCATAACCTGATGAAGGCTAGTCTGGCTGGCCGAAATATAGTCACTTGACAAAATACGCTGTACTGCTCTTGCTGAGTCTTTGGACTATCATTCGATTATATATACTTTTGACCATTTAGATCTATCATAGATCCAACGTTTTTTTGGCAGGGTAGTATACGGCTCTTGCTACTTTTGAAGTCTTAATATAAGTTTCTCGTTTTTAACTAACTAAATTTGAGTCCAAGTGGAGCCTGCTACTGTGTATTAGATAGTGTATATTTGTCTGAGCTTTACTGACGGAAAAAATATATGATAATAATAATAATAATAATAATAATAATAATAATAATAATAATAATAATAATAATAATAATAATAATAATAATAATAATAATAATAATAATAATAATAACAACAATAATAATAATAATAATAATAATAATAATAATAATAATAATAATAATAATAATAATAATAATAATAATAATAATAATAATAATAACAACAACAATAATAATAATAATAATAATAATAATAATAATAATAATAATAATAACTTTATATACAGTGTTCAGCTTTTATTAATCATTCCAGTCTAACCGTACCGTTATATACCAGACTAAACTAGACAGTGTACTCGCGAGGTTTCATATAATCTTTTACTCAGACAAAGGACTAATGGTGTATTCCAGTTTGACCGTTATGCACAGACGTGATCATTTACTCCGCGACGAAGGAATAAGAACCATAATGTCAGTTAAGTCAAGTATCTCGTCTGGCGTTTTTTTTCATTGAACGATCCGCATATATTCTACTACTATCTACCGATACAGTCACGTTAGTTTTACTTTTACTCAGTCTTATTCTCCGACAAAGGACTAACGTACAACCATAATGTCAGTTAAGTCAAGGATCTCGTCTGGCGTTTTTTTCATTGAACGATCCGCATATATTCTACTACTATCTACCGATACAGTCACGTTAGTTTTACTTTTACTCAGTCTTATTCTTCGACAAAGGACTAACGTACAACCATAATGTCAGTTAAGTCAAGGATCTCGTCTGGCGTTTTTTTATATGGCGATTATTGAGCTATCCACATTATATTATACTATCTACCTAGTACAGCCCAAACTACTGCATTCCAGTTTTACCGTTATACACCGGCGTAATCTTATGGTCTGGGTTTTTTATATGGCGTTCAGTTTCCCGAGCTAGTCTACTGGCTCTACAATCCAGCACATACACAGCCCAAACTGGTGTACTCGCTATAGCCTTCAACTCATTTTTGCCGCCTTAGTTTTGACAACTGATTCCTAATGAATGCAATAATGGCGGAATCAGTAAATATCATTTATTGTGTAGTTAGTAATATAGTACATCGATCGTTTCAAAGAGTATAATAATAAAAACAAACCTACAAGATTTTAGAGCGATTCTACAAAAACGTAAAAAGTTATAGCGAATTGAAATCACAAAGATTTGTATGGGAAATTGAGTTTTGGACTGACTAGCCTCGTTTCCATGCAATTGCTAGAATTCAAATGGTTATAACTTTACGGTGATTTCATTTAAATTGATGGGCTTTTGGTGTATTACTAGACTATGTATGGTCTTGCAAAAAATGATATTACATTTCCTAAACTCGTAATTTTTCTCAGTTTATGCAAATTAATCTGCCATTCTTGCATTCGGTCTGTACACTAAATGAATATAATCAAACGTAACATAAACAAACGTGTTTTAATCTTGTGTAGTCAGTTTTGTCAGCTACTTCTAAAGTGTTGTTCTTTGTTTTAGCTATTATAGTACGCTAATCGTGCCGTTGTTCAACGATATATACATACACCTCAATGTTATATTTGGATCCGGTTTTGTTTGATCATTTATGGTTGTTTTTGCTGCTGCTGTTGCTTGTGTAATATAGACTATACTACGCATGGCCTTTTGGCTTTCTGCTGCTATTGTTATACTGCTGCTAGCTAAAGCTACTTTCCCTGATACTGCTGCTACTACTACTGCTATTCAGTTACTACTACTGCGCTATACCGACGCATATCATAGCCTTTTGGCTTTCTGCTGCTATTGCAGTTATTACTGCTACATAACTGTTACTGTTACGGCTACTACTACTGCTATTCAGTTACTACTACTGCGCTATCGACGCATATCATAGCCTTTTGGCTTTCTGCTGCTATTGCCGTTACTGCTACTGCTACTGCTACTACTACTACTACTGTTATTGAGTTACTATTACTGCGCTATCGACGCATATCATAGCCTTTTGGCTTTCTGCTGCTATTGCCGTTATCTGCCTATGCTACTACGCATAACTGTTTTGGCTTTTCTGCTGCTAATTGAGTTACTATTACTGCGCTATTCGACCGCATATCATACCGGCCTTTTGTTGGCTTTCCTGCTGCTATTGCACGTTACGGCTCGTACTGTTACTGCTACTGCTACTATTACTGTTATTCAGCAGTTACTGATACTTTTACTGCGCTGACTAATACCGACGGCAATATCATAGCCTTTTGGCTTCTGCTGCTATTGCAGTTATTGCTGCTTGCCTACTGTTACTGCTTACTTACTACTGCTTATTCAGTTACTACTACTGCGCTATACCGACGCCATATATCAAGCCTTTTGGCTTTCTGGTGCTATTTGCAGTTATTGCTACTTGCTGCTACTACTTGCTATTCAGTTTAAATACTACTGCGCTGATACCGACGCATATCATAGCCTTTTGGCTTTCTGCTGCTATTGCGGTTACTGCTACTGCTACTGTACTGTTATCTGCTACTGTAGTACTGCTACTTACTAGCTACTGCTGCTACTGTTACTGCTGCTATTTTCAGGTAACATACCAACTGCTAACGCCTACCGCACTGTTGCTGATTCATTGTATTCTGTCTTGCGGTTTTTGTTGATCCCAGCAAGCTAAGGCAACTTTCGCAAGATTACAGACAAATCAAAGCCTTAAAACGTCACGGCACGGTAAAAAATGAATATCAAAGGTCAAAAATAAAATCACATACATGTCTTTTTGACAACCGAGCCGCGGGCGAGGAAAATGACAAAAAAAAACAACAGGGGTCGTGAAAGGCTGACCCTACTATAAGAAAGATAACAAGACCGACAGAGAGATAGGACGCCAAAAAAAATTAAACAAGCATCGAGAAACTTAACATTCATTTAGGTTTTTCACAAGCATATCAAGTTTTTTATCAAGCATATATACAGAGAATTGAAAGACCATTCATTTAGTAGCCAATTATTGGAAAGATCAGAGTTAATAATATTTTTTTTAATTATGTTCCATGTCGTGACATTCATTTCTTCGTGCGGTTTATGGTCGGCCCGTTCAAGATCCACTGATAAAGAGCTGGCCAGCTGATGACCCGTTTAAGATAATGCAATGATCATGTAATGAGGGGAAAAATTGAAAAACTGAAATGTTGTCACTGACTAGCAAATTTAATGTGGACGTTTCGGTTGATACTACAACCTTCCTCAGCAGCGATGTTATGACAGGCTATGATAATGTGGATCATTTACACAAACTGTTATATACACAAGGGAAATAAACATGTTCGTTAATTGAGTTGCATTCACGCATAGAATGCCACGCTTCCAAGAAAAGTATCTTGCCCCATTGGGATTCACGATCGATGATCCTGGCGTCTTCGAAGTTAAATTGGTGGCCCGTTTCAATGTGGTGTTTGGCTAACAAAGAATTGCGGTCAAGTGTGAACACGGCTTTAATATGTTCTTTGATGCGTGTTTTTAAGGCGCGTGATGTCTGCCCTATGTAGCACTTCTCGCAATCTTTACATCCAACGCGGTAGATGACATTGGTAGTGGCGTCTTTGTCTCCTTTGTCCTTGGGTTTCTTGAGTATAGATGAGATAGTGCGGACTGGCTTCTGCGCGACTCTTATGTTAAATTTATTTAAGGTCCTGGTTATTTTCTCTGAAATCCCTTGGATGTACGGAAGTACTACGAAACCCCCGCGCCGTTCATGCTGTTCTTGTTGCGGTGATTGTTGGTTGGACTGTTGTTTACTTGGTCTGTAGTTCTGTAGAAAATGCGTAGGATAACCATTTTGCATGCAATGCTTTGAAAACGTGATTTTTCCTCTGATGATCTTTCTCTGGGTGTAGAAGGAATCATTGTTGGGCTCGATCGAGTAGTGTTCTAGCAACGGCACGTTTGTGTCCTGAATGGTATCGGTCGGTGTGGGTGGGTTTCCTATACACGGCAACCGAGATGGGACCCGTCGCTTGCCTGGTGGTTTTAGTATCAAGAAAGGCTCTAGCCCGTCTTTCTCAATCTCCCACGGTGAATTGGATGTTAGGGTTGACTG
>JAUJYZ010000493.1:0-162819 GCA_033675265.1 Actinostola sp. cb2023 | reverse complement strand
AGAAGTTATGGTAACGGAACATTTTCCATTCAACCATCACAGCGCACCAAAGTCATTGCTCAACCAATCAGAATGTTTGGACATACGGGCCCGGTCCTTGGCACGTTACCGCACCGCACGGAATGAACCATACCATAACTACTGTCCCACTCATACAAATGACTCTATAATGGTCGTAGGGACAATAATATTTTTAAAACTTCTTTGAGTGACGCAAGCTCTTAAAAATTGAGTCACTAACTGTTTCTTATTAAAAGCATCCTTATCTAATAAATTGGTTGGTATATTTAGTGGGCTTTGATTGTTCGTAGGGGCATTGGTATTAGCGATACCCAGATGATTCCAAACCATCAATTCTAAAAATTTAGATCAAACAAAGTAGATTCCATTTTGGCTGATGCATCTGTATCAGTCTCTTATATTATGCTTCTCAAAGATGTCTCTTTGTTACTAGATACTTACTGATATTTACCTGATTGCCTTCATTTGCAAATTCCTTTGTCTATCTTGAGATTCATTGAACATACGCTTAAATATACTTATTATCTTCTGTACATTATCATTATGTACCACTTGTATGGGACTCTGCAAAGCAGTCTAATCATAAGCATGTGCAAGGTTCATTGACCCCTTCCCAGCTGAACGCAAAAAAGAAAGAAAATGGCTGCTTTGAACAGTATTATAAAAAGTTAAATAACAAAGGAAATGACAAGAAGAAAATATTGTTGTTCAGTTTGGTCAAGCAGGAGATTGGATGAGATTGGACGGGTGAAAGACCAACAGTGGTTTAGAGACGGACTTACATTAGGAGATACTTCATGTCCGATTTCGTACATATTAACCGGAACTTATATCAATATAATATAGCGATATTTCACTAATAATCGACAGACATGAAGTATCTTCCAATAAAACAGATGACATAGTGTCCACAGCTGGTTCCTCAGCAGTAGACACAAAAAATGATTCTATTCAATACAACTGACCTCACATGGTTATGTTTTAAGAATAAACATGCTCCATTAGTAACAATTCTATCGCATCTATTCCATACAACAACTTATCCACCTGGTTATGTTTTAAGAATTAAAACATGCCCATATGTACACAATTCTATGCACATTGAATTGTTTTGATAAATACTACCTGGAATGAAATGAAAGGAAATGTGTAAATCTCAAATCTTTTAGGTTATGAAAGAAATAGAAAACAGAGGCAGCAGCTCTAGTCGAGTTATATAGAATGCATGAGGGAATTGGGAGAAGACGAGAGAAGTGCTAGGAGAAGCATGAGGCATAGCTGAGTGCTGCTCGCGCACTTCTCTCGAGTCTTCTGGGCTTCAAATTCCCAAGTGCTAAGTTCTATAACTCGATAGAGCCACAGCTGCTGAGACGTCCATCTAAGCCAGACACCCATCTAAGCCAGACACTTATCTAAGCCAGGCACATATCTAATGCCAGACACCTATATCTAAGCAGTCATATCCATCTAAGCAGACACCCATCTAAGAGCCAGACATTATCCATCTAAGCCAGACCACCCATCTAAGCCAGACACCCATCTAAGCCAGACACCTATCTAAGCCAGAAACATATCTAAGCCAGACACCTATCTAAGCCAGACACCTATCTAAGCCAAACCCTATCTAAGGCCAGACACCTATATCTAAGCCAGACACCCATCTAAGCCAGACTCACTCCATTCTACGCCAGACACCCATCTAAGCCAGACACCTATTCTAAGCCAGACAACCTATCTACGCCAGAACTAAATCAATCAATTCATTCCCAAAGAACAATATAGGTGCCCCTATAATAGCGCAGCGCTGTGAATTTTTGTGGAGGGTTCTAGCGAGCAAACCATGCTTTCCTAATCCTCTCTATATTAGTTAGACACTATGGCTTCTCTTGTGCTCTACAATTCCCCATTATATTTATATCACACGCCTGGCTATTTATTGCTTAAGAATGATACAATGATTAATTAATAGTGAATGGTATTGATTCATATACATTAAGGATATGTGGTAAAAAGGCTCTCCAATGCTTCATTTATAATCAATCTGTAACACCATCACTGAAGTCGAAGGGCGGTCAAGCGCAAATTCATGCTAAATGTAGCTTTGTAGGCGCAGTGATGCTATTAAAATCTCAGGTCGTTTGCTTAAAATGAATTTATGATTTTATAACAAACCTGAAATATAGAGTTCGTATCATCTGGTGTGATTCATAGTAGTTTCCCTCTTCTATTGACTTGTTTTAGCTTTTGTAAAACTCGCTGTATTCCTCCGCCACGACTACCTGCCGCCATGTTGTTTCTTGTAAACTTGGACCACGGTATGTCACGAACGCTTGCCGAAGAATTACCGAATGTGAAATCTCAGTATTTCTCAATCTCAAAGGTCGAAATTTTAATACATTTAATAAATTTAAATCTAAAAACATTTTAAAGTTAAAATTGACATTTCGTATTTTTCTTTTGGGGGATTTATCGAATAAACATACTCACGAACGCGCTTTCCGAGATTTAGCCGAAGGAAGAACCGAAGATGATCGTAGCTGTGCTAGTAACGCCTGACTGATATCGACATTTCCCAATGAAAGTTCAATGTCTCACAACACTCTTTGTACCAAGGACACTGAACTGTACGCCGATACGGTGGAATGGTGTCCACTGAAACCCTTCCAAGATATTCTAGCTTGTGGTACTTATCAACTTGTTGAAGGAAATAAAACGAACGAAAATGCTGGCGTTTCGTCAAAGAGGGTTGGAAATGTAAAGTTGTATCGTCTAGACGAAACAGGGCTGTACGTAAATTTCTTTGTTACAAAAATTTATGCCATTTGATTTACTATGCAATGATGTCATTATAATGACTTTTTCAGAGATCTGGTGGAATTATACTGTACATCTACAGATGCAGGGATTCTTGATATGAAATGGTAATGCATTTTCATTCATCCATCTATCCCTCCACACACAATCCCATCCATTTAGACACTTATCCATCCATCCATCCCTTCATCTATTGATGCATGCATAAACTTATTTCTTCTTCTTGCCATTTACTCTTTGATCTCACTATTTTAATCCATCCATTCTCATAATAATTCATTCAATCAATCAGTCACTCATTCATTCATCCATCCATTCACTCACTCTTGTTCCACTAAACTACCTGTGGTAGTAAGTTCAAGCGATTGATCAGCTTACATTTCTATTTGTTAGGTATCCAAATAACATTAATGACAGAGGTATCTTGGGTGCTGTTAGTGCGGAATCACAATTAAAGATATATTCACTTTCACAGGAGGTAGGCAATAAAGAAGAGTACTGTATTATTTCATACATCACATTTCTAAATGTTAGAAATTTTATTATTATTTTATATTTTTCTTCATAATTTTATTGTACTGATATTGCAGCAAGGATTGCATCTTACAGAAGAAAACAGTATAAATATTGGCCCTGAGAAAATATGCCTTTCATTGGACTGGTCATCATATAACTGGTACTTTTTTCACAAACAAAGTTAAATTTTGGGTTTCCTGTGTTAGAAATCCACAGGTAGCCCAAAGTCTTTGTCAAAGACTGAATATAAGTACTCCTTGTTGCAGTGAACCTAAATGTGTAGTGAGTGATTCACAGGGACAGCTCACATTATTGCAGTGTCCTGAAGCATCATGGGAAGCTCGTCAAATCATGCAATGGACTGGTCATGATTACGAGGCATGGATTACTGCATTTGACAAGTGGACACCAGATGTAGTTTACTCAGGTGAGATGAGATAGCCGTCTTTGCAAAGCTAAAAACATGAAAGTATTTGCAAATGGGTTGCTTGGGATTCCTGTGGACATTCCAAAAAGAGAACAGAAAATGGGATTCCTGTGTTACAACAAAAACAATAATTTTGAATTACAGAATTTAAAAAAAACATGCTACAAAGAGAGGACACAAAATAGGGAGAAATATAAAGACTGCTCAAGTAGATCCTAGGTCTTCCAGGGCTCACTCAGCTTTTCTTTAACACAGGGATCCCACAGTAAGAATAGAGGAGAAAAGCTAGTGATAATTTCTATTTGTTTATTGGTATGTTTAGGAGGAGATGATTGTCGTTTGAAAGGCTGGGATACAAGAGCAGACTGTTCACAACCAATTTTTAGTAGTAGAAAGTATGTTTTTAGTCTGATGCCTATAATTATAGTAGACAAAATTCATGGGGGTAAAACCTTGCCTGATTGTTCATCCCCTGCAGTTTCTGCTGCTCATTCCCAAGAGGCAGCTGAATCACTGAATCAATCAGGCTGGTGTTTTAAGCCTTTTCTTGTTTCACACAATAAATGTGATATAATTGCATGTATGAGTGGATCCAGGATTGTTTCAAATAGACTGGGTTGTGAAGCTTTTGGAGAGAGTACGTAATGAATGAACAGACTGACAATGATAACAGCAAGCATCCATAGCGGGTTGCCGTCCCCTGAACCTACCCCTTGGATCTGCCTTTGAAGAGAACAGGTCATTTCTAATCACATACATGTACATAACTAATAATAATGACATAGTGTCTATGTGTTTAGCCTTATTAATAGACTAATAATATTGGGGACACAACAAATCTGATTCTAAAACATTAATCTATTGTAATTAAGGCATGAGATGGGTGTGAGCAGTATACAGTGCAATCCTGTTTATGAATTTATCATGGCTACTGGAAGGTTAGTCCTATTTATCAAATGCATGTCATATATTGAGTGAATTGCCTGCAAGCACCCCGGTGGGTGTACTCCCTTTGTCCAAGTGGTAGGGGTGATCGGCGGTCCTTTTAGGGTTGAGCACCTTCATCACATACGTAGCTGTGGGTTACAAACAAGCTTGATCATCTTTGATGTACTTCTGTTGTCATCAATCAGCTTCCAAGGAGGTAAGACATTCTGTGTTTCATTGTTGAGACAAAAGTATGACACTGCTGTGCATTACACTGTGAGTAATTAATGTGTATATTGGTCACTTGAATTGGCAATCCAATCACTAAATCAATAAATTATTGTAGAGCTTTCGGCCAACGCGGCCATCTTCATGAATGAAGCCACTAACAATATTGTTAAATCAATTATTGATTTAAACTAGATGCCTGCATATTAAATTTTAATATTTTACGCCAGATAGATTTTAAATAAGGGGGGAGGGGTTGGGGAAATTAGGTGGGGCTTTGGGTTTGGGTATGGGTGTAGATTTTTTTAGGTAGATAGGTGTCCTCAATTAGTTTACACTTGTGTAAGCTAGGTAATTTGACACGTTAATAAAGGTTATTATTATTATTATTATTATACAAGGAAATCCTTAATATAATCCATTGTTTTCAGAATTAAAATAAATTATTTTGCATCCCATGCATATACCTAAGTTATTCATTTATACTTGATCGGTAATGCACTCTTATTAGCATTCTTTATAATTAATCTTGAATAATTCATTCACTAAGTTATGATGAAAACATTCTGGTATGGGACACAAGGAACATGAAGGCCCCATTATGTTCATCCCGCCCCGGTGGAGGGGTTTGGCGTATCAAGTGGCATCCCGACACTGGAAATTACATACTTACTGCATCAATGTATGATGGATTTCATGTGCTGAAATACTCTCATGAGAAAGGTGGGCAAATTAGTAGAACGTGACACTTTGGATTTATCTGCACTTCTTATTCATTCTAATTTGTCAGTTGTTAACTTTTTATGACGACACAAAGTTCAGGTCATCTTTTTTACATTGTACAGTAAGAGTGTTTGAGGAATAGAGCACTGTCTTGGTTGTACTTAACTTGCAGGAAATAAATCATTCTAATAGCTCAAAGCAAACAAAAGAAAACAATGGATTTAGAATTGACATACATGTACCAGTATATCTGATATTTTTTCTACTTTTTTCTAAATAAAATCACTCTAACAAAGAGATCTTGCCAACCCACCTTAACTGTCGGGAAGAACTTGGTCCTACGTACTACACCAAGTCTTGCAAGATTACTGTATCATGCACATTCAACCTTTCAATTTTATTTCAGATTCTTCAAGTATAAAACTTCTCATTTCATATAAAGACAATTTGGAGTTGGCATATGGTGCTGACTGGTGCAGAATAGACAGAAGTGTATTCAATCCAGATAAATGCTGTGCAAACTCCAATGAAGAGGCCCAGCCAGAGACAAATGACTCAGCTACATATAAATGCCCATCTATAGTTGCAACGTGTTCTTTTTATGACCACATTCTACATTTGTGGGAAGTATGTTGTTAAGGCAGGTTGTTGCCAGATTAAAAGAGTATAGTGTCTTCATAAAAACTTTATAAAAATGTACATACATTCACACTGTCTTCCAATTCATCCAATTTGTAAAAATAAAATATTATAAACATTTCTACATTAATTACAATCAATCAAATCATTGTTATATAGATGCATCAGTTCACTCTATATAGATATCTGTATATATACTTTTCATTTAGAAGATGTCCATTATCAGACTTGTGTGAATGTCAACTGATATTCTCAGACCAAACCTGAAAAAGAGTTTTATAAATGATATCTTAATTCCTATCTTTTACCATCTACATAATTATGTATGTAAACTTTAAGTCTGTAGATTATAAAATTAATTATTATGTGTTTCGATCACTGGAGTATGTTTTACCACTGATAACATTACTATGTACCGCACATGTATGTAACAGTTAAGATGTGTGGTGACTGGTCAGTTTGCAGACATCAATAATCAGGGACCGCGAAGACAAAGCCCCCCCCCCCCCCCCCCCTTTATCCAAAAAGGTTGTCACAATACGTTGTTGTCTGATATATACTAATGTACTAGTATAAACCCCCCCCCCCCCCCCCCCCCCCCCCCCCCCCCCCCTCCACTTTCAAGGGTGCTCCGTGGTCCCTGATAATCAGCGACACTGACTTTGCTCTTGACAGTTGCATAGCAACGCAGACGGATACTAGTGTGATGGACAGTGTATCAGCAGAGGACTAACCTTTGTTGCTGCTCTAAAAACAATTGCATGTCTTGCTGCTAGTACATCTGCATCATCATCATATCCACCACCTATTACTGTTGCACAGGGTATCCCTCGATGTAACGACATTCGTAATACTTCTATATCACGATCAAAAAGCCCTGAAGAGAATTACCGCAGTATGTCAGTCACATAAGCAACTAAATCATAATACATTTTTTACACATGACCAATGTCACCTTTATCTAGAATATTGACAAAAGGGCAGAAGTGACAACAGAGAGAAGATGGAACTGTCTACTCTCATTAACTTGACTGACTTATGCATGAACTGCAAGTTGTATTTCAATTTAAGTGTCCTAGATTAGTATACTACTTGTGATACACTAGAAGTTTTCCACATGTTTATCAAGTTTATGTACATGTATGTAGGGTACTGTACATTCTCAGAGCTGGCATCTTGTACATTTGATTGGCTACTCTGAACATTGACATATAATCTGATCATTTCTTTCTGATTTTATGCTGTTATGCAAAAAAACACAAGTTCGCTGAGTAAGTAAAGTCTTTCTTGTTAAGAAACACTGCCACTGTCTAACATGTTTATACATGCCATACAATCCCCTCGATTCTTAAACATTCCAATACAGCAGCATCTGTTCTTAGCAATCAATGGTAACTATAGGAATATGTACCTTTATCAGTCAGATTTAATCTTCCCAATACATCATCCTTATGTGGATCAACTCCTGCATCATATAAAACAATACCAGGTCTGTATTGATCTAATAACCAAGCAAGGTGCATCCTAACAGTGTCAATATACTCCTTATTTTCCATCCCACATGCAAGGCCGACATCTAAATCACTAGTGTGTTTGCGGACAGGAAAGTTTTTCTCACAGTGAACAGAAAAGGTAAAAATGTCTTGGTTACTTTGAAGTATAAATGCTGTTCCATCTCCCTGTAAGAAAGACAAAACAACGAAGTTACAAACCTGTACATTACATGTATGAACATATTTTAATTATCTACAAACAAGGGTCTTACAGAAAATCTCACAAAACTTGACAAATGCTTTACATGACTAACAAATCCCTTTGGGGATTCTTGGATCTGGACAGTCTTAGGTATATGTAATCACTACCATGGAGGACATCTGTAAATCGATACAGATTCGTCCTCATTTGTATTCAACCTTAAGTTGAATTTTTTTGGCCAAACTGCTTCCTATCATCAAAATTATAGTAAAATATCCAGTTATACATCATTGGATTCAATAAGTAATGACTAATCACCTGTGGCTCGAGTTTGTAAATCCCATACAGATCGGCGAGAGTTTGTAAATCCCATACAGATCGGACGCGAATATTGTATATTACTTATCGAATCCAACGATGTATAAGTGGATGTTTTACTATAATTTTGATGATAGGAAACAGTTTGGCCAAGAAAATCCAAGTTAAAGTTGAATGCAAATGAGGACGAATCTCTTGCCGATTTACAGATGTCTGCTACGCTTATGATTTCTATTGTATTTCCCTCATTAATTATTCATGAATTCGATAAGGGGTTTACAAACTATCGCCTACGGCTCGAGTTTGTAAATCCCATACAGATTGGCCACTCATATTGTATATATTACATAAAGGTCTTTATTTGAAATACTGTATTTACATCTATTGTGTACCTGATGAACATCTAGATCAACTATCATTACTTTGGAAACCAAATTATTGTCCAGCAAATGAGAAGCTGTTATCGCTAAGTCATTAAATATACAGTATCCTGAACCATGTGATGGAAATGCATGGTGTGTGCCTCCTCCTGTACTACAGGCTAGACCATAATGCAATGCAATCCTAGCAGCAAGTATCGTACCACCTATAAATAAAAATGCATAATTTAGAAATATTATTTTGGACATTTGTTCTGCTGTATTCTTCCTTTCCATAAAGTTGTACCAATGGTTTCTTAGAGTAACATATAGGGTAGATACTGTGTTCACGATGCGCCCATATCATGAGTGAGAGAACCACTACACACCATGCACCCACAGCGCGAGTAAGAGAAACACTACACACCACGTGCCCACAGCACGAGTAAGAGAATCATTACACACCACACACCTACAGCATGAGTAAGAGAACCACTACACACCACACACCCCTCACACAAGTAAGAGAACCACCAGGGCGGATCCAGGGGGCATGGGGGGTCTGGTGCCCCCCCCCCCCCCCCCCCCCCCCTGGGTTGGCTGATTTTTTTTTTGTAGTGGAAATTTATTTTAGAACGAACAAGCCTATATTGCTTCAAAAGCAATGATGTTTCGGCCCGTTCTCAATTGGTTGCATCAGTTGGCGATTAAAAATGCAGACGTGTTTTTGGGTGAGGGGTGATGGAAAAATTGTCCACACTGTTTAACATTTTTCGTTTCCCTGTCCTTTTGAAACTGAAGTGAAACTTGGGAAAAGACATCATATTGGAATATGGAATATGTTTGTGAAAGTGTTCACCGTTCGGCACGTTAAACAAAATAAACGACGCCTTCAATTTGATCGTAAAGATATGTGCTGTTTCAGACCAATCAGAGAGAGCCGTTCTCACAGTAATTTGCATATCCTCAGTTTTCTTTCCTAACGTGATAAGAAAGCCGCATATGATTGGATGTGATCCAAAACTATGACAGCTAATTGACAGGCAGTGCTGGTAGTATTATGGTAATGAGAAACCAAATACAGTAACGCTTCGGCCGAAACAAAAACAACCGTTCTTCTTAGGCTAGGGTCAAACGTCGAACCTGTCATGTGCCGTACCTAATTGCAATTCGAGTCGACCCAAATAATTAAGTTCGAAAGGTTGAGTCAAACGTCGAAACTTAATTCGGTCGAACCCAAACAAATGCAAATGAAAGTATAGCTGAGCATGCGCAGAAGAACTTACTGGAGAATTGTGGGAAAATTTTATTAGTTCGGCACATCGGAAGAGCGCCGTCTGACTCAGTTGCCGCTCTAATGTCGCATAGTGCGACAGGCCGTCGAATTTATTCTGCTGTCGAACCAAATAGAATCTGCCGTACCAAACTGAGTCAGACACCGCTCTTTTGTAGAACTTAATTCAACAATTAGGTACAACACATGACAGGTTCGACATTTTACCCTAGCCTTACATGTGCGATAGACCGGATGTAAAAGCTGTTCTGTGATTGAACGCTTTATTCCCCACCATTAATTTGATGCCCAGAATGGATGGAAATTGCATTTTCGAGCTTCTAGATTTCAAAATTTTCTGGGGGACATGCCCCCATACCCCCTAGAAGAAGGGGCCTTACGGCCCCTTATTGGTGACCCCCCCTTTGAAAATCTCTAGATCTGCCCCTGACCACTACACACCGTGCGCCCACAGCGCGAGTAAGAGAACCACTACACATTCATTCATTCACACAGCATGAGTAAGAGAAGTGACTGGGTATGAGTGACAATCAGCTAAGATAAAGGTTCACATCATACCTACTTCCATCAGGCACCTATTTGCTAATCCTTTTGACCACTGGAATCCTGTCCGTCTCATTTGGTCTTGTGATATACTTCCATTAATGACACTACTAACATATTGTGGTGTGTGGGCAGTAATTAAATGGTCATAAGATGCCTTGGTTGGACGAAGAATTTGTTGCGGAATGACAATATTCTCTTTCAAAAGATGTCCCATTAATTTGGTAAATTTGGCCATTTTGAACCTGTGGTTTTCTGGCCATGAACAGCTGTATTCATCATGATGGATTACTGGTACCTTGGAATACTGAGGCTTTCCTTTGCAAAATGTTAAAAAACATCAATTTTTTGTTTGTTTAATTAAATAGGAAATGAGGAAATTGATGTCAGTGAATGAATGAAAGGGAAGTGATAGAAAGCAAAGTGGAGAGAAGTTTGAGGGGGGAGGGAGAGAAAGGAAGTAAAGAAGAGGGAAGAGAGGAGAGAAAACAGAATTTCAGGTCAGATATATGTAAGGAAAGGAATGAATGGATAGGAAAGGAAGAGTAAAAACGAATGACAGGATAGGAAAGGAGAGGAAAGTGGAAAGAAGAGAATAGAAGGAAAAACTTTGCAAATAAATTGTTGTTGTCAGTGCCATTGCTGTTTGTTGTCAGATGGCCACAAGTTTATCAGTCTGAGATTGTTTAGTGTCACCCTCAGAATAAAGTCTATTGATTGGTTGGTTTAAATACCGGTATAAACTTTATTTTTATATACCTTGGTGTAAATTCCTAGCTTCAGGTCCCTTCTTTATAAAGCATTTACCATTAAAACAATATATACCATTGCTTTGCGTAATTAAGCCGCGTTTCCATCGGAACAGAGAGCTGCTCGTCCTCCAAGAAATGTCAGCCATTTTGTTTATGAGCCCGCGGTTCCTGTGTTCACCATCGATGTACTAGTCACGAAATGCAAATCAGGGGTGATGTGTCGATTTGAAAAGTTGAAGGGAAGGTTTTCTTTGTGTTCCTAATTTGAAGCCCTTACTTATTATTTCAGTATAGACAATGGGAGGTGTCTTATCTTCCTTTTCAAGAGTTTTGGATCGTCTGTTGGGTAAAGAAGAGGTCAGAATTCTCATGATTGGTCTCGACAATGCTGGCAAGACCACCATTTTGTACAGACTGAAATTGCAAGAAGTTGTGTCTACGGTCCCTACTCTTGGTTTTAATGTAGAAACAGTGAACTATAAGAACATTAGTTTTACTGTATGGGATATTGGAGGCCAAGATAAGATAAGGAGTCTGTGGAGAGTGTATTATCAAGGATGCCAGGGACTTATATTCGTTGTTGATAGCACAGACAAGGAACGAATGCAGGAGGCTCAGATTGAGCTGAAAAAAAACTCCTCGACGAAGAAGAATTAAAGGATGTAATCTTACTAGTGTTTGCCAACAAACAAGATATGTCTCTAGCTTTGAGTGCCTCGGATGTTCGAGAGAACTTAAAATTGAACGAAATTCGTGGCAGGTTGTGGTTTGTTCAGTCGGCTTGTGCAACGAAAGGAGAAGGTCTCTATGAAGGGTTAGAGTGGATGGCCACTCAAATCAGACAAAAAAAAGCATGGTTTTAGAGTTGTCGAAGACCTTCAAAAGGATTTAATTAAATCATAGTGGACCTTATACAATAGTACTAGAATGCTTGCATTATAGTCTAGAGTACAAACACCTATTAGAGTGATTCCAATAGAATGATTCCAATAAACCTGGGCATTACTAACTCCCGGCGTGGGCAATCGATAATCGATAACATCGATGAAAATTAGCTAAAATTATCGGTAATCTATAAAAATCGATAAAAGGATTTGTTGTGAGTAATCGATAATTATCGATTCTCCATTTGACAATATCGATAATTTAATCGATAATTATCGATTTTATCGATAAGATATTTACTTGATATATTGTACGCCTGTTGAAGACTGTTGAATATTTAGATAAGTATAGTAGCATATAAGGAGAAGCCGGACTGAGAAGATGGTGTCACTGAAGAAGTCCGCACAAGCCTACCCGGCGCAACATTGTAATTGAATGAAGTTGTTAAACAAATGTGTGTTGTTGTGAATTGCTTTTCAGTTACAATAATTGCTCAATAACGATAACTCAGAAAATTTGTGCAACTTGTGTATCGGAAATGGAATTTGATTAGGAAGTTTTGTGGAACCGAAAACGGATCAGTCGATTTCACGTAACGCGTCCCGGGAACGCGTCGCGGTAAGTTTGTGTTTAAAATTAGTTTGACTCTGTCTTGGGTTTTTCGATTAGTGAAAGTCACATCTTTCTGGTTCTAGTTAATGATAAACATAGATAAGTTAAAAGAAACTTAATTTTAAAAATCGATAAAGTTAATTCCGAGAAAAGTTGTGAGTATCGATTTTTATCGATTGATCGATACAATCGATAACGTTTAACTTAATTTTATCGATTAATATCGATTTATCGATCGGTTTTTTCCGATATCGATTTTTATCGATTGCCCACGCCGGGCTAACTACACCAATACACACTATTAGACACTCACTCTTTTGTTTTCTTTTGTTTCTTTGCATCTAATAAACCCTGACAGCTAATAGTAGTGCCCAGGTTTATTGGAATCACTCTAAACCTGGGCACTACTAATTAGTTGTCAGGGTTTATTAGATGCAAAGAAACAAAAGAAAACAAAAGAGTGAGTGTCTAATAGTGTGTATTGGTGTAGTTAGTAAGTACTATTTATGTGAAACAAAACAAAGTATAGAGTAATTTGTAAAACTTTGTGGTACGTAGGCTTCGTATATTTCTTCTATATATTTTAACTTTCGAGTAATAATTATTCTTTTTATTTTCCACAAAATAGTGCAAATCACTCAACTGAGATATCATTATCTCTATTGCATAGTTTTCATAACCCCACAAAACATAAATATTAGTGTGTAATAGTCAAATGAAAACAAAAGAACTAGATGTGAGTGTGTCTAGCACTATTACAGTCTAATTCTTTTGTTTTCTATTGTATTAATAATAATAATAATAATAATAATAATTGAAATTTATATAGCGCTAAAATTATAAATATTCTAAAGCGCTGACTATTACACTCTAATAAATAGATTTTGTTTCATGGGTAATGAAAACCACTCTAGCACAATAGATACAAATTATGTCGTGCTCAATATGCTTTATTAAGTTGTGCTATTTATTTAGTTGATAACAAAAAGATATATGTTCTAGCTAAATACATGTAGTTCTTCTTTATGGATATATAGTGATTCCAATAAACCTATACATTACTAACTCCATCGATACACACTATTAGACACTCACTCTTGTTTTCTTTTGTTTCTTTGCATCTAATAGAGTGCAATTTAGAAAAGCATGAAATAGTACTAACTTTAAATTTAGAAAAGCGTGAAATAGTACTAACTTTAAATAGTGCTATTTCTATTGTTTCATTAGTGCTATTTAGTACTAATTAGTTATTTAGTTTTCAAGCTTTTCTAACTAAGTTGCACTCTAAACACTGACAACTAGAGTGATGGCACTTAACCCGTGAAACAGATATTAGCCATGTAGATATTACTAGACACTAATTCCATTGTGTTCTTTTGTTTTGATTTGACTATTAGTCACTAACTATTAGATTTTGTTTCACGGGTTAAGTGCCATCACTCTATTAGACACTCACTCTTGTTTTGTTTCTTTGCATCTAATAAACACTGACAACTAATTAGTAGTGACCAGGTTTATTAGAATCACTCTAATGTAAGCACTAGTAAATACCAGGCACCAAACGGTTAAAGATGTTTATGAATTGTTGCCGGTGTAATTAGGATACACTATATAGAGGACCTGGCACTGTTATCAAAACTATAATGTCTTTCTTTGACAATGTAATGAATAATTCAGTCCTTTTTAAAAATCATTTGCAAACAATGTTTAACTGAGTTTCAAAACCTCAGTTTAATATTGCTATTGAAAAGAGATAGATTATTAGTTCAGTGTATGAGATGTTATAAGTATACCAAATTAAATTAGATGTATTTAATGGTAGAAAAGAATAGAGAATAATATCAGTGTGTAGTAAAGAGTGGCAAGGAAAATCATCCCAAGAAATATTACAGCAGTTTTCAATTCAAATGCCAACGTTGTTTCAGGGTTTTTGGCTGAACTTCTGAGTTTGTGTGAAACTGCTGTAAGAGTCTTGTAATATTTATGAAGAACTCAAAATATTCATTCTTCTTTAGAATTATATTGAAGTCTTAAATTTCTGGAATCTCGTTTTATAAAGTCAAGTCTCAGTCATGAATTTTAAAATGGCCATCTTCACTGTCTTGCAAAGTCACAATGTTACCATCACTGCCCCTTCATATAATACTAGGGGTGTCGAATGGTCCCCACAAAAATTTTGGTCAAATTTTCGCGGATCTCAAAGTCTTTTTTTCCAAAAAACTGTCTCGAAGTCTCAAATTTTGAAAACAATTAAAGGAGATCAGTGAAAAAGCATCTCGAGCTTGCAAAAATTGCTTGCCTTGTTTCAGAGTTTCGCAGAGTCTCACCTTGACCATTCAATACCCGTAATACTGCTTTCTTTTTGATAGTTACTGCAATGGGAATTGTTGTCTGTGGCAAACTCAAAACCACAGTTGCAACTTCAGTGTTGTACCAGTGGTCTGATAGATTAGTTCCCCAACAAAAACAATGTAACTCTTGATGTAGTTTGCTTATTTTATTACAATCTCATTGTACAGTAACCATATCTATAAACCTCTATAACAATGTAATTTTATTTCATTATAACAATGTTAAATTTTCAATATTTTAGGGAAACCCAAAGTAGTGCAACATTGCACGCAATTTTACTGGCAATATGATTGCAGCATATGTACACCTCTGCAATTGTTACAATTGAAGGCCAATAAAGCTGTTTTAAAAAAAACAACAAGTTATTTAGTACAGCAGTGTGTTCCTACTTTTGCAATATAATAATACACTTTTATGTGTTTACTCTCTTGAAATAAAGTCTTCATCATCATCATCATCTTCATCAATAATAATATATATTTTTTAAACTCCAATATTGGATGCAACAAAATGCAGAGGTGGACATGCTGAAATTGTGCCATTGCTGGCAACATTGTGCGCAATGTTGTGACATCATGGAAAATAACCCTCTATAAAATCTGACTTTTAAAAGTGAACTAACTTCATAATTACTTTTTAAATAATTGGTCCAATCTAAGATCAGAATCCTCTGTGACATCTAATGGCTTTTTAAGCAAATGTTGTTGATTTTCTTATTTAAATATTTTCTGACAATCACAAGCACTGATCATGAAATTGTATTTATTCCTCAGTAAAGACATTACTGCTATTTTGCATTCCTCAAACACTAACATTCATAACTCAAATATCATTACTCTTGTTTCCATCCTTAAATAAAATTACTCATTACTTTTAGTGATATTTACTGCATGAGCGGCTGTGTTGTATCGGTAGATATAGATCCAATACAACACGGACGCGAATGCTGTAAATGGCTTCTAAACCTCCATCCCAATTTACTTTGATTTAAAACAGTATTACCTGAAATCTAACCAAATAACACAAGAAAATTACAGAATTAATTAAG
Organism: Actinostola sp. cb2023; assembly: GCA_033675265.1. Lineage (NCBI taxonomy): Eukaryota > Metazoa > Cnidaria > Anthozoa > Actiniaria > Actinostolidae > Actinostola > Actinostola sp. cb2023. The sequence goes on along the minus strand of JAUJYZ010000493.1, from coordinate 146,666 downwards.
AAATTACATTGAGGCGGCCTGCCTCTCAATGGCTGTTCGACACCTTTTTCAACGGCTTCAAAGTCAGTCCTAAGATGAAATAATCCCCACTAGGAATTGTTGAAAATGAAGAACATGCTTTGAATTATTACTAGTGATCCATTAGACGCTTGAACAAACACGATTAAGGTCGATGGAAACGGATTCAAAACATCGAAAATAATAAAAGTCCACGGTGGACTTTTATTATTTCTCGCTTCTTCGTACCCAAGCTTACGCGGTCATATAGCTTGACACTGCCCCTTTAAGGCACGAGAATGGCGAGCAGCTCCCCCTCATAATCCACATTTTAGTGATGACCCCCCCCCCCCCCCCCTTACTAGTGAAACAAGGGTGCTTTGCACTTGATTCATATGAGCTGATTGGAAACACTATGGAAAGACTTGAACTGATCGATATAAGATTTGAAAGTATGCAGTATATGATGAAGCAAAATGTTAAAATATCAATCTAGATCTTTCCATAGTGTTTCCAATAATTTTATAATTAGGCCATGGATCTGTTTAATTACTTTTACTCTGGTTTTATTATACCAGTGGCCTGTGTTATTCTCTTTTAGAATCAATTAATCATTCTAATAAACTTGTTTGTTCCTCAGTGGCTTTGTTCACATATTTGGCTCTTCAAGGGAAACTCCATACCCCCCCCCCCCCCCCCCCCCTTCTGATAGTTATTTTAATCATGACCCACCCCCTGTCCTATTTTAAAAAATCACTTGACCCCCCCCCCCCCCCCCCCTATGATTTCTCCCCCCCCCCCCCCCCCCCCCCCCCCCCCCCCCCCCCCCCCCCCCCCCCCCTACATTAATAATGACCGGTCCCTAACCATATTAAACCTTTTTTAAATTATACTGTCTATAAACTTAACCATCTTTTAGCCATATGGACTCTAATGTATGTGTTGGGTTCTAAGAACAATCATTGAGACTGATGTCAAAGTCTGCATAGTTTTCTCTGGGCCATGTTTTAAACTCCTCCCATTTCAAGTCCTTTTGTGCACTCCACATCTTAGTAGGGAACGTCTCACTTGAGAATTGCTCATAGAGTCTCAGAGCTTTGGAATCTGATATTGCTATTACCTTTAGCTCTTCTACAGCACTATGAAAGTTAGATAAATCAACATACTTCCCTGTGATCGACAGGGAGTCGTCAAGTGTTTCAACATAATATGGAGTTCCATGGGGAATGAACAATATTTCCCCTGGTTCCAGAACACATTCCAGTGGAGTGATTGTGCTGAGTAGAGGGAAATCTTTCAAGTCTGGTCTGGAAATATCTGCATTAAAAGCGATGTTGAGATCTTCGTCACAGTAAGGGTACAGACAGGGGAGGTCTTCCTTCCTGACAAATGTCAACCTGATTGAGAAATAACTATTTAACTAACATAGAAAAGAAATAATTTGAAAGATTTGGTGGGACTTGAAACCATGGCTTCAGGATGTATTTTCTCTTTTAAATTATTTCTTTATCTATACATGTACATGCCGTTTATTCCTAAAGGTGCAGTAATACGAGCAACAAAATTGTGCAACTTGTCTTGCAACATTGTTCAGATTGTTGCGTTGCAAGTTGCAGAGCAATGTTTCTCGTATTACCATCGTTCGCGCAACTTGTCGAGCAACAAATTAACTTTTCGGTGTTGCAGGTTGCAAAATTTTGTTGCATGAAGTAGAAAGAGCTTCTGCTTTGCGCAACAAAGTTCTGCAACCTGCAACACGAAAATGTGTTGTGCGACAAGTTGCGCGAACGGTGGTAATACGAGAAATATTGCTCTGCAACTTGCAACAAATTGCATGATTTTGTTGCCCGTATTACTGCACCTTTACATAGAAAAGACACAATTTCATAATGAAATAAAGCATCTTTGTGGTTGACTCAGTTTTCAGCCTGGTAATGTGGACATGGTTGATGACAACTAAAAATGGCACTAATAATATTGCAATATTCAAGATATTATTATTGAAACATGGATTTAATTATGAGGCATGCTAAAGCACAATGTCAAATGTTCTTGTTTTACTTGGTAAAAAGACTATAAACTGTATAAAGAAATCAAGTAACTCTAAACCTGGACTACAAATGAAGTGAGAAACAGGAAAACACTGTTCAACACAACAAGAGGGTGGTAAAATGCTTTCACCATCACTGTGGAACGTCAAGTTTAACCATTTACAGGGGCTTATGCCCCAGTCAAACATGAATGCAAGTCGCTGCAAGTTCTTTTTCTTACCAATAATTTTTCTTAATTTTTGGGCCTATTTTTCTACTTTTTGAATGATCATCCAAACTATCTGACTAACTGTGGTTTATTTGGTTGGCTGACTTGCGAAGACACTTTCAGTTACTTGCTTTTGCCGGTCAAACGGTGAAAAACTTGCAGGGACTTGCACTCGAATTTGAGCATGTTCAAACTTGATGCAAGTCAATGCAAGTCCCTGCAAGTTAGCAGTCAAACTTCAACACAAGTCAAAACTTGCATGGACTTGCATGGACTTGCATTCACGTTTGACCGGGGCTTTAAGAATCAACATTACCTTTTTCGTCCTTCAAAAAGTGCCACCCAGCTGTTCAAGCCAAATGATTCTACATGCATCCTATTTGTTGCTCCTGCTGCTTGAATACACAAACTTGGCCATGTATTCCGTTGCTCTGTATCCATCTCAGTCCGCTGAAGGAAGTCATTTGCAACATATCTTGGTATAATGAGTTCCTTAGCCAGCTCTGGTGCAAAATCTGGGAGACTCCATTCTGAATGACAAGTTGTTTTCTTGCCAACATGCAGGGAGTCAATGAAGCTTTCTACAGTCAACGAGCTACACAGCTTTGGACTTTCACTTGGTCGCTTCCTTGTAGGTACATGTTTATGGCCAATCACCTATTGGTTATTGTGATAAATCAGGAGAAATTAGGACAGAACTGTAAGTATAACAAGTGGTCTTTTCAAATTTTAGGTGAATTTCAATCAAGTCTGGTGAATACTATTTACTCGTGCCCAGGCCGAAGGCCGCACGAGTTATAAAACCCAACGCGTATTTTTTTCGTTTTTTGGGGCGTCAGAAAATCGCAAAGTTGTGCAATATCCGGTCACATGAGACCCAAATATAAATATCAGTGAAGGGGGGAGGGCAAGGGGAGAAGGTTTGCAACGCTTACACCGGGGCCTAGTATCTCCATCACATGTAAATGTATTGGAACCATTTATATACAAAAATTTTTCTTTGTCCCAATCGATGTGTGACTTTGTCAAATCCAAAACACTACGTAATTCCATAGACAATCGTCACTAAAAATAAAGTCAAAATCAAATCAGATTATAGGGCAAATGGGATGTCTTTGCACAATGATATTGTCAAAGCTGGTGTGTCTAGCGAAAGCAGTCTTGTACTACTGAATTGTCTCGCACATGCGCAATGTGTTATATAGGCGTCGTGATTCCCGATCTAATAAGCGGCTAAATTAAATGTGTTGGCCAAATGAAGGATAAAAAGACGAGGTATAAAGCAACAAGTCAGAGCCCAGGCATCCACCACGGCTTAGAAATTGCACACAAATCCTAACTTCGGCCATCATCGGTCGCTATTCATTTCTAGTATTTTTTTAGGGAACGATATAGAAAAATAATGCTTTTGAGAAACAAACAAACTCATACTCAAAACTATAAAATGACCGGTTGAACCACACCACGTTAAATTTTCGAATCGCTCAAAACCACTCAAAAACACAATTTCTTGCTCAGATTTCTACATCAACGTGTTCTTTAATTTTCGGACTACTGTTGTGAAGACATTTTTGAGAATCTCATACCCTGTGAAGGCTTTCTAAGAGCTCATTCCTGATCCAAGTCAACGGAACGAAAATCCAAAGACGTCACGATCCACTGATTTATACGTTTGGGCTACCTGTAACCACAGGAAGCCCAATTATACACTGCCACACATGAACATTCAGTGAAAATCCTTATCGTCCAAGAAGATAAGCACACGAATAGCTGGACGTCTATGTGTTCTACTAGAAAGGAAACCACAAGCTTATATTTATGGTATTTTATATTTTGAAGTCTAAATGAAAAATCGACCGACAACAACTATCAATCATTTAACTTTACTCGTTGAGTACATTTTTATATACCACGATAATGGTCTCTTGATAAATGTATTCCCAATATGTTTTTAGTCTACATGTACATGTAGGTATTAATGGTAATTCAATTGTTATAATAAAGACAAACAAGCACAAAATAGAGTGAGACACATTAATATGTTTTTAGTCTACATGTACATGTAGGTATTAATGGTAATTCAATTGTTATAATAAAGACAAACAAGCACAAAATAGAGTGAGACACATTAATATGTTTTTAGTCTACATGTACATGTAGGTATTAATGGTAATTAAATTGTTATAATAAAGACAAACAAGCACAAAATAGAGTGAGACACATTAATATGTTTTTAGTCTACATGTACATGTAGGTATTAATGGTAATTAAATTGTTATAATAAAGACAAACAAGCACAAAATAGAGTGAGACACATTAATATGTTTTTAGTCTACATGTACATGTAGGTATTAATGGTAATTAAATTGTTAAAATAATAAAGACAAACAAGCACAAAAAATAGAGTGAGACACATTAATATGTTTTTAGTCTACATGTACATGTAGGTATTAATGGTAATTAAATTGTTATAATAAAGACAAACAAGCACAAAATAGAGTGAGACACATTAATATGTTTTTAGTCTACATGTACATGTAGGTATTAATGGTAATTAAATTGTTATAATAAAGACAAACAAGCACAAAATAGAGTGAGACACATTAATATGGTTAATATGTTTTAGTCTACATGTACATGTAGGTATTAATGGTAATTAAATTGTTATAATAAAGACAAACAAGCACAAAATAGAGTGTGAGACACATTAATATGTTTTTAGTCTACATGTACATGTAGGTATTAATGGTAATTAAATTGTTATAATAAAGACAAACAAAATAGAGTGAGACACATTAATATGTTTTTAGTCTAATAGAGTGAGACACAATTAATATGTTTTAATAAAGACAACATGAGTGAGACATGTAATATGTTTTAGTCTACATGTACATGTAGGTATTAATGGTAATTAAATTGTTATAATAAAGACAAACAAGCACAAAATAGAGTGAGACACATTAATATGTTTTTAGTCTACATGTACATGTAGGTATTAATGGTAATTAAATTGTTATAATAAAGACAAACAAGCACAAAATAGAGTGAGACACATTAATATGTTTTTAGTCTACATGTACATGTAGGTATTATGTACATGTTAGACAAACAAGCATTAAGTGGTAATTTTTTAGTCTACATGTAATTGTTAATGGTAATAAATAATAAAGACAAACAAGCACAAAATAGAGTGAGACACATTAATATGTTTTTAGTCTACATGTACATGTAGGTATTAATGGTAATTCAATTGTTTATAATAAAGACAAACAAGCACAAAATAGAGTGAGAGACACATTAATATGTTTTTAGTCTACATGTACATGTAGGTATTAATGGTAATTCAAATTGTTATAATAAAGACAAACAAGCACAAAATAGAGTGAGACACATTAATATGTTTTTAGTCTACATGTACATGTAGGTATTAAATGGTAATTAAATTGTTATAATAAAGACAAACAAGCACAACATTAATAGTTTTTAGACATGTACATGTAGGTATTAATGTGTTTTTAGTCTACATGTGACACATTAGGTTTTTAGTCTACATGTACATGTAGGTATTAATGGTAATTAATTGTTATAATAAAGACAAACAAGCACAAAATAGAGTGAGACACATTAATATGTTTTTAGTCTACATGTACATGTAGGTATTAATGGTAGGTATTAATGGTAATTGTTATAATAATAAAGACAAACAAGCACAAAATAGAGTGAGACACATTAATATGTTTTTAGTCTACATGTACATGTAGGTATTAATGGTAATTCAATTGTTATAATAAAGACAAACAAGCACAAAATAGAGTGAGACACATTAATATGTTTTTAGTCTACATGTCCATGTAGGTATTAATGGTAATTCATGTAGACAAACAAGCACAAAATAGAGTGAGACACATTAATATAATACATGTACATGTAATTAATGGTAATTAATTGTTATAATAAAGACAAACAAGCACAAAATAGAGTGAGACACATTAATATGTTTTTAGTCTACATGTACATGTAGGTATTAATGGTAATTAAATTGTTATAATAAAGACAAACAAGCACAAAATAGTGTGAGACACATTAATATGTTTTTAGTCTACATGTACATGTAGGTATTAATGGTAATTAAATTGTTATAATAAAGACAAACAAGCACAAAATAGTGAGACACATTAATATGTTTTTAGTCTACATGTACATGTAGGTATTAATGGTAATTAAATTGTTATAATAAAGACAAACAAGCACAAAATAGAGTGAGACACATTAATATGTTTTTAGTCTACATGTACATGTAGGTATTAATGGTAATTAAATTGTTATAATAAAGACAAACAAGCACAAAATAGAGTGAGACACATTAATATGTTTTTAGTCTACATGTACATGTAGGTATTAATGGTAATTAAATTGTTATAATAAAGACAAAAAATAGCACAAAACACAGAGTGAGACACATTAATATGTTTTTAGTCTACATGTACATGTAGTATTATATTTTTAGTCTACATGTAATTAAATTGTTATAATAAAGACAAACAAGCACAAAATAGAGTGAGACACATTAATATGTTTTTAGTCTACATGTACATGTAGGTATTAATGGTAATTAAATTGTTATAATAAAGACAAACAAGCACAAAATAGAGTGAGACACATTAATATGTTTTTAGTCTACATGTACATGTAGGTATTAATGGTAATTAAATTGTTATAATAAAGACAAACAAGCACAAAATAGAGTGAGACACATTAATATGTTTTTAGTCTACATGTACATGTAGGTATTAATGGTAATTCAATTGTTATAATAAAGACAAACAAGCACAAAATAGAGTGAGACACATTAATATGTTTTTAGTCTACATGTACATGTACATGGTACATGTATAATATTAAGGTAATTAGAGTGAGACAATTGTTTTTATAATAAAGACAAACAAGCACAACAATAGAAAATAGAGTGAGACACATTAATATGTTTTTAGTCTACATGTACATGTAGGTATTAATGGTAATTCAATTGTTATAATAAAGACAAACAACAGCACAAAATAGAGTGAGACACATTAATTTTTAGTTTTTAGTCTACATGTAGGTATTAATGGTAATTCAAATTGTTATAATAAAGACAAACAAGCACAAAATAGAGTGAGACACATTAATATGTATTAGTCTACATGTACATGTAGGTATTAATGGTAATTAAATTGTTATAATAAAGACAAACAAGCACAAAATAGAGTGAGACACATTAATATGTTTTTAGTCTACATGTACATGTAGGTATTAATGGTAATTCAATTGTTAAATAAAAGACAAACAAGCACAAAATAGAGTGAGACACATTAATATGTTTTTAGTCTACATGTACATGTAGGTATTAATGGTAATTCAATTGTTATAATAAAGACAAACAAGCACAAAATAGAGTGAGACACATTAATATGTTTTTAGTCTACATGTACATGTAGGTATTAATGGTAATTCAATTGTTATAATAAAGACAAACAAGCACAAAATAGAGTGAGACACATTAATATGTTTTTAGTCTACATGTACATGTAGGTATTAATGGTAATTCAATTGTTATAATAAAGACAAACAAGCACAAAATAGAGTGAGACACATTAATATGTTTTTAGTCTACATGTACATGTAGGTATTAATGGTAATTCAATTGTTATAATAAAGACAAACAAGCACAAAATAGAGTGAGACACATTAATATGTTTTTAGTCTACATGTACATGTAGGTATTAATGGTAATTCAATTGTTATAAATAAAGACAAACAAGCACAAAATAGAGTGAGACACATTAATATGTTTTTAGTCTACATGTACATGTAGGTATTAATGGTAATTCAATTGTTATAATAAAGACAAACAAGCACAAAATAGAGTGAGACACATTAATATGTTTTTAGTCTACATGTACATGTAGGTATTAATGGTAATTAAATTGTTATAATAAAGACAAACAAGCACAAAATAGAGTGAGACACATTAATATGTTTTTAGTCTACATGTACATGTAGGTATTAATGGTAATTCAATTGTTATAATAAAGACAAACAAGCACAAAATAGAGTGAGACACATTAATATGTTTTTAGTCTACATGTACATGTAGGTATTAATGGTAATTCAAAATTGTTATAATAAAGACAAACAAGCACAAAATAGAGTGAGACACATTAATATGTTTTTAGTCTACATGTACATGTAGGTATTAATGGTAATTCAATTGTTATAATAAAGACAAACAAGCACAAAATAGAGTGAGACACATTAATATGTTTTTAGTCTACATGTACATGTAGGTATTAATGGTAATTAATTGTTATATAATAAAGACAAACAAGCACAAAATAGAGTGAGACACATTAATATGTTTTTAGTCTACATGTACATGTAGGTATTAATGGTAATTCAATTGTTATAATAAAGACAAACAAGCACAAAATAGAGTGAGACACATTAATATGTTTTTAGTCTACATGTACATGTAGGTATTAATGGTAATTAAATTGTTATAATAAAGACAAACAAGCACAAAATAGAGTGAGACACATTAATATGTTTTTAGTCTACATGTACATGTAGGTATTAATGGTAATTAAATTTGTTATAATAAAGACAAACAAGCACAAAATAGAGTGAGACACATTAATATGTTTTTAGTCTACATGTACATGTAGGTATTAATGGTAATTCAATTGTTATAATAAAGACAAACAAGCACACAAATGTAGGTAGAGTGAGACACATTAATATGTTTTTAGTCTACATGTACATGTAGGTATTAATGGTAATTCAAATTGTTATAATAAAGACAAACAAGCACAAAATAGAGTGAGACACATTAATATGTTTTTAGTCTACATGTACATGTAGGTATTAATGGTAATTCAATTGTTATAATAAAGACAAACAAGCACAAAATAGAGTGAGACACACATTAATATGTTTTAGTAGTCTACATGTACATGTAGGTATTAATGGTAATTCAATTGTTATAATAAAGACAAACAAGCACAAAATAGAGTGAGACACATTAATATGTTTTTAGTCTACATGTACATGTAGGTATTAATGGTAATTCAATTGTTATAATAAAGACAAACAAGCACAAAATAGAGTGAGACACATTAATATGTTTTTAGTCTACATGTACATGTAGGTATTAATGGTAATTCAATTGTTATAATAAAGACAAACAAGCACAAAATAGAGTGAGACACATTAATATGTTTTTTAGTCTACATGTACATGTAATAATGGTAATTCAATTGTTATAATAAAGACAAACAAGCACAAAATAGAGTGAGACACATTAATTGTTGTTTTTAGTCTACATGTACATGTAGGTATTAATGGTAATTCATTGTTTAATAACAAAACAAGCACAAAATAGAGTGAGACACATTAATATGTTTTTAGTCTACAACATGTAGGTATTAAAAATTCAATTGTTAAATAGAGACAAACAACACAATAGAGTGAGACACATAATATGTTTTAGTGTAGGTATGTACATGTAGGTATTAATGGTAAAGCACATAATAGAGTAAGTTAAACATGTTCAAAATGTAGGTATTAATTAATTCAATTGTTATTTGGCGCAAACAAGCGGATAGAGTGAGACACGCGATGTTCATGTAAATATTAATCTTAATGGTAATTAAATTGTTATAATAATTAATTAATTAAGAAATCATTTCTATATTATTTACAAATAATGCATAAATTTGTAATATTTGTGTGGTATATTTAATGAACAGTATTCTAGAGACAGGTAATCCATTTGAATGGTATGTTTAGTTCACTAGAGTATTCTGTCTGAAATATCATCATGATTAACTATTAATAAAAGTTAGTATTAGAGTGCAAACCATATGTCCGTGAAACAGTACTAACTAATTAGTACTAAATAGCACTAATGAAACAATAGAAAACAATAGAGATAACACTATTTAGTACTATTTAGTAATAGTACTATTTCACGGACATATGGTTTGCACTCTATTATTACTATCCTATTATATTTTATTTACTGTATATACTTTTTTGTATTTAGCATTGAGACATTGTGGAATGCGCTCTGACTCTCTCTTTTTATTGAAGAAATAAATTATTATTATTATTATTATTAATTATTAAGAATACCTTTTTGATGTACTGTCTACTCCAAGGCTCCCTTGACATATGCTCAAGCAGTCCAGAGATGACTACAGGGGTGGCTGTTAATGCGTACTTAAATAGAAACTCTTTAGCACTAAGATTCGATTGATCATAGTGTTCAACCTGAAGCAAAAAAGCCAGTGAATGAGATTATTATTACTTTAATAATTAATAAGGAACAGTCTTGAATAACTAATAACACTTTGACAGAAACAACAATAATATGCAAATGTGGAATATAATGCTTATATAATAATTATAATCTAAATGTCAAACAAAAAAAAACATTCACCAAAAGACAACTAACATGTACATAGAGGTTATTAGTCGGTTAAGCATCTAATACGGCTGTGTATTTTTACGAGTCATTTGGTATTTTGACGAGCCTTTAGGCGAGCCAAAATACATGACGAGTAAAAATTCACAGCCGTATTAGATGCTTAACCGACTAATAAGTTGTTTATTATATTTTTTGTCAAAGAAACTAGCTATTTTGGTGAAAGAAAAACAACAAATTACAGTGAAATTTCTGTACGAGCGCGCGCTAGCCAAAACTGTCAATTTCTCGCACGCTGATTTAATAATTTTCATCACACGATTCTGCATGAATGACTGGAAAGCCAGTTTGAAGTAACTACCCAAAATATGGTCCCATATTTTATCCTATCATAGCGTTCTTGTGCATATTTCGTGCGTTCTTTGACAAAAAATATAATAAAAGCAGTTACTATTGCTATTATTATTATTATTATTATTATAATAATTGTTGTATCATCTACCTATAATCCCATACAAGCACCTATGGTATTATTTTCATATTTTTCAAACTGTCCAAATTATTAATTTGGATAGTTTCCATATGGACGTTTCTTAAGAAAATAGTTTTCGCATGGACTTTTCTTAAGAAAATACATATGATATATAGAGGTTATTAGTCGGTTAAGTATCTAGTGCGTTCTTTGACAAAAAATATAATAAAAATATTTATTATTATTATTAATTATTTGTACTGTTACTGTTGTTATTATTATTACAAAAAAATCATTTCAGAGGGCGATATTCATGTAATCTTTGTACACACAAAAGTAACTTGTACATTTAGCTTTAATGTACAAAACTTTGTATTATATTTTTTGCCTACAACCACAAAGTACAAACAGCATTAAAATATTAATATAGTACTTTTGGAAGTACTTAAAATATTAATGCACGAAGTATTACTATTTACTCATTTGCATCTTAGGGTTAATGCTGTTATTTTTTGTCTGTTACAATGTTGTTAGAATCTAGTGAAATAGATAAAAGATTGGTCATGCAATATTTGTGTTCACTCAACATGTTCTATTAAGGATTCTATTTTAACACATTTGATGTCAGCTCCTGCGATGCGTGCATGTTACTCTGAACAAACAATCTATTACTTCCAATCACAGTTCAGAGAATGAAACATGTTTTGATCAAGAAAATAAACAGTACATATCTCCACAAATGATTATAGCAGCAATCACTCAATCTTGATCTTCAAGATTCCCAAAATCCTTCAACACATCTATGTTTATTTAGATCTAAGAATTAATACATTAACTCAATAAATTGCACTTCCTTTATCAGTTAATTGGGAGACCTGTAGCTTGATCACACTGAGATTGTATTTTGTGTTTTCCTTGCTATAATTTGATCAATCAACATTAAGTAAAATACATCCAAAGGGTACATACATGTATTGTACCCATCAACAGTCAAAGGTTTTAATATTCTAAGTTATTATAAAGAGAATACCTATATATAACAAAAAACAATACCTTTAACGGATCTTTCATTTTCAGTTTTCCTTGATTTGCTGGGGAAAACTGTTCCTTGCATTTTTGGGTTTGCTGTTCAAGGTGTTTATCCCTTTTGACTTTAGCTTGGAGCCACAAAATTTCGTTGTTTTCTGGGTCAAGTTTTAAGGCATTTTCAAGATACTCTTCTGCTTTGGCTAGATCCTTCATCTTGCTGTAATACGAAGCAAGAGCCATGTGAATTCCAACACAACCAGGTTTGGTAGGAACTTGGTTTTGAACTCTTTGAACCTGTGCCATGATCATCAACAGCTTTGCCTCTCAACCTGAAGGAAAATATGTAGATTGTGGATTGGAGAGCAAGGCCAATACAAGTGTTTCGCATGACTGTTGTCATTGTGTTCATAAATAGCTCATTTGCCCTGAATTTAAATCAACCAAATGACATCTGCTGAGACAAAATTTGCATTGGCCAAAAATGGAGCAGTTAAAGCTTTCAAGGATGTAAGTAACTTAAGCTTAACTCACCCAAAATTACTCCATTAATGTCATGCAGTGATGGACGTGAAGTACACAGCCTTTCTGTCACTAAGACAATAACCAAATCTACTCGTCGCATTGATTACAGTCTTGATGTAAACGTCGTTGTGATTCTTGGGAAGAAATATTAAATGAACCAAAGTAATAAACGGTACAACAGTCTGACGGTTAAAAGTCTACAATGATGAAAAATCATTTCTTTGCATAAACTAAGCCAAAGTTCAAACCAATCCCCCTATTTCCTGTTGATTCAGGGAATTGTCACGATATGAATATTCTGCACTTGATAGCGTGCACGGTGTTCTGCTTGAAAACATTTTGAAGTGCTTTAACTTTAAGTAGAATAAATCACCGAAAAATCACTTCTTCTCGCCGCGATGTCAACACCATACTGCATTTTGTTAGCACTTTCAGGACTTGTTTAATAGAATACTATAAGCTTACTGGCGTCCTTTCCATCATCTTTCCACACGGCTTTATGAAAATAGGCTCTTAACTGTCAATTGTTTATCTTGGATTGAATGTGCTTTTATATCGGGAAGCCAACTTCCGTGCCAAAGCGTCAAACCTCTTTCTTTCTCCCAGAAAAGCAGGCCATATCTCCGCCAAAATCGCTCATTTTAGTTTCGGGTTTGAAAGAATCATGATATTCTATTGATTATTGTCTCAATTTCCTTCCCATATTTAGAATCCTTTTGCAAGATGAGCTTTTAAAGCCTAATGTACCCTCTAGAGGCCTAGAAGAGGTAATATAATATTCCCTGGATTCATCCCACATCGGCCATCTTGAATTGATTTTGACTGGAGAAGAACATGTGACATGTGAACGTCACGCAAGGTCAGACGTGACGCAAATTTAAGGCGGCGTCGTTTCCTTTTGTTTTCACCACGTGGAACATCACACACATTGTTTATAATAGTCAAATCAAGCATAAATTCTCTTTCTTACTTCCGGACTTCAACTGAGAAAGCAATCCGACTGCGCGGGTTATTTATTTGTTCAAGGATCGATGTAATGTACAAGGGGGTTTAGAAAATACACTTTCTAATGGCTTTTCAGGATCTTTTTTTCCTGGTGAGAAAAAAAAAATGCGAAGAATAGTGAGAAGAATGCGATGTAAACACCGAAAACAAAAAGACATGTAAAGAATAAAGAACGAAGGAAAGGAAATAAATCGGAAAAGGAAAGGATATGAAAAAATGAGAAGCTATTAAGTTCAGGATTGTAGTTGATCATTCCATGAAAAGAAAGAGGGGCCCACACGAATAGGAAAAGAAATGAAAGTGAAAGACCTAAAGCCCGTGTTTTATCGGGAATTTCCACGAAAAGAAAGGAAAAAATGAAAATGAAAAGACAAGAAAATAAAATAAAATGAATGTTTGTTGCTTTGTTTTACATTCAACATTATTCCTTGGAAAATTAAAACGACAAGGATGTAACAACATCTATTGAAAGAAAGCTATATGTACAGAAGTCGACAGAGAAAATCGAACCAGTCGAGTTATTTTCAGTAAAACAAGGAAAGGGTAACATACAAATTCACCCGACACAACGAAGAAAAGAGTTTGATCCAATATTTCCTCTGAAATGTTTTCGTGCTGAACAACTGTAGTGTCACGCCAAAAATAACCTGATTCTATCGTAGTCAGAGATTAGCCTTCTCTAAGACCACTTAAAGAAATTGCAGCTTAGAAGTTAACATGGGACTTCAGGGCGCCAGACTAATCAACGAGAAGTATAAAAATAAACGCGAAAATCACCTTAAATTTGCATCTACTCTCTCCGCGCACAAGCTATATAGCTGCACAGGCAGCCCATTGCTTTTGAGGCTATTTGAGCGCAATACGTATGGTTGGGCTGCCTGTAGTGCACGTTTCAACTGACCGCTAGCCCTCTGCACTACCGATGCGAAGCACACGGCTGTGATGTTCAAAAGGGCAGTAAAATAAGTTTACTCGAAATGCTTAAATTCATTTTTTACGATGAAAAGTGCGGTCGTTCTTTCCTACTGCGAATGTTGTAGGTCACAACCCTCTCAAATCAAGCAGCAGTGTCAAAAAGAACTCCAGAAATGGAAAGCCAGCAACTCGATATTAGTAAGAAGGCGACATTTCAGCGCATAACGTCTGACACTGGAGAAATTATTACACCTAGAAACGAAAACCCAAAACAAAACGGAAAAGGAAAGGATTTATAAAAAGAAAAAAAGAAAGTAAAAATGAACCTTGTATATGCATTTTAATTAAGTTAAAACTTCCTTGTAAAAACTAAGAAGAAGTTTGTTTGATGGCCGTGTGGATGAGCAGTGCACTTCTTATCATCGCACCATCCATTTGAGAGTTGAAAGCCGATCCGTCCGCACGATCCCCCGTCCACACGATCCCGCGTCCACACGATCCCCCGTCCACATGCACCATACCCGTACCACGATACTCCGTCCACACCATACCCCGTCCACACCATACCCCGTCCGCATGCACCATACCCGTAGTCCAGGCATTTTACTGATAGACCTATCACTAATTGCAACAGAAGGTTTTTCTGCATAATATAGTCCAGAATACCGTCTAGAACAACATACTAAAAGTCTATAAAAATCTATGCACGGGAACATCACTCAAAATTGCATCTACTCTCTCCAGTATTTCATTGACATGAAAACGAGGCTCTGAACCGGAAGTTGTTTTATTATGCCTTTGAATGGCTGTAGTGTATTTGCCTGAAATCACCTGGAAACCAGGAAATTGTGATTGAGATAGTGTAAGTAAGCTGACAGGGAAAATGCTAAATCAGCTTTTTCGCAAGCTGGCGCCAATTTTCGCATGAAGAAGCAAAGGTAATTATAGGCTAAAAAAATAGCAGTTCCAGCTCAGCAAATGGAAACATTTGTTAGCTGAAAATGTCTCGAGCACTGTTTGACGTGCATGCGATTTTACTGCAAAGCGTCAATTTGGTATTTCATTTGTAAGATATAGAGCGATCTCACGGCGATTTTCACAGGGTAGCAAAGGGGGTTGTGATCGTGCTTCACAAGCCATTTTTTTAAGTAAATTCATGACTCAAAAGAATCCGCATTTAAGCCATTTCATGCACGTCTTTATATTTGTTTATGAAGTGTTTTTCGCGATTCACTCGCCATTTTTGGGACAAATCACGCGTCACGTAACCCATCAAAACGATCCGTAAACAATCGCAGTATACGACGTGTGGACCGGCCAAAAACGTTCCCGTAAAGGTCGCTATACACGAGGGACAGTGCAGCAGGGACATATCCCAGGCACATACAGCATCATCGAAAAATCACATTCTGTACACACACACTCAGGGTGACGTGCAGTGGGGACATGTAGCAGGGACATCAATAGCAGCGACAAAATTACACACACAGGAAAACCCGTAGCACACGAACGTGATGTCGCAGGGACCTGTTGAACTTCATGGAAAATGTTGCGGGGACAAAATTTCTGGAACGATGAAAAGCTTCACAGCGGCTTTGAACAAAATAGTCCAGACCTGGGAGTTCAGACGGAGGGACACGTTCCCCGTCCACACGATCCCTGCGACACGTTCCCCGTCCTACATTTTCCTGAATGATCCCCCGTCTGTTGAAATGTTGTCCCTGCTTCATATTCCCGCTACACGATACCCCCCGTCCACACGATATACCGAACGTGATTTTGTTGCTGCTGTATGTCCCTGGGTCCACATATCCCTACCACATGTTCCCCGTCGTGTATGGCGACCTTAAAACGTTTACAAAAATATACGGGTGGAAGCCCCCGTCCAAATAGGGTTGATGTAATACCCCATTAATGAAGCAAAACAGTTCCACACGAAAGGAGATTATTTCACTGAAGGCAGGTGTGAAGGGTAATCACTGATGATTTGCTCTGGTAATCCCCCCGTTAATGACGGATTGTACAAATCACAGTAATATCCAAGTTGATGTCAACTATAGCCACTGACTTTCAAACTATATCGTCCATCATCCCCGTCAAGTGATAATACCGGCGTAAACCCGTCAGAAAGTATATAACCCGTCCCCGAAAGTAACGTCCAAAATTCATGGCTGATACCCCCCAATATAATAACAGCCCCCCCCGAAGCCCGAAACACGATAGTGACATGCAAACTTTTGCGTCCACAAAAAAAAAATCACTGATCGTCGTGACAGACTATTAATATCACCTATAAATAGTATTTCTTGCAAAGTGTTTAATTTAGTGAAGAAACGGTGATCAGCGTACTGACTGATTAAGTATACCATAGTCTTTCACGCAAACAACACAAAAAATATCTTTCTTTCGTTTCCCTGCGGCAAAACGACACACTGGCCTGCGTTTTACTGAACTGACGGTATACTGATTTTGGCGCATTTAGAGAATGATTAAATTGCATGCAAAAATCCCCACACGAACAACAATTGTTGACTGATTTCGTATGCAGCTATTTACTTGGGAGATAAAGCATGGTATACCACATATTATTTAACGTTTTTCCTACCCACAAACCCGTAACGACCCCCCGAAATAAAAGAAAATAGCGACCACCCCAAAAGTAACTTATCCGAAGGCTACTAATCCCGAAAAACTGACCCTAGCTACTTTACTCCGAACTTTATATTAATAAAAACAAAAACACTATTCCACGTAGTTGATACAATTGATTGACTGACATCAATCACGAATCCCCCGTATATAGATCCAACGTTATATTGCAGACCCCGTCCACACGATACCCCGCATAGAGTTAAACCGATCCCCGTTATACGAACGACTCCCGCAAGATAACTTTTAGCAACGGCGTTTATTATCCATACTGAAAGCCCCATGAATATATCCCCGTCACCTATTTTCCATACGATACCCCGTTACACGATATTGATTTTAAAACGATGCAATGATTGAAATCAGAAACGATACCCTAACACAATTTATATATAAAGTGGGTCTTATATACGATACCCCGTCCTTACACGATACTACCAGTACGTACCACCCGATACCCCGTTGTCACGCACCCCCCATCCTGTTTCCCTGTCACACGATACCCCGTCCACACGATACCCCGTCAATCACAATTCCCGTTTCCACGATTTCAGTCAACACGATACCCCGTTCAAACGATAATCCACACGATACCCCGTCAGAGCCTCGATTTCATGTCAATGAAATACCCCGTCCCACGATAAAGTCGATTTTGAGGATGTTACCCGTGCACAGATACCCCGTCCACACTTTTAGTATGTTGTTCTAGACGATATTCTGGACTACCCCGTATTATGCAGATACCCCGTCCACACGATACAATTAGTCACACGATACCCCCCACACTTTTTGTCGTACGATACCCTGGACTACCCCGTCCCACGATACTCCGTCGTCCACACGATACCCCGTCCACACGATACCCCGTCCACACGATACCCCGTCCACACGATACCCCGTCCACACGATACCCCGTCCACACGATACCCCGTCCACACGATACCCCGTCCACACGATACACGATACCCCGTCCACACGATACCCCGTACCCCCCGTCCACACGATACCCCGTCCACACGATACCCCGTCCACACGATACCCCGTCCACACGATACCCCGACACGATACCCCGTCCACACGATACCCCGTCCACACGATACGACCGTCCACACGATACACGTCCACACGATGGGCTATTTTTAGATACCCCGTCCACACGATTCCCCGAACAATTTCAAATAAATTTTTCCCTTCACACGATAACCCGAGGCAACTGTGTCCAACGAATGAATCACATGTATCAATCAACGATACCCCGTCCACACGATACCCCGTCCACACGATACCCCGTCCACAGCGCTTAGTGGATACTTTTAGATACCCGTCTCACGATACCCCGCGAAATTCTTCTACGATCCCCGTACCTATACCCTTCATATTATGTTTACCCTTGTCCACATCAGTACCCCGTCTTTTGTTGGTTTTTGTTCATGATTTAGTCACACGTACGTAACACGAATGAAGCGTTCTCCAATGATTTCGACTCTGATAAAAAAAAAAGTTGTATAGCGGCGCCAAAATAACAATTTAACTACACAAATGTAAACTTTGCTAAAGAACTTCTTCGCCGAAAGATAGTCGAAAAAAATTTCAAGACCCTAACTTTCAACCGACGAACTGTGCCTTAAAGAGCGGCTCACATAAATCACTGAGTGTATGCGAAGTTCATTCGCCAAAGGCGTCTTCAGTTCAAAGAAGGTAAGAAAGCCGGCACTCCAAATACCCCGATCAGCCGATGAATAAAAAAAGCGATAAAATCTTCATCCAGGCCACAGAAAAAGAAGCTCCTCTGTACCTCACTTCACTGTTTTAGAAGGAACTGTGTCAATGTCGAGAATTTTCGACAAAATCCTACTTCAATTAGCTTCAAAGTTCGTGATTCATTTTGCTGCGTTTCAGACAGTTTGGAATATTCATTAGCTTGGTTCTCACTGCTAGTCGTTCGGGAGCACCACACAGTGTAAGTCACGCGTTCACACGCACAAGTTTATTAGGTCCACACGTAAGAGACGATATCCCGATCCACATCGTTACCCCTTCTCACGAAAGAGCGAAGACACGTTACCCCGTCCACACGAACTGGCCTTTCCACACGATACCCCGTCCACACGATTTCCCCGCACACAAGTTTTGATATAAATACGATACCCCGTCCACACGATACCCCGTCATGTTTTCAATACCCCGTCCTTCCTCGCCCGATGAAGTACTGATACCCGGCAACACGACGACCCTGATCTGATACCCCACTACACGATACCCCTTCACACGATACCCCGTCTACACGATACCCTTTCGTCCACACGATAGCCCGTCCACACGATAATCCCGTCCACACGATACCCCGTCCACACGATACCCGTCACACGGTTATATCCCGCGGAACGATAATGAGTGTTCATTTTTAGCCCGTTTGTGCATACCCCGTCGTACAAACCTATTATAGGATAGGAAGGCTCCTAGACACGATGGGCTACCCCGTCCACGATACCCCGTCCACACGATACCCCCACACGATACCCCGTCACACGATACCCCGTCCACACGATACCCCGTCCACACGATACCCCGTCCACACGATACCCCGTCCACACGATACTCCGTCCACACGATACCCCGTCCACACGATAAAAATCTACACGATACCCCGTCTACACGATCTTAACCGTCTGACACGATACCCTGTCCACACGATACCCTCGTCACACGATACCCCGTCCACACGATACCCCGTCCACACGATACCCCCGTCCACACGATCCCCCGTCACACGATCGTCCGTCCACACGTATACCCTCGTCCACACGATACCCCGTCCACACGATACCCCGTCAGTCTCACGATACCCCGTCCACACCATACCCCGTCCACACGATACCCCGTCCACACTAATAGACCCCGTCCACACGTATACCCCGTCCACACGATACCCCGTCCACACGATACCCCGTCCACACGATACCCCGTCCACACGATACCCCGTCCACACGATACCCCGTCCACACGATACCCCGTCCACACGATACCCCGTCCACACGATACCCCGTCCACACGATCCCCCGTCCCCCTCACGATACCCCCTTCCACACGATACCCCGTCCACACGATACCCCGTCACACGATCCCCCGTCTACACGATACCCCGTCCACACGATACCCCGTCCACACGATACCCCGTCCACACGATACCCCGTCCACACGATACCCCGTCACACGATACCCCGTCCACACGATACCCCGTCCACACGATACCCCGTCCACACGATAATTCAGAAACATTTAAGACGGTCCGAAAAGTTTGATGATCGATCGTCCAACGTAGAGATGACAAGTTTTCAGGCATAATTAAGCCAGTCACTTTGAGTGCTTTGCGTTTACGGTAAAAATGATAGAGCAGATTTCGTATGACTGTGAGAAACTTACGGCACGTAACGGTCGTACCGGGCCGTGTTCAGTTTAGGATTTCGAATGAATCCGCGGCGGCGCGCTGTGACTACAGTGCCGTGGTTTGTCACAGTCATTCGAAATCTGCTCTATGGTCGCCGTGAGGGCGTACAAGGAAAAGTGATGGAAAATTGACGAGGATAACGATCGATGCTGAGGCGTTTATCTGTTCTGCTATTCTCAATTATGGGCCGCATAGTATCATTGCGTCACTAGCAATTAATGAATGGGAAGATCCCGGCTCAAATTGCTGCGTGCTTCCTAGAGTGCAATTTAGAAAAGCTTGAAAACTAAATAACTAATTAGTACTAAATAGCACTAATGAAACATTAGAAAACAATAGAAATAGCACTATTTAGTACTATTTAACATTAGTACTATTTCACACTTTTCTAAATTGCACTCTATTACACTGCGATATATTCGTTCGTCCCCTTGCGTCATTTAATAAAACTATGCATACATGGTAGATAAAATTACGGAATCTCGGATTATAGGAGGCACAGGTCCTCCATAGGATATCCGATGTAATAGCAGATTTGAACAAACACCCTCATTGGTAGGAAATCCGCATAAGTAAAACCAGAATGCCCACAAAAAACGATTTTTGAAACAACCATATTTGGAATGCGCGCACGCGCGAAACTGGCGCGCAAGTTTTGTTGTTCAGTGATCGGTCAATAGGCCATATGCACTAACGGGTCACGTGACCCAACTTTCTCAAATCAAGCAGCAGTGTCAAAATGAACTCCAGAAATGAAAAGAGCAGCTCGATATTAGTAAGAAGGCGAAATTTCAGGTCATAACGTCTGACACAGGAGAAATGACATGAAATATAAAATCGAGTGTTTTCTAATAATTTGTTTGGAAAATGCATTGGATGGCATTTTTTGCCATCCAGCACATTTTTCCATACGAATCTTAATAAAATTTGCAATTTTATATTTCATGCCATTTCTGCTGTGTTAAACATTATAAGCTGAAATTTCGCCTTTTTACTAATATCTCACAAGCAGATAGCGAACAAAATATTAAAACTAAACTTCTCAACCTAAACTAAGAATAACAATAGTGTCTTGATTGAGGCAATCCCGAAAAACCCGCCAGTGCTATCGGTATTCAGCGGTCTTTGTGTTTCGTGTAAGTGGCCTTTCACGTGACTATGTATCGTTCACGTATAAATAGTTACATTTTGTGACTGTGAGTCATATCAAAAGCAATAATGTGCTGTTACGAGGCAAGCATACAAGACAGTCTCACTCACTGTACGCAAATAGAATCGACAGCTTTGAAAACACAACATTCATCTCCCGGGGGGGTACTCCCATATATATGCTATATAGGTATGTGTCCTCGAATAGGGTATGGTTTTTGAACCTCCAGATCCTTAAATTGGGTACCATATTTTGATTTTTCACCATAAAATAAAATATTCGATCTTTAATTTGGGTACACTTTTTTTATTTTGACTAAAAAATCCGCTTAGCGTAAGCGTATGCACTTCTGATATTAGCGATTTCCAACTGGGAATAGTATTAACTTTTTCCTTAAATTGGGTCTATATTTCAGTGACAAATCCTTGGAAAGGGTATGAATTTTCCAATTTTCCAATTTCGAAATCCCGGGGGCACACCCCTATCCTAAATTTCCGGGAGTACCCCCCCTCCCCCCGGGATTCATCTCTTCACTTTGTTGAAATCTGACTCCAATCATCCATACACTGACATTTAAAAAAGCTGCAAATAGCAGTCACAGATCACACATCTTAATAATACATTCTATTAGTTTATTTAGCATTGAACATTTAGTGAACCTGCAGAGCTCACCGCTGCTCGATCCAAACACAGTCGGTAGTGAGGCTGTATTTCAAGATGGTTTTGTAAAGCGCGAATTTACACAAATCAGTTTGACTTTCCTCATGACAAACTTTGTAAAATTGCAATAGCAAGCTAAAGAGTAATAATAATAATAATAATAATAATAATAATAATAATAATAATAATAATAATAATAATAATAATGATAACTTTATTCCTCAAAACAAATTACAAATAAGAGATAGAAAAATAGATAAAAATCCTTATTTACAAAATTTAAAATGATCGCTTGGATTGTTCAATAACAATTAACTAATGATATTAAAATACAAACAATAATGTTATTTATTATAATAATAATAATAATAATAATAATAATAATAATAATAATAATAATAATAATAATGAACTTTATTTAGAGAAGAGTGACATTTTCTTTCACTTTATTCCAGTTCAAGCAAAGATATCCCCATGAATGTAACGGCTTAGACGTGGTCTTGTTGTGGTGTTGACAGCACAGACCAACGCGTTTCCCCAATTATGCGCTGAATCAGTAGCGTGCTAGTTCAAATTAGCATTCAAACTTCCCGTCTGAATCACCCTCTTGCTTGCTGGCCGCATGAACCACATGCTGATGACACAGCAACATTTTCTCAAGACAAAATATTAAATGTTAAACTCCCCCTCGCGAATATCACGACCAGCTACCAAACATGGACTTTAACAAAGGTAAATACGGAACAAAACACACGAAATGAACTCATTAGCCTATCACTTGTTCATGTCTTGGATATCATGTGACGTAGGCGTTGTCATGGTTACCCAGGAAACGATCCACACCCTTAGAACACTTCCGCGTTGAAATCGGAAACCAATGACAAAGCCTGCTCCAGCTAACGGGGCTTTACCGGTTTACCCTTGCGTTACCCTGGCGCTCATTCATGGTTAACTAATCAGTTATTTATAGAACGTACACCTATAAGAGACGGTGCACTGACCTTGACGAGAGTTACATTTGAATATCGGCTGATAACACCATCTGGTCTACCACAAGCAAACAACGACAAGGCCACAGACAAGCATATTTGTCAAGAAGTCAACTATTGAAGTTATCAGTTTTATACAAAAGAAGAACGAACTCCACAAAGATGCACGGTACTCGGCTTGCAATGATGTTCACAACGCTATCTTGCGTCCTTATTCTTGAAGGTATATGACTATTTCTTGTTGGAAATACTTGTCTAACTTGTTATATTTGCTTTTCTTCTTGTGTTTTACCTACCGAGGAACTCTGACACTAAGGCCGGTGTTTTCTGTCAATTCAATTGCGACATAAGAGCATGCAAAACCAGCTGAAAAACATTAGATTTGATTTTGATTTGTATCTCAGATAAAACTTGTTTGCCTCTTGCTTTTTGTTATTTAACAGTAAGCCAACCGCAGTATGGTATGTTTCTCCAAAACATGGATGTACACGCTTAGTTTTATTCTTATATAACGAGTTACAAAAATGACTACCAAAGTTGTCGTGACTCTGAAATGAAACGTAACTTCTTCACTAAACAAACAAAGGCATTCACCTCGGGAAATTATTGCTATATTTTCTAAACATACAATTATCATAGGATTGTTTGCCTTTAGATTTGTACAAGCAAAAAGAAGATTACGCAAAAACACGTGCATTACGTACGTTTGACTAAGAGCACGTTTGCACTTCTGTACGTCATAACCCACCCTTGCTTATTTATGGATCGATGCTTATTTTTGGAATGTACAATATTATACAATATAATCTAATATAATAATTGGACCAACATTGCATTTCTTTTTCATCAATTAAACTATGACACAAAACATTTCCCCGTATTACGTACAGTCAAACTGTTCGCCTCGTGCTTTGCCGATCGCAGTCTTAGGAGCGGCCGCATTTCCGGTTTGTTGAAGTGACTCGCGCTGGCAGTGTATTGAATCCAGCGGAACAATTAACGATCGACGGCCGTAAAAACCACACGCGGCTAACTGTACCAGTCATGGTGTAGATAGGCGTGTGTGTGATTGGAATATACGATAGTTCCTTCCGCTGAGTAATATTCATATAATAATAAAATATCTCAAATAATGATGTATTTAGTGTACAAGTAATCAAGATTTTATATGCACTTTTAGGTGTCCTAGCAGCGGCTCGCTCTACTAAAGAGAACCAGTCCGGTTGTCATAACAGCGACGTCATTCTGGACTGCAGATACTTTGCAGACATCAACGTTAAGTCAGCGGATTTACAATGGCGGGTAAAGGACAACGTAGCACACAAATGGAAGAAAATCGCAAGCATCAGAGGAGGAAACAGACGACTTTTTCCGAACTCAAACTTTGACGACAGGATAACATTGCACACGAATGGCTCACTAGAAATCAAATCCTTGAAACCAAACGACGCCACTCTATACCAGTGTAAAGTTTCCCAGATTGGGAAGAGAGACACTCACTTCATTGAGCTTAGTGTGATGTGCGACGGTAAGCCTGAAAGTCATCTTCTTTTTCTGTGAAATGTAGAGTGCTCCCCCATTCATATTTAATATTTAGCTTTGTCGTATGTTATAACTCCAAGTAGATATTGTATTGTATTGTATTGTAGATAGTGCCTCAAAACTCCAAACTAATGTTGCATATCTCATTCCTTTAGGTCAAATTTCCGTTACCAAACGAGAAGTTTGTGTAGAAGATGACGTTCTGCTCGATTGTCAAGCTAAACACAGAACCAACCCACTACATCTTAAGCGCGTTACGTGGCACAAGAAAAACGCTGGTTCATCATGGTCATTAGTAATAGCTTCAGACAGACTAAAGACGAGGCTTAATGGTACCAAGCTACACACCAACGGCTCACTTTTGCTTCCAGCAGGAAGACAAGAAAGTGAGATGAAATACAAGTGCGACGTCAGTAAGAATATCAGGCTTAGCCCACGAGAGAGACATATTGTCATCATAAAGAACGTCAAGTGTCGTCGAACAAAGCGAGCAATAGGTAAGCAATCTAAACGGCTCTTTACCTGAACCACATTAAAGAGCACCCACTTAAACTCCTTCCTTTAATTTCAGCTACCATCAAAACAACAAAGGGTCGCGTTGTCATGACAACCAGCACGCCAATCCAGGGAACCACAGTTGCCATGGAAACAACTCGTGTCTCTGTACAACAAACAGCAGCTACCACACAAGCCACTGCTCAGCCTGATACCCAGACCACAAAACGTGACGTCACTCCTACCAAATCCCATGGTAAGCTCTTACTGGTTACTATAGTAACGCGTGGAAGCAAAGCATCTAAGTAAATGTCTTGAAATGTTTATTAATATGAGCTTCTTACTCTTCTAGGTTGTGGAGGAACCCTAACAGCTCCCACTGGTGGATTCCAATCACCGAATTTCCCAAGTGCATATCCTGCCAACTCTTACTGTAAATGGACCATCAGTGTTCCCCAGGACTACGCGGCCATCGACATCAAACTTGACCAAATGAACCTGGAGTATGAAGAGAGCTGCCAGTAAGTGTGTTATTTATGCTGAACCTTGCTTAACAACCATATTGGTTGCTAGGGACGTTATCAATTTTTTTTCTATAATTGTAATGAAATTGAATGATATTTTTCTGTTCCAGAAATGACTACATTGCAATCCATGACGAGCTGGGTAACCAGGTCGGCTGCCGTCGATGTGGGGCGTACACTAAACCCATTGAATTCCAAGTGAGAGGGAGAGTGGCTGTGATTGAGTTCAACTCTGATAGCACTGTACATAAAACGGGGTTCAAACTTACTTACAAGGGAGCAAAGGCTGTCGGGAAATCAGACCCATGATGCAGAGCGAGCGTCAAACACCACGGAGCAAAGGCTGTCGGGAAATCAGACTCAAATTTAAAATATTTCGTCAAAGTGACAAGAAGTTTAATTATTTATACCATTTTGCCATGCAAAGATTAGTAAACTATAAGTATATAGTCAGAAACAACATTAGTTATTTATTGGGCTTGAGCATGAAATGCTTGAGCAAAGTAAAACTGCTTGAAAAGTAGGGACAAAAAGTTCTTATAGAAAGATATATTATTTATATACATTATCCATTTTCAGTACAGTGTAATATTTATTTATATTTATAGTTAAATTAATGAGAAGAAATATTTATTTATTTTATACATGTATATCATATTTATTGTGAAATAAATGTCTTTAACATATTTCATAACGCATTCAGTTTTTATCCGAATAAATTTTGACAGTTTCTAATAATATGAAAAAAAAATCACAAAAACTCACAAGTAACAAAAAAACGCTAATGGTGGTGTTAGTAAGCTAGGAACGCCTGGGCCTTTTTGTGTGTTGCGAAATAATTATCCGATGAGTTTACAATGAACTTGGCTCGATTTAAAACTAAATGACCGTGTGTGCTAACGGAAATCTGAGAATTCTAGTCATAACGATGAAAGATAAGGTCGTACTACAAGCCACGCAGCGGTGTACATGTACTTGACACTCCACTGGTTATGGTGTTTAGTTGGAATGTTTGTGGTTTCCTTAAGGTTCCAGGCCTTGACTAAAGGAAGCTCTGACCTTGACTTTGTCGTGTTGGCCTGGCTAGCTATAAAACATCGTGTCAGAGAGAACACCTACTGCGGCACGTACTTTGTTAGGAATTATTTGCGGTTTGAAGCTGAAAACCAGAAGTGAGGGGAAAAGGTGTTTTCCAACTTCGCATGAGAAAGTCTTAGAAGGCCTGGCTACTATGAATAAGCTGAGACCAGACTGGAGTAGAGTTCAGTTCAGCGAAAGTCACGTTTCCCGGTGGGGTGGTACGGGGGGGGCACTACCATATATAAGCCATACGGGTATGCGCCGTTCAATAGGGCAGGGTTTCCGAGATCCATAGATCGACACAAAACTACATACCAGGCACTCTTTGGTTTGACAAAACTCGATCGCGTGCTGGTTAGTCAACAGTGACTTAGCAGAAATCATTTCCTCCACATTAACCTAACGATCGACCTTTATTTTAACTGACTTGCCGTCCATCTTCATCACTGGGGAAAACATACGCTCTTCAGAACTTGGAAATTCATTGGAAAGGATTTGGAAATGTCCAAATCCATGAAAATTGAAACTTTTCAACGAATTTCCAATCAGTTAAATTCCAAGGCTGGACTGAGGAGTGCGCGTTCTTTCCAGAGTGGGTGGTACATGGCGTGCGCGTTGCAGCAATCCAAAGTCCATCTAATC
Organism: Actinostola sp. cb2023; assembly: GCA_033675265.1. Lineage (NCBI taxonomy): Eukaryota > Metazoa > Cnidaria > Anthozoa > Actiniaria > Actinostolidae > Actinostola > Actinostola sp. cb2023. The sequence goes on along the minus strand of JAUJYZ010000493.1, from coordinate 118,824 downwards.
TATAATCATTAGCCAATTTAGATGAAATACGTAGCTACATTTTTAAGACAAGTAAAAATAACAATACCATTAACAGTTTCCTCTTCCTTGAATTCCCAAAATCAAAACTCCAGTTTCCTAACGATGTATTCAGCCAGCTTCAGTTCATGATCAAGTCATGCTATGTCACCTCATTGGAATGGTAATCTAGTCCTGCTGCAGTCACAGCTTAGCGACGACTTAACTTTTAGCATTTACTTCACAAACATTCACTCAAATATATTTCTTATCAGTCAAAGGCTAGTCTTCAGTAAAACGGCTTAAAACAAGCTAAATCACTACAGAAACAAGCTAAATCACCCGGGGGGGGGGACTCTCCATAACAGTAGACGGGGGTGATCGTCGGCAAAATCAATTTTAACCTAAGGGATAGCACATTGGGTGTGGTCAACAGCAAATTTACCCCTAAGAGATAGCACATTGGGTGTGGTCGAATAAATTTTTAACCCTAAGAGATAGCAATAAAACAAAATCACATTTTCAGTTTTCCTGAATTTTATTACGGTCCTTAAGACACCGCCATCGAGCGCATCTCTTTTCTGGTGACTGTTGATAGTGCTGTCATCCAGTCTTCAAGTCCGGCTTTTTTTGGATAGCATGATCCCTAAGGGATAGCAGACTCTTTGAACACCCCTAAGGAATAGCAGATGGTAGAATTTTATACCCTAAGGGATAGGACGATCACCCCCGTCTACTGTTATGGAGAGTCCCCCCCCCGGGCTAAATCACTACTATAGAAACAAGCTAAATCACTATAGAAACAAGCTAAATCAAGTGCTATAGAAACAAGCTAAATCACTGTAGAAACAAGCTAAATCACTACTATAGAAACAAGCTAAATCTACTATAGAAACAAGCTAAATCACTATATAAAAACAGCTAAATCACTACTATAGAAACAAGCTAAATCACTACAGAAACAAGCTAAATCACTACTATAGAAACAAGCAAAATCACTATAGAAACAAGCTAAATCACTATAGAAACAAGCTAAATCACTACTATAGAAACAAGCTAAATCACTACTATAGAAACAAGCTAAATCAAGTGCTATAGAAACAAGCTAAATCACTATAGAAACAAGCTAAATCACTATAGAAACAAGCTAAATCACTATAGAAACAAGCTAAATCACTATAGAAACAAGCTAAATCACTATAGAATCAAGCTAAATCACTATAGAAACAAGCTAAATCACTATAGAAACAAGCTAAATCACTATAGAAACAAGCTAAATCACTATATAGAAACAAGCTAAATCACTATAGAAACAAGCTAAATCACTATAGAAACAAAGCTAAATCACTATGGAAACAAGCTAAATCACTATAGAAACAAGCTAAATCACTATGGAAACACGCTGAATCACTATGGAAACAAGCTAAATCACTATAGAAACAAGCTAAATCACTATAGAAACAAGCTAAATCACTATAGAAACAAGCTAAATCACTATGGAAACAAGCTAAATCACTATAGAAACAAGCTAAATCACTATAGAAACAAGCTAAATCACTATGGAAACAAGCTAAATCACTATAGAATCAAGCTAAATCACTATGGAAACACGCTAAATCACTATGGAAACAAGCTAAATCACTATAGAAACAAGCTAAATCACTATAGAATCAAGCTAAATCACTATGGAAACACGCTAAATCACTATGGAAACAAGCTAAATCACTATAGAAACAAGCTAAATCACTATAGAAACAAGCCTAAATCACTATAGAAACAAGCTAAATCACTATGGAAACAAGCTAAATCACTATATAGAAACAAGCTAAATCACTATAGAAACAAGCTAAATCACTATGGAAACAAGCTAAATCACTATAGAATCAAGCTAAATCACTATGGAAACACGCTAAATCACTATAGAAACAAGCTAAATCACTATAGAAACAAGCTAGGACTCAGTGGAAGTTTTGAACACTTCACCAAAAACTAACAAACAGATAAACTAAATTTTCAATAAACAGACTGTTTTGTGTGTAATAGATTTATTATGTTTCGAGCTTACAAACTTCACATGCAGAAGAATTCAAAGTTTTATTCTGTTCAAAGATATATTTGAAAATCTACCCTGCGAGCAGAGGGGTTTACCGGAACTTCCCTACGACGTCAGGAAAAGAACCTCTAGGGAAAATGACCTCTGTTACAGGGTATTGAAAATCAGCCATGATCAATATTGAATCCCTTAACCCTTGTAAACGCCCATGAACAGCTAACAACCTGGAGAACTGTACCCTGCGAGCAGGTTTTTTTTCTACTCGCCCAGGAAGCGACGAGAAAAGAAACCCCTGCCAGTCCTCGCGATTTCCACATCCACATTTCTGGATGTAAAAATTATGGTCTATTCAACAAAAACCTGTTTCGAAACCGGTTTTGTATGCAAATGGTATCACAAGCGGGCTTTAATTTAGGGCAGTTTAGGACGACCTACCATTGATTTCTCGGCGGCGATTTGGGTAGAAATTGTTGGATTAGCGTGAATTTCTCGCCCGCATCGACACTAAGTCCTGAAAGCCGAAATTTATCGATCTAAATGTCTTCGAAGATCCGGATAGGTCTTCGGGTGAATTTCTTTACGGAGTTAAAAGCATTTGAATCACGTTTGCGCATGCTCAACAGAAATAGTCGCGAGGACCGGCGGTTTCTTTACTCGTCGCTGGCTGGGCGAGTAGAAAAAACCCTCTGCTTGCAGGGTAGGAGAACTGACACACGTTGGTAAAAACACTAGATAAAACAGGAACTCAAGCCGTTGACTTGTATAAACTTGTTGTTATAAAGTGGAACGTTGTTTTCCCTCCTGTGATGAACACTTGTTGAAAATATTTTCAAGGGCTGAAGTGCGGCGATAAAAACAAATTGAATCTGAAACCCCCCTGCCTGAGTTGTACCTACTTGTTCAAAGAGGAAATACTACTGAGCTATTTTCTCCTCTTGTGCTGAACGCTTGTGACTTATGGGGAAATAACCCAGTGACAGCTTGTACTGTCGGAGGACATAGTTGTCAGACATAATTCTTAAAACGAAAGAAGGAAACTATAATACAACCTACAACGACCGAGGAGACTCATAAATGTTCATTGTGTCAGTACGCATGATTGAGATACAACTGAATCACAAACAAACCAAAACGTATACCGCCAATCATGCATACAAGCCTTATTTATCATTGGTAATTGACTATAACAAAATGGTTTTACTAGCATGTCACTTTAACCTTTATCAACGCTTCCCCCAATCAACGAACCAATAGACTATGGAAGTGGTAGACGTGCGTGTGGAAGCGATAGAGGAATACGAAACTCGAATATTACCCTTTCTGTATGACTACCGACCGGACGCTTAGAAATGCGATATAAATGCTAACGATGAGATACCAGATGAACATCAGAGAATAGACTTCTCGATCACACTGTACACAGAAGATTGGAAGAGTATCAGAGGTGTAACAATGCAGTGTAGTAAAGTACTATTAACACTGTACGCAGAAGATTGGAAGAGTATCAGAGGTGTAACAATGCAGTGTAGTACAGTACTATTAACACTGTACACAGAAGATTGGAAGAGTATCAGAGGTGTAACAATGCAGTGTAGTACAGTACTATTAACACTGTACACAGAAGATTGGAAGAGTATCAGAGGTGTAACAATGCAGTGTAGTACAGTACTATTAACACTGTACACAGAAGATTGGAAGAGTATCAGAGGTGTAACAATGCAGTGTAGTAAAGTACTATTAACACTGTACGCAGAAGATTGGAAGAGTATCAGAGGTGTAACAATGCAGTGTAGTACAGTACTATTAACACTGTACGCAGAAGATTGGAAGAGTATCAGAGGTGTAACAATGCAGTGCAGTAAAGTACTGTTAACACTGTACACAGAAGATTGGAAGAGTATCAGAGGTGTAACAATGCAGTGTAGTACAGTACTATTAACACTGTACGCAGAAGATTGGAAGAGTATCAGAGGTGTAACAATGCAGTGTAGTACAGTACTATTAACACTGTACACAGAAGATTGGAAGAGTATCAGAGGTGTAACAATGCAGTGTAGTAAAGTACTATTAACACTGTACGCAGAAGATTGGAAGAGTATCAGAGGTGTAACAATGCAGTGTAGTAAAGTACTATTAACACTGTACACAGAAGATTGGAAGAGTATCAGAGGTGTAACAATGCAGTGTAGTAAAGTACTATTAACACTGTACACAGAAGATTGGAAGAGTATCAGAGGTGTAACAATGCAGTGTAGTAAAGTACTATTAACACTGTACACAGAAGATTGGAAGAGTATCAGAGGTGTAACAATGCAGTGTAGTAAAGTACTGTTAACACTGTACGCAGAAGATTGGAAGAGTATCAGAGGTGTAACAATGCAGTGTAGTACAGTACTATTAACACTGTACGCAGAAGATTGGAAGAGTATCAGAGGTGTAACAATGCAGTGCAGTAAAGTACTGTTAACACTGTACACAGAAGATTGGAAGAGTATCAGAGGTGTAACAATGCAGTGTAGTACAGTACTATTAACACTGTACGCAGAAGATTGGAAGAGTATCAGAGGTGTAACAATGCAGTGTAGTACAGTACTATTAACACTGTACACAGAAGATTGGAAGAGTATCAGAGGTGTAACAATGCAGTGTAGTAAAGTACTATTAACACTGTACGCAGAAGATTGGAAGAGTATCAGAGGTGTAACAATGCAGTGTAGTACAGTACTGTTAACACTGTACGCAGACGATTGGAAGAGTATCAGAGGTGTAACAATGCAGTGTAGTACAGTACTATTAACCGCACTGTACGCAGAAGATTGGAAGAGTATCAGAGGTGTAACAATGCAGTGTAGTAAAGTACTATTAACACTGTACACAGAAGATTGGAAGAGTATCAGAGGTGTAACAATGCAGTGTAGTAAAGTACTATTAACACTGTACACAGAAGATTGGAAGAGTATCAGAGGTGTAACAATGCAGTGTAGTAAAGTACTATTAACACTGTACACAGAAGATTGGAAGAGTATCAGAGGTGTAACAATGCAGTGTAGTAAAGTACTATTAACACTGTACACAGAAGATTGGAAGAGTATCAGAGGTGTAACAATGCAGTGTAGTAAAGTACTATTAACACTGTACGCAGAAGATTGGAAGAGTATCAGAGGTGTAACAATGCAGTGTAGTACAGTACTATTAACACTGTACGCAGAAGATTGGAAGAGTATCAGAGGTGTAACAATGCAGTGTAGTACAGTACTATTAACACTGTACGCAGAAGATTGGAAGAGTATCAGAGGTGTAACAATGCAGTGTAGTACAGTACTATTAACACTGTACACAGAAGATTGGAAGAGTATCAGAGGTGTAACAATGCAGTGTAGTAAAGTACTATTAACACTGTACACAGAAGATTGGAAGAGTATCAGAGGTGTAACAATGCAGTGTAGTACAGTACTATTAACACTATACGCAGAAGATTGGAAGAGTATCAGAGGTGTAACAATGCAGTGTAGTACAGTACTATTAACACTGTACGCAGAAGATTGGAAGAGTATCAGAGGTGTAACAATGCAGTGTAGTACAGTACTATTAACACTGTACACAGAAGATTGGAAGAGTATCAGAGGTGTAACAATGCAGTGTAGTACAGTACTATTAACACTGTACACAGAAGATTGGAAGAGTATCAGAGGTGTAACAATGCAGTGTAGTACAGTACTATTAACACTGTACACAGAAGATTGGAAGAGTATCAGAGGTGTAACAATGCAGTGTAGTAAAGTACTATTAACACTGTACGCAGAAGATTGGAAGAGTATCAGAGGTGTAACAATGCAGTGTAGTACAGTACTATTAACACTGTACGCAGAAGATTGGAAGAGTATCAGAGGTGTAACAATGCAGTGTAGTACAGTACTATTAACACTGTACACAGAAGATTGGAAGAGTATCAGAGGTGTAACAATGCAGTGTAGTAAAGTACTATTAACACTGTACACAGAAGGTTGGAAGAGTATCAGAGGTGTAACAATGCAGTGTAGTACAGTACTGTTAACACTGTACGCAGACGATTGGAAGAGTATCAGAGGTGTAACAATGCAGTGTAGCAAAGTACTATTAACACTGTACGCAGAAGATTGGAAGAGTATCAGAGGTGTAACAATGCAGTGTAGTAAAGTACTATTAACACTGTACGCAGAAGATTGGAAGAGTATCAGAGGTGTAACAATGCAGTGTAGTAAAGTACTATTAACACTGTACGCAGAAGATTGGAAGAGTATCAGAGGTGTAACAATGCAGTGTAGTAAAGTACTATTAACACTGTACGCAGACGATTGGAAGAGTATCAGAGGTGTAACAATGCAGTGTAGTAAAGTACTATTAACACTGTACGCAGAAGATTGGAAGAGTATCAGAGGTGTAACAATGCAGTGTAGTAAAGTACTATTAACACTGTACACAGAAGATTGGAAGAGTATCAGAGGTGTAACAATGCAGTGTAGTAAAGTACTGTTAACACTGTACGCAGACGATTGGAAGAGTATCAGAGGTGTAACAATGCAGTGTAGTAAAGTACTATTAACACTGTACGCAGAAGATTGGAAGAGTATCAGAGGTGTAACAATGCAGTGTAGTACAGTACTATTAACACTGTACGCAGAAGATTGGAAGAGTATCAGAGGTGTAACAATGCAGTGTAGTAAAGTACTATTAACACTGTACGCAGACGATTGGAAGAGTATCAGAAGTGTAACAATGCAGTGTAGTAAAGTACTATTAACACTGTACGCAGACGATTGGAAGAGTATCAGAGGTGTAACAATGCAGTGTAGTAAAGTACTATTAACACTGTACGCAGAAGATTGGAAGAGTATCAGAGGTGTAACAATGCAGTGTAGTACAGTACTATTAACACTGTACGCAGAAGATTGGAAGAGTATCAGAGGTGTAACAATGCAGTGTAGTAAAGTACTGTTAACACTTGCCTGTGTGATGGTTACAGAAGGTACGTTATTTTAGTCTTATTCTATTTAATCAACCGTGAGCTTGGGTAGAGTGCAGGTCAGTATAGAAGATGGAATCTTGTATACACCTCATGCACTCAGACGCTTCTTTGCGTGAGATCCCCGTGGCGCGAGCGCCAAAAAGCGGCTGAATATCTGACCATCTTGAAACTATAGTGATTTGAAATGCTGCTTCATAAAGTTTTCTTTAATTATGTAACAAAAATACCATGTAAAATATTAAATGTGTGTGTCCAATAAATTAAATATATTTCCGTGTATGTTGCACATTTCAAACGCTTACTGTCCCGTTACTACTTTGAATTTGATGGTTACTAAACTGTGGATGATCTTTAACTACACCATTTACTTGTTCTTCTTGCAGTTTATACAAATGTATGCAAATTACAAAAATAGCTCTATGAATAAGGCTGATGCGGACGTCATGGATATGGGACCTATGTAGTGCCTAGATGATTCACGAGTCATGCCAACCTGATTTCATTCATTCACAGTTATTTTGAGAAATATTTTCCGTCAAATGTCACGATAACACACTATGTCCTTACTGTCTTAGGTTATGGCAGGAACTTGCGTAACAGTCTGTAGTTTTCCCATTGTAGGTGCCATGGCAACAGGACTTTTCAATCAATCAGGTTGCCATAAAAGCAATATACTTCTAAACTGCTCAAGTTATAACCAAAGTCAGGAAAACATTACCATGGTGAAGTGGAGATACATGCCGGATCCTGCGTCAAACAGGTGGAAAATCTTAGGAAAGATCGAGCAAGGTATCTTATCTACATCCAGTAGAAACTTTGGTGACAGGATGACGTTACACCCTAACGGTTTACTGGAAATTACATCGCTGAAAGTTCACGATGAAACTTTTTACCGTTGTGACGTTACAGCGTCTGGTAGAGATGAAGTTACACACAAGATAAGGCTTAGTGTTGCATGTGATGGTGAGGAAATATCACTGGTATACTTGTATTACTCAATATACATTAGTATCATCACCATCATTTTTGATATCCTCATGTTCGTCGACTGGCTGACCAATGATAACACCACCATCGTCATTACATCATGAAAATGAGGAGTTCCTCAAGGTTTTATACTTTACTTTTTTAGGCTTATTTACTGTAGAGAATATAAATGTTTGTGAAGGAGACGACATTTTCCTCGACTGCAAAGCCAGACATAGAACACACCCACAAAACATAGAGCAGGTCAACTGGCACCAGAAAATCCAAACAGGAATATGGAAAGCAGTGGCCAACTCCAATGGAACGGTGAAAGCTAACTTCACACTCCACCAGAATGGCTCACTCTTGGTGCCAGGGCAGAGGAATGTGAACAGTCTTATGTATAGATGTAGTGTTACCAAAAGTAAAGAAGGACTTTCTGACGAGAAACACCGCATTAGCGTCACACTCGTCAAATGTGGAAGAGGAAAAAGAGATGGTAAATATCATTCCATTTCAATTGTCAAACGCTTTTGAAAAAATGCATCTTTTACCAATTTCCTGAAAAAACCCGCATAATACCTAACCTGTATCTACTTTTTATTCTATACTATATTATGTTATACTATACTATACTATACTATACTATACTATACTATACTATACTATACTATACTATACTATACTATACTATACTATACTATACTATACTATACTATACTATACTATACTATACTATACTATACTATACTATACTATACTATACTATACTATACTATACTATACTATACTCTATACTATACTGTACTGTACTGTACTGTACTGTACTGTACTGTACTGTGATACTATACTATACTATACTATACTATACTATACTATACTGTACTGTACTGTACTGTACTGTACTGTACTGTACTGTACTGTACTGTACTGTACTGTACTGTACTGTACTGTACTGTACTGTACTGTACTGTACTGTACTGTACTGTACTGTACTGTACTGTACTGTACTGTACTGTACTGTACTGTACTGTACTGTACTGTACTGTACTGTACTGTACTGTACTGTACTGTACTGTACTGTACTGTACTGTACTGTACTGTACTGTACTGTACTGTACTGTACTGTACTGTACTATACTATACTATACTATACTGTACTGTACTGTACTGTACTGTACTGTACTGTACTGTACTGTACTGTACTGTACTGTACTGTACTGTACTGTACTGTACTGTACTGTACTGTACTGTACTGTACTGTACTGTACTGTACTGTACTGTACTGTACTGTACTGTACTATACTATACTATACTATACTATACTATACTATACTATACTATACTATACTATACTATACTATACTATATTACATACAAAATTGTTGTATTATTACAAACAAAAATAACAAAAACATTTATTGTAAAGATGTACTGATTATTACTAATTATTATTATTTAAATCATTCCATTTCTCCTTTTCTTTTCCTTTCAGTGACGTACAAGAGTAACAATTTCTCTCTTCACTTATCAGTTTCAGGTACCATCAAAACAGCCAAAGGTCGTATTGCTATGACAACCAGTCCATCAATCAGAGGAATCACAGTTGCCTTGGAAACACGTATTCCATCCTCCATGACCAAAGCAAATACCCCCAAAACAAGTCCCAACTCCAGTGTGAAACCATCTCCAGCTGCAAAAGGTTAGTCAGTGTTTATACAGTTGCCATAGAAACCCAGAAAGTTACGAGAAGATCTGATTAACATTTTTTCTAGGTTGTGGAGGAACCCTAACAGTTCCCACTGGTGGATTCCAATCACCGAATTTCCCAAGTGCATATCCTGCCAACTCTTACTGTAAATGGACCATCAGTGTTCCCCAGGACTACGCGGCCATCCACATCAAACTTGACCAAATGAACCTGGAGCATGAAGAGAGCTGCCAGTAAGTGTGTTACATATCAAACTTATGAGATACAAAAGGTCATTGTTTCACATATGCAGATGAGGCGAGTCTTGTTTAGGCGAAAAACAGCATGATTTTGATACATTTTTGCTTTTTACTGCATTGTTAAAATACAAATCAAAAACCTACCAACGGAATATAAAAGACGAATATGTAAGGAATGAATAAGCTGGCAATTCAAGCACAAATAAAGAGGTTTGAAGGTGGCATTTTCCGTTTCTTCAAAGTCAATCGAACTGAAATCTCTGAAGAGATATAGGAGAGCGTGACATACGCTGCACACAAAATCCCTCTGAATTCTTTGGGAATTGTGTCAATCAAAAACCTACCGCCGGATTCTAATGCTCTGTAATTTTACGCGCATTTTGATATAAAATACATGTATATTAAACTTAATTAAGCGAAATCTAAAACTCTTTGTTTGGTAATTGTGAACATCATATTGGTGCTCTGTATCTCGGTCTGTATGTAGAAGCTACATAGGCCGGCGAATTCGCAAATAAATTATGGCTCGGAAAGGACGTTTTTTGAAGCCAATTTCCAATATTTACACGCACGAGATCAATAAGTTAGTTCGAATTTGTGATATATTTTCCCGTTGAGGAAACATATGCAGCTTTTCCATCCTCTCTTATATTTTAGCTACCTGATTTACACATTGTCAAAGGAAAAATATGAATTCAGAAATGATAAACCAGTCACGTACGAATCTGCTTTATTTAGCGGTCATATATATAGTGAACAAATTGCTGGATCAATCGGGCCTCAAACGTGCATTAGTAAACAAAGCATTAACAAAAAACGTTGTCCGCGTGATACTAGCCTCCCCCGCAGACTCTTCTTAGGTGTTCATTCCCTCGTCTCTCCCCCACGAAGAGTCTTCGTGGGGAAGAGACGAGGGAATGAACACCTAAGAAGAGTCTGCGGGGGAGGCTAGCGTGATACTGGATCCCAACAGGAGCAAATGTTCAATGATGCAGGACATAAGTTTGATATGTTATGTTGAACCTTGCTTAACAACCATATTGGTTGCTAGGGACGTTGCCAATTTTTTCCATAAATTTAATGAAATTTAATGAATTTTTTTTATGTTCTAGAAATGACTACATTGCAATCTATGACGAGCTGGATAACCAGGTCGGCTGCCGTCGATGTGGCGCGTACACTAAACCCATTGAACTCCAAGTGAGAGGGAGAGTGGCTGTGATTGAGTTCAACTCTGATAGCACTGTACATAAAACGGGCTTCAAACTTACTTACAAGGGAGCAAAGGCTGTCGGGAAATCAGACCCATGATGGAGAGCGAATTAACGCCACTTTTTCCAAACGTCTATTTTTTTCTAGTGTCATTCAAAGGATTAATTGTAAACGATTTCTAGTTGTTAGTTATTCCATTGATATTGTATTGATAACAATAAACGATTTCATTAATTATCAGTCATACATAAGTGCGAAAACGAAAAGAGAAGAGAAGAGAAGAGGAGAGGAGAGAGGAGTGGAGAGGAGAGAGGAGTGGAGAGGAGAGAGGAGTGGAGAGGAGAGAGGAGTGGAGAGGAGAGAGGAGTGGAGAGGAGAGAGGAGTGGAGGAGTGGAGAGGAGAGAGGAGGAGAGGAGAGGAGAGAGAGGAGAGGAGAGGAGAGGAGAGGAGAGGAGAGGAGAGGAGAGGAGAGGAGAGGAGAGGAGAGGAGAGAGAGGAGAGGAGAGGAGAGGAGAGGAGAGGAGAGGAGAGGAGAGGAGAGGAGAGGAGAGGAGAGGAGAGGAGAGAGAGGAGAGGAGAGGAGAGGAGAGGAGAGGAGAGGAGAGGAGAGGAGAGGAGAGGAGAGGAGAGGAGAGGAGAGGAGAGGAGAGGAGAGGAGAGGAGAGGAGAGGAGAGAGAGGAGAGGAGAGGAGAGGAGAGGAGAGGAGAGGAGAGGAGAGGAGAGGAGAGGAGGGTAAGGGAGGGTAAAGGAAAATGACCTCCACATCGCAGGGTATTGGAATCCTTTCACCTTTACGTCACGAACAGCTAATAACCAGGCTAATAACCTGGTGTTTTACAGCTAATTTACGTCACGCGTGACCAGTAAATCGGAACATTCAAATGAAATTTTGAAGTCCAGACTCGAGTGAGTCTTGAACATTCAGACAGAAAAATCAAATCTCCACGAATATATCTAGAAGAAAAAAGTATCAGATATATGTTTACTCAGGCTGCCGGTCAGGTTATGATTGCAGAGTATGTAGGCTTATTAGCTGGCACATATTTTCATCCAATTTAAGTTTAATTTTATGAACGTTTTAGAGAAAATATTTAGTGTTCTGTAGGAGATTCCGTTGGACTTTGAAATGTTCAAACCGTTATTTGAAATGTTGATTTCAAATGTTCGAATTACTGGTCACGCGTGACGTAAATTAGCTGTAATATTAACGTGCGCCAGTTCTCCAGAAAAAAAACAGGAACTCGAATCTTTGCAGACTTGTATAAGCTTGTTCAAAAGTGAAACGCTGTTTTCCATCTCGCGCTGAACACCAATCTTTTCAATGGCTGAAGTGCATCCGACTAAAACAATAACAAACTGAATCTGAAACCCCCTGACTGAGTTGTAACTGCTTGTTCAACGGACTAAGCTATTTTCTCCTCTAGCGCTGAACGCTTGTGAGCTCTGGGGAAATAACCTGACAGCTTGTAATATCACACTGTACACAGAAGATTGGAAGAGTATCACTGAGTGAGAAGTGTAACATGATGCAGTGTAGTACAGTACTGTTAACACTTGCCTGTGTGATGGTTACAGAAGGTACGTTATTTTAGTCTTATTCTATTTAATCAACCGTGAGCTTGGGTAGAGTGCAGGTCAGTATAGAAGATGGAATCTTGTATACACCTCATGCATAAATGGTAGAATCTCATTTACACAATACACAACGTGAGGTGAAAACTTTATCCGAAACTAAAATCGAAGCTTTTGACAAGTTAAATTGTTGTTCACGCCATAAAATGTCCAAAACTTTGCAGTGAAATCACTCGTGATTTGAAATACCAGAAATCGAACTTTGGGCTTAACATGTATTTTGCACATATTGCAAACTTGTATAACTTTTTGGTGGTTTCAGTTTTATCTGGATGCACTTTTGGGGTATGATTACTAAGCTATGGATGATCCTGCCTTTACTTTTTAAGTAAATAATTAAAAATTAAGTTCAGTAAAACTTGTTCTTCTTTCAGTTTATACAAATGCATGCAAATTACAGAAATAGCCTTCATGAATAGGGCTGATGCGGACGTCATGGATATGGGACCTATGTAGTGCCTAGATGATTCACGAGTCATGCCAACCTGATTTTATTCATTGAGAATTATTTTGAGAAATATTTCCCGTCAAAGGACGCATATATTAAATATACTAAAACTATTTGAAAAAGTAAATTCCTCGAAGTACACTGTTTGTCCTTACTGTCTTAGGTTATGACAGGAACTTGCGGTAACGAGTTTGTATTTTTCCCGTTGAAGGTGCCATGGCAACAGATTTTTCAAATCAATCAGGTTGCCATAACAGCAACATACTTCTAAACTGCCCAAGCTATAGCCAAAGTCAGGAGAAGGTTGCCACGGTGAGGTGGAGATTCAAGGTTCCCGCGTCAAACAAATGGAAAACCTTAGGAATCATCAAGCAAGGAAAGTTAGCTACATCCAGTAGACACTTTGGTGACAGGATGACGTTACACCCTAACGGTTCACTGGAAATTACATCGCTGAAAGTTCATGATGAAACTCATTACCAGTGTCGAGTTAGAGCACCTGGTAGAAGGGATTCACACCTGATAAACCTTAGTGTTGCATGTGATGGTGAGGAAATACCACTGGCCATACTTGTATTACGAACTAGTGAGCTGACAGTAGTGTGTGTGAGAGTACAGTGTCCCCCAATTAGTGCGCAAGCGCTAAAAACACATTGGACCGGTCGACACTTAAATAAACAGTTTTTTATTTTTTATTTATTACTAACAACTCACCAATGATAACACCATCGTCATTACATCATGAAAATGAGGAGTTCCTCAAGGTTTTATACGTTACTAACGTTTGATATTCCTTTTTTAGGCTTATTTACTGTAGAGAATATAAATGTTTGTGAAGGAGACGACATTTTCCTCGACTGCAAAGCCAGACATAGAACACACCCACAAAATGTAAAGCAGGTCAAGTGGCGCCAGCAAATCCAAACAGGATTATGGAAAGCAGTGGCCACATCCAATGGAAAGGTGAAAGCTAACTTCACACTCCACCAGAATGGCTCACTGTTGGTGCCAGGGCAAAGGAATGTGAACATTCTTGTGTATAGATGTATTGTTACCAAAAAGAGTCAAAGCAGTTCTTCTGAAAGACACCGTGTTGACGTCACACTCATCAAATGTGGAAGAGAAAAAGGTTAATATCATTCCATTTCTCATTCTCTTTTCAGTGACGCACAACTGAGTACTGACAATTTCTCTCTTCTCTTTCAGAACTTTCACTTTCACTTTCAGTGAAAGGTACCATCAAAACAACCAGTCCATCAATCAGAGGAATCACAGTTGCCTTGGAAACACGTATTCCATCCTCCATGACCAAAGCAAATACCCCCAAAACAAGTCCCAACTCCAGTGTGAAACCAACTCCAGCTTCAAAAGGTTAGTCAGTGTTTATACAGTTGCCATAGCAACACAGATAGTTACGAAAAGTTCTGATTCTTGTCTTTTTTTATTTTCACCTGGACACCCAAAATCATAACTCTTTAAAATTTTTTTTTTTTTCCTAGGTTGTGGAGGAACCCTAACAGCTCCCACTGGTGGATTCCAATCACCGAATTTCCCAAGTGCATATCCTGCCAACTCTTACTGTAAATGGACCATCAGTGTTCCCCAGGACTACGCGGCCATCGACATCAAACTTGACCAAATGAACCTGGAGTATGAAGAGAGCTGCCAGTAAGTGTGTTATTTATGCTGAACCTTGCTTAACAACCATATTGGTTGCTAGGGACGTTATCAATTTTTTTTCTATAATTGTAATGAAATTGAATGATATTTTTTTCTGTTCCAGAAATGACTACATTGCAATCGATGACGAGCTGGGTAACCAGGTCGGCTGCCGTCGATGTGGGGCGTACACTAAACCCATTGAATTCCAAGTGAGAGGGAGAGTGGCTGTGATTGAGTTCAACTCTGATAGCACTGTACATAAAACGGGCTTCAAACTTACTTACAAGGGATATTTAAGAATTATTCCACGAGTCGTACATGAGCAGATAGTCACTGACGAGGCGCTAGACGACCTATCAGCCATGTTGGACGAGATTGAGTAGAATTATCGTTTTATAATTTAGACAACCTCTAGATTTTGAGTAGTAATTTACTAGTAAATATGTTTTAAACGTAGTTCTTATTTCCGCTTTTGGTACATTTCCACCATGCGTACAACGTAGAACAAAACCAGGCGATCACGTGATTAATAATAATAATGTTATAATGAGTTTACTAATAAATGATGAAATCCAAATATTAAAGCTTTTGTGCTAATTACTCGGGCTACCTGTGGTAGTCTTAATTTGTAGACCGTCTTATTTTCTCTCTCGTAAGAGGCATTTGTCACGTGATATTTCCCAGTAGTACTTTGCGTGCTGATGAAAAAATGGCCAACACCCAGCGTGCGTCCATTGAGTTATGGATGCTAATTAACCAATCAGAGCGCGTGTATATATATATATATTTTTTTTTATTTTTTTTATTTTTTTATTCACACATGAATGTAATGAATCTGAGGTGGGCCTAAAACAGAATTCTAGAATCCCTACTATAGGCCACCTAAGATATATTATTATATATCACAGATACTACGCGCGCTCTTATTGGTCAATTAGCGGGCCGTAACTTCCAGTACGGCCCACTGAAGACAGAAACGTAAGGAAAAGTTATATAATAAATATCTTATTAACCTCGCTTGCTCGGTCCGTACAAGTTATGGATCCTCGTTTCCTCCCACTTTTTATGGTCGTGGGAAGAAACTCGCGGTCCATAACTTCCCGTACGGACCTCGCGCAGCGGGCCTAGCAGCTTAATAGAAGTATCGTGTTGCGCTAATTAACCGCCATATATTCGAGTAGGTACTGCAGTACTTCCAAGTGTTTTAATACTTAGTGCGAAAGCTGAAATCCTCAAAGCAATTATTAGGCACGTTATAGAATATTTATAGAAGCAAACAATTTTAAAATCAGTCTTAGCATCGGACATATTTTGAAACGGAAATGACGTTTAAATCCGGAAGTTTCTTGTGGTAAAGGGCATCGAGCATAAACTGAACAGGATGTGACGTGCAAATCCGGAAGCTTCTGTGGCCACATAGCACGTGATACGGGACAGAGATCAGCAAATATTTTTTCTTTTCGATTCGTTGACGCTTTCTTCTCTTCCAAAGTACACAATATTTGTGTGTAAAAGAGGAGAGGAGAGGAGAGGAGAGGAGAGGAGAGGAGAGGAGAGGAGAGGAGAGGAGAGGAGAGGAGAGGAGAGGAGAGGAGAGGAGAGGAGAGGAGAGGAGAGGAGAGGAGAGGAGAGGAGAGGAAAGGAGAGATAACCCATAATCTGATGTGGAAGTGAGAACACGTGTACAAGATCACAATATAACGACGACCGTTTCACTCTTGAGTCACGATAGTGGTTTGTTATAGCAAAAAAGCTATTTAAAACATATATGCTGAAACGCGTCATGCGGAATTGAGACTAGCCGACGGAGCTGCGGTTATACCCACTTACAACACGGGAAACTGTTTTGTTAAAAGTATGAAATGCATTATATTCTTTATACTCAAGAAACTGAGTGAAAGTGCTGAAGCTTGTCTACCGAAACAAACTTAAAATTTACTAGTTGTAGAAAAAGAAAGCAGATAATCTGCAGGATTTTAGTAGTTCCATACAAAGATGTTATCCAAGAATGACGACACTCGTAGATCAATTATATACTACTATTATTTTATTGATTTACTATTTATATTATTTGATGAGTTATTTATTTGTACTTTGTTTATGCTGTGCGCACCGCAGCTGACCATCCATTCACGTTATGGGAAACCTTTGTGAATTAAACTTGTAGATGTAGACTACTGCTCCGGGCTACTGCTCTAGGACGAGGGTCACCAACATGCTCGAGTATTATCGGCAACGCGTACGTGGTGCGCACCAATCAGTCTGTATAACCACACGACCATAAGTACCAGTATACCTACCATCCCCTTTGCTTGCCTTTAGCACAATATCCCCTAATTGTCACGCTACTAGCAACCTTGAAGCGAAGTTATTATTTGATTATTGATTAGAAATAGAAACAATTGACTCAGCATAATACGTGCAAAACTTTCGCATCTTTTTTAAAAAGCGTTGAAAAAGAGTAATTTTAAGTACGTCTGCGCCAAGTATCTGCCAGCATGTTGGTCGTCATTACCTGCTTGACCCGAATGTATAACGCCCATCCCCCCACCACACTTCCGCAATGAAATCAATCGGAAACGTGAAGTATTTGCAGCATAACTTACCGGTGGTAGTTATACTTTCCTTCGTAAAAAGCCCATTTAAAAATCTCAATTTTTAATCTCAATTTTTGTAAATATATTTACAATATATTTAAATAATTAATACAGTATAAGACACAAACTATAATAAGAAATCATACAAACACAAACACACTACTACCCCGAACTACTACACGTGTTCAGAGGGACTTCTAGCCTTTGCGTGACAAAAGGGGACGTAATGTAATCTGCTATTTTTGGCCAGGATGTTCTATATAAGATGGAGAGTCGACTGAGAAGCCAGAGAAGACATCGCAACAGACGTTGGGCATACTTGACTTTCCACTGATTTACTACTAAAGGATGACTTGTGCTGCAGGCATAGTTACCTTGCAAGCTCTAGCTTGTATACTTATACTACAAGGTACAGTTGGTGTTATTATATTTATCTTTCATCTATACTTAACAGTTTTTAACCTAAGTTCTTATATGGTCATGATGACCTTATTATTTTACTCCATTCGAGTGCGCGTCTTAATCATTTGTTGTTATTCTCTAAAATCAAATCCGGATACAAATAGAATTGCAAAGTTAAGAGTTTTAGTAAGAGTATCATCCCTCCTCTCCTCCACAAATAGCCGGGGACACGTGGTACGCTTAATTAAATCAGTAAAGTCTGTCAAACCAAATCATAACTCTATATATTGTCTCTACTTGGATCGCTAAATCAATATTTGTCACGCAATTAGTGTCAGTAGTAGTATGTTACGTTTCCGGTATAGCTGGAAATGACGTCTGACTGAGGAACTTGTTCATCGTATCAGTTGAATGCATGAAGCTACAAAGGAAGTTCCACAAAGAGGAACTAAACTAGAACTGCATTGTGCTTCCTGTGGTAGGGCTGACACGAGGCAAAACGCCTAACGGTGTTTACTTTTCTCATGACAGGTGCCATAGCAACAGGACTTTTCATACGTGTCAATCAATCAGGTTGCCATAACAGCAACATACTTCTAAACTGCCCTAGCTATAACCAAAGTCAGGAGATCATTACCACGGTGAGGTGGAGGTTCAAGGTTCCATCGTTAGACCGTTGGGAATACTTAGCAAGCATCAGAAGAGGAAAAGCAAAGTTATCTACGTCGAGTACACACTTTCGTGACAGGATGACGTTACACCCTAACGGTTCACTGGAAATTACATCGCTGAAGGCTCACGATGAAACTCATTACCAGTGTCTGGTTAGAGCGCCTGGTAGAAGAGATTCACACCTGATAGACCTTAGTGTTGCATGTGATGGTGAGTTTGTATGATACACAGGGAGCCCAATATCAAGCTTTTGTACGACTTGATACGCCAATGATTTGAACAGAATACCCTAACGATTCTATTTACTGTTTATAAGCATGTTCATAGATATTTGTACGTGGATTTCCTGTGGTACGTTGAAACATCAGCTTATCTCATGGGATGCCTGTGGTTTCCCGCCAAAATAATGAGAAAGTGTTGATAAGCATTTTTTTAAATGAATGTCTTTTTACAAACACAGGCAAGATAACAATTACCAAACGCCAAGTTTGCATCGAAGAACAAGTGCACCTGGAATGTGAAGCCAAACACAGAACCAACCCACGACACATCAAACGTGTCACGTGGCACAAGAAAGCCACCGATGCATCATGGTCGTTGGCGGCAGCATCAGATCGACACGGTGACTTGAAACTCAACCAGAATGGATCTCTAGTTTTGAAAGCAGGAAGAAAGGAAGGAGATGAAGAATACAGGTGTGCTGTGTCCAAGACCAATGCATGGAGAGACGAAAGGCATATTATTACATTGAAGAACGTCAATTGTAGAAGAGAAAGACGTCAAATAGGTAGACAATTATACTAAACTTTCATGGTTTAATGAGGGTTTATCATGTAATTTCAAAACTCATAGGACAAAAAAATGATTATCATAGCTGGAAAGAGCTCGTTGAAATTAGTAAAAATGTGAGGTTTGGGAAAGATCGCTTCACAAATTGCGAAGATATGAATTTTCAAAAATCCAAACTTTATATCAGTGAATACCTTTGGAAATTTACGCTGGTAGGCAACTCTTGCCGCCAACCAAGGTTTTCATACAAAAATTTCGATTTTTGAAAATCCATATCTTCGCAATTTGTGAAGCGATCTTTTCCAAACTTCACATTTTTACTAATTTCAACGAGCTCTTTCCAGCTATCAGATAAACATTTTTTTGTCCTATGAGTTTTGAAATTACATGAAAAACCCTCATATTGTCTCTGACTCAAGACGTTACGGCATTCATCACTACTTCACTTTCTATCGGTTCGAGCTGACGCAAAACCCCTACAACCAATCATTACTTGTAATCAAACAAACTCTTGCTGGAAGAATCCTTCTTTATAATATTCATTATTCGACGCTGTATTACACTATCACTACATTGCCGTCTTTTGATACACAGCCAACATCAAGACAACAACAGGCCGTGTTGGCATGACAACAAGTGCCCCGATTAAAGGAACCAAGGTATCCATGGAAACGACAACCGTACCAAGCTCCACACCTAATCAAGCCGCGAAAGGTAAACTAATTTACTCATAATTCCACCAATGATTTGAACTAATTTGACAAATGATCACGTGACCTTTGATGACGTGAACAGTAACCACTTGATTGTAGAATTGTTTTCAAAGATTTTGAAGAATATTGAACTTACTCTTCTAGGTTGTGGAGGAACCCTAGCAGCTCCCACTGGTGGATTCCAATCACCGAATTTCCCAAGTGCATATCCTGCCAACTCTTACTGTAAATGGACCATCAGTGTTCCCCAGGACTACGCGGCCATCCACATCAAACTTGACCAAATGAACCTGGAGCATGAAGATGATTGTCTGTAAGTAGTCTGGAAACCCATATAACGCGTACTATATTGGCTAGCATGTAGTAATGATGGATATAGGCTAAAACTATATGATGTATTTGATATTCTCCAGAAACGACTACATTGCCATCTACGACGAGTTGGGTAACGAGGTTGGATGCCGTCGATGTGGCGCGTACAACTCTCCAATCGAAACGAAAATCAGGGGGAGGGTGGCCCGTGGTCGTGTTCAAGTCCGACAGCACTGAACACAGAACAGGATTCAAACTGACCTACACGAGCGCAAAGGATGCTGGGGATTCAGACCCATGATGCAATGTGTGCCCGAGTGCATATTTATATAATTTTGAAAAGGATTATGGGAAATATATTTTCTTTATACACATTTAGCATAGTTACAAGCCCCAACGTCCTGCATTTGGTCTTCCTGTGGTCAAGGAGAGGAGGACTGGGAGCTATATTCTCCTCTCTCACCACAGGGTGCCCAAGGGGAGTGTTAGTTGACACGTGTGTAGATGAACCAATCTTATTTGTTAGACAAACAGTTCGCAGTTTATATTTAAGTTTGCTATGCAAAGAACAGTAAGAAACATATTTATTCATTTATCGTATTTACTAGTAGAGTACGCATCAAATAATAATATATGGAAAAAATAACAAAATAATATACGTACAAAAATAATGATGTAGAATAACTTATAGATATTTAATAGTTTCGCAGAATAAAGTATTTTATCGTATTTTCTTGAAAAACAATGCGTCTCTTAGAGCTAGCGTCTGCTGCACGACGAAATTAGGGGGGGTGGGGTGGGGACGTGGGGTGTCACTCAAGTACTCATGATCAATAAACACTGCAAGGGAGATATAGAACCCACCCCACTCATCACATAAAATGAGTGTGTAAATGTTTCTTTAAGGGAGAATATTCCGCTCTTCTCATAGTGGCAGCGCATCAAATTTGGCAAAACCATTTCCAAGCTACTTCTATGTGAATACCGTATTTCCTCGAATAAGCGCAATTTTTGCTGATCTGCTCACAGGCAGCCCAACCATTGGTTGGGTTGCCTGTGCTGAGTAATGTCCTATGTTGGGTTTCCTGTGCACGTCCCACAAGACGCGCCCGTACATGTGTACATTGCTGCGGGCGCTTCTTGCGGGATGCGCACAGGGAGCCATAATACATGTTTATGCACAGGGAACCCAACCTTACGTATTGCGCCCGCGCGCTCTCTACCACAGGAAACCCATCAAAAAAAGACGCAAATATCTTTTTCCCCCCATTATTTAGTAGCCTCAAAAGCAATGATTGGGCTGCCTGTGATCTGGGGGGGACGCTTATTCGAGGGATTGCGCTTTTATTAAAGTTTCCTTGAAGCCAACTAGACCTTTATTTATCGTACAAAATCTTTGTACCGAAAGCCGAAACACAGCCGTAATACACGTAAAAGCTTAATGTTTATTTCATATGTTCAACGTCTATCGTTGCAAAACTGTTTCGGTCACCCCTTCGACCTTGGTCATCTTTACTAAATGTAGTTTTGATAGGACTAGAAAAGTAAAGGGGGAGGGGAGGGTGGGCGAGATTCCGGTGACTAATTGTTCTATATATAGCCGGTGCATAACATTATTGTTCAGCTTCGTTACATCATCTGCAGCAATTGCAACAAAACAACTGTTTATTGCGCCATTGTAAAGGCGAAGGAAATGTGCAACTTTGTAAAAAAGTATTTTTAAACGACTTCCCGGTGGTATATTCCATCGCCGGTCTTCACAAAGAGAAATCACTTGTTGATTTTGAGAAATTTGCTGTGTTGTCACTTTGACAAAAGCGAAAATATTTTACACAAACTCATTTTGTTAATGAGGTAACTTTCGGTATAATTGAGTCAATTGAGTATCTAGCTGCTGCTTTCGTACTTGTGTAATGCATAACATTAACGTAATTTTTGATTGTCACACTTTGTTTTCTGTTTTCTTATCACAGGGATAATCGCACCGACTCTTCAAAACCTTGAAAATTCATAGGAAAACAAATCCTTGGACAATGAAAATCCCCACCGAATTTCCAAGGTTTTAAGAGCGCGCAATTTTCCTGTGTTATTGTTAATTAATTTCTTACTTTGCGTATTTCGAGTCTATTTTAATAACTTTGTTTTATTCTTTCTCAAACAATCAAGCTTTTAACATACTCCTCCACTATGTTTACCAGATCGTCTTTAGCAAAGCACAGATTTCCGTCCATCTAAAAGTTATTTACAAATAAACAAATTGTACACATCCGTGTAAACAACAGAGTAGTTCCATCGAGACGTTGGATGCTCTGATATAAACAATTATAATAAGTTCTAATTGAACGCCGTCTCAATGCGTTTTACATAACTGCAAATATTTGTCAGAGAAACGAGGTTTAATTTGGAGCATCCAGTCTTCGAGGGCAAAGACTAAAGCGTAGGGTGATAGGAATGACTTTATGTTGTCTTCATGATTGATTCGAAATGTCTGACAGTTGCCCCTAATTGCGTCACGTGATCGATTTTGACAAATAGTAATTATTTATTTAGCATTTAGAATTTTATATACATAGTTTTTATTTTTATTTCCATTGTTTTACACACGAATCCACAAGCTTTTCAGCTTTAATCCTAATCGTGTATAAATAAAGTTATTGTATTGTATTGTATTGTACCAATGAGAGCAAAGGAAAATTTATTGCTGAATTGTAACTATTGATCGTAAATACTAAGGGGTGGATCATTAGAAATCTTGGGAGGGGGGGGGGGGGGGGGGGGGGGTACATTTTTTTTTGAGCACGAATATTTTTTCTACTTGTATTTCTCTGCAGGATATTTTTTGGGAGTTGGGTAGCTCTGCAGGATTTTTTTTTCTCTCGACTCTCACTGCTTTTCAAATTGATAATTGTTGTCATTCCCGGGCTTGCTCGCATTTCCAGTCACATTTTCACTACAGTGCTTTTCAACATTCTATATGCCGACTCTGAGGCTCAACTCAGTACAGCCCCAGCTAGAAACATTCAGAATATCACTACAACTAACTGTCATTAAGCTTTATAAATGTTTTATGATCAACACGCCATAAAATAAGTACAAGGATTTCTTTCCTTAACCTTTATTTACTCGAAGAAGAGGCTTCAAATTAGGGAGATTTCAGCTGAACTAGTCATTTCCGATCGACTGAATCAGAGCTCAGTAGGTCACATTTTGCAATTTTTTTCGTGAACGTTTACGCATTAGATTCTCTCGAAAAGCCGAGCTGAGAGATTTCAGTGCCGTCTTCTGAATACATACCATAGCAAGCTCGTAAAAGAACGGTATTTATATAGGGAGCACAATTTGGCGAGCGACGAAGTCGCGAGTTCCTTGAGGGGTGCGGGGGCATGCTCCCCCGAATTTTTTTGAAGTATAGGGTCTCTGAAATAGCATTTCCTGCCTTCTGAGAGTATAGTTTCCAGTAAGTTTAAACTGACAGAAAATTGAACTTCTGGCCGAATCATGGGAGTCTTACAGTGATACAACCCCACTTAATCTAGTGATCCCCCCTCCCCCCAAATCTTATGACTAAAATAATGACAGTTATATATTATTACAGGCTTTGTTTCTAGAAAAATAATGACAGCTCCCTTATAATGTTGTGTTAAGTTCCTCAATTAAGCTTTGTCTTTATCAATTTGGTGTATTATTGCAAAAAATAATATACTACAGGGGTGGATCTCGAGATTTTGAAAGGGGGGTGCACCACTAAGAGACCGCAAGGCCCCTTCTTCTAGGGGGTGTGGGGGCATCCTCCCCCAGAAAATTTTGAAATCTAGAAGCTCGAAAATGCAATTTCCATCCATTCTGGGAATCAAATGGTGGGCAGACCGTGGGCGAATATGTATCGGGCCCAACTCAAAGGGGGGGGCACCGGCCCCCCATTCTCCTCCCTTGGATCCGCCCTTGGTGTATGATGTCTCACGACTTTACCAACTTAATAAATGTAGATGTACTAGTTTCCGAATAAACTTTATGACTTGTAACTTGTGCAGTTTTGAGCTTCTGAAGTTATTTCAGATAGAGTATATTCAATGTTTTTTGAAGCTGTCTTTTGATACATTTTACCTCCAGATAGCATGTTGTGCTCCAGCTGTCTTGCTTGCTTGCAGGAATGTTTTTTGGGTTGTAGAGTACTTGCAGGAATTTTTTTTGGAACAATTTTTCTTTGCAGGAATTTTTTTTGGGAATTGTCACCCCCCCTCCCAACATTTCTAATGATCCACCCCTAAAGCAAAAGTGTCGCTGAATCTCTGACCGCGCCATATGGGGATTTTTTTTTTGCCTATTCATTAGGGGTATTTTAAATTGAATAATGCAAGGTGTTGGTGTGTCTATTGTGTGACAGTCAGTTTATTCCCAATAAGTACCGATGTTTATTGTTTATTGAAACAAATGAAAGTTGCACTTTCTAGTCTTTCTACACGTGGTGATTGCATGGGTTGAACATAGTTTATGCATGACAGAAGCGAACTCACTCTTTCCGCTGTGAGAGTCTATTCTCTTGGGAGCAAAGACGGGGCAAAGCCATGCATGTCGGGCATTCTCAGAATTCAACACTTGCAACTAGTAACAAGTATACTTGGGCATTGCTGGAAGTCGGGCCGGAAGCAAGAAACCGAAAGCTTTGTAATGATAAATGTCATGCAACAATGACTACTACTAACAATGACTAACCATGCGAAGTGAAGGGGCTTTCCCTAAATCGAAATTACAAGTATTGAAACGACCGCCCAAAGCGTAATAGACTATTTTTGCTTCTTAATTCTCGGAGTTCAGGTGTATTTAGGAGATGCAAAAGGCTATAAAGCGACAGTTGGTCTTCAGGAATCTTAGAGTACAGGATCACAGAGAAGAACAGCCAAGACCAACCTGCATCGTACCATCGAGTATTCTAAGCCGGTGACATTGCGTATACTATGAGCAGTATATCGATTCCTACGCTAGTTTGCGTACTGGTTCTCCAAGGTTAGTACTAACACAAATACTTTATAATTAATGTTTATCACTGACTTTATTTATGCCATTATTATTTGTAAACTGTCTTTAAATCTGTCTTTCACCGATATTATATACTTGTACGTTTAGACCAAATGATCTATTTTTTTATTTTGGTACTAGTTTTTCTCTCTGTATTTTCTGTCAAACTAGCGACTTAATTACACAAATTCGAGATAATTTCGTCTTTGTTGTCTTTTTCTTTCGTTCAGTCGATATCACACATACATATCATGCGTCCAAGTTGTTTTGATAATTTACCGGTTATGTAGCGCGCTAGTTGATAACCACAGTAACCGTATAAATAAGGTCAGCCAAACCCAAAACCATGAACATGCTGTGAGAAAGAAAACGTACAATTTATCGGCAGACGATGTGTCGTTCTTTCATAAACAAACAGCTAACAACCACAACACAAACAACCACAACACAAACACTAACAACCACAACACAAACCGGCAATCACAATAAAAACACAACACAACCCGGCAACCACAGCGTTTATCTGCTTGACTCGTGTGTCGTCAAGAAAGTGTGTTTGAATTCAAAACTAAAAAACGTCACTCCATTGAACATCAGACACGAATAAAGCGATTTCTCAGAGACTAGTTTAATTAATATGTAAGGGAATCTAAGTTTAGATTTTCGCTAAGTAGGATAAGTAGACATTCAAATGCAGTGTTTTGACGATTGACCTTTAGCATGGGCGTGGCACGTCCGTCTTTACCAAGAATA
Source organism: Actinostola sp. cb2023 (assembly GCA_033675265.1). Lineage (NCBI taxonomy): Eukaryota > Metazoa > Cnidaria > Anthozoa > Actiniaria > Actinostolidae > Actinostola > Actinostola sp. cb2023. The sequence goes on along the minus strand of JAUJYZ010000493.1, from coordinate 92,643 downwards.
TTTGGAACCCATGATTTGTGCTGATCAACGATGACAAGCAAAACACTGACAGTCATCTCGCGATTCATATCTTTTTATATATTTCAACAAGAGACCATAATACTAAGAGAGAGAATCTCGTACTGATGTGTGGTCGATGCTCGTGGCGCTAAATCTATTTTTTAGTAACACGGTTTTTGCAGCGCGCGCTCGATCGATGGCGTGAGTGGCGTCAGTAGCGCGCGCACGACTACAATTTTATTCACAAACACAACAGCATATCCCAAACATCATTCCGCGCGATTCGCTCTCTTAGTATTATGGTCTCTTGACTTCAAATAATATTTTTGGTCTCTCATTTTGGTTTCTATTTTCACATGTATAGCTACGAAGTAGAAATGCTGTTAACAAACTGCTGTTGTTGTTCTTGTTGTTCTTCTTCTCCTTTATAATCACAATGTTGCTCAATCAGCAATAAAAGGAACACTTTGCGGGTAACGAAAATAACCTATTTGGTTCAACCACTGTTTATTTCAGTCGCCATAGCAAAGGCTGCCACCAAAAAGGACCATGTAAACGATTGCCATGACAACAATATCATCCTCAACTGTCCGCCTTACGCCGAACTCACATCTGGAGCCCAAGACGTGGATATGAAATGGCAGTATCAAGTCAAGACAACTAAACGATGGAGAACTATAGCGATCATAACGAATGGCAAGCAGGAAACGTTTTCAAACAGAACACACTTAATGGGTCGAGTGACGGTGCATCACAATGGCTCGCTGGCAATTCGTTCACTCAAGGATGAAGATGAAAGACTGTACCGTTGCCAAGTAACGAGACAAGCCGGGAAAAGAGAAATGCATCTGATAGAGCTGAATCTTACCTGCAGCGGTAAATACTATAACAGCTATTAGTTAAATAATCATGACAGTTATGATCATCATGATGATAATAGTAACGAGACAAGCCGGGAAAAGAGAAATGCATCTGATAGAGCTGAATCTTACATGCAGCGGTAAATACTATAACAGCTATCAGTTCAATAATCATGACAGTTATGATCATCATGATGATAATAGTAACGAGACAAGCCGGGAAAAGAGAAATGCATCTGATAGAGCTGAATCTTACATGCAGCGGTAAATACTATAACAGCTATCAGTTCAATAATCATGACAGTTATGATCATCATGATGATAATAGTAACGAGACAAGCCGGGAAAAGAGAAATGCATCTGATCTAGTAGAGCTGAATCTTACATGCAGCGGTAAATACTATAACAGCTATCAGTTAAATAATCATGACAGTTATGATCATCATGATGATAATAGTAACGAGACAAGCCGGGAAAAGAGAAATGCATCTGATAGAGCTGAATCTTACATGCAGCGGTAAATACTATAACAGCTATCAGTTAAATAATCATGACAGTTATGATCATCATGATGATAATAGTAACGAGACAAGCCGGGAAAAGAGAAATGCATCTGATAGAGCTGAATCTTACATGCAGCGGTAAATACTATAACAGCTATCAGTTCAATAATCATGACAGTTATGATCATCATGATGATAATAGTAACGAGACAAGCCGGGAAAAGAGAAATGCATCTGATAGAGCTGAATCTTACATGCAGCGGTAAATACTATAACAGCTATCAGTTAAATAATCATGACAGTTATGATCATCATGATGATATTAGAGAGAAATCTCGGGTCCAAAGCCTCTCGCTCTTTTTAACGAAAACTTGAGGAAAGCCTGGCAAGAACCCTCTATTCAGTTCTTCATTCTTTATACAATGAATCAGTTTGTTTTTATGTTTCCAGGGTTGACAGTCACCAGGCGTCAGGTTTGTACAGAGAAAGACATCGTACTAGACTGCAAACCAAAGCACAGGATCGAAAGGAATCATGGGACAATCACGTGGCACAAGAAGAAGACGTACAACAATAAGTTGTCATGGTCACGCATCGCCGATACAGACACCACCAGTGAGGGATCTAAGCTCCATGGCAACGGTTCTCTTTGGCTTCGAGGGGGGAGGACTGAGGGGGAGAAAGTCTACCGTTGTGTTGTTGCTAAGGGCAACGCACGGTCACGGGAAATGCATCTTACTGTAGTGAAAGACGTGACTTGTCACAGAGAAAGGAGACAAACAGGTACAAAACTAGTACGGAGGAGGGATGGGTGGGGAAAGGCAAAATACTCTACGAAAGCAGGAAATATGTAGTACTAGACAACGCACTTGAGCAGGGTGGCGGTTAACACTTTAACCTGGAAGGGGAGGGGAGGGGGGGGGGGGGGTGGGGGGGGGGACACAGAAAGCTTACGATTAAAATTCATGATTATTGAAGTATCAGAAATGAGACTATGCACTAAGTGGAATTTCTCTCATTTATTCTCAGAAGGTTCGTCACGTAATGTGAGGGTGTGCATTGGTGACGAGGTGAAGCTACCTTGTCGAGTCTTTGAACATGTGAACATCTCTCAGGTCAGGACCATGAAATGGCGGGTTCGTCGAGCAGCCAGCCCTAAACACTTCCAACAACTCGCACATTCAAAACCCAAACAAGTCAACAATGAGACCATCTTTGTCAATGCTGGTTTGGCGCAGAACGTTACCAGGCTTCACGATTCCAAGGTCGACAGCGTGGGCCTAGAACCGAATGGTTCGCTGTTGATCAAAAGCATCAGAGACGTCGACGAAGGTGACTTTGAATGCATCGTAAAAACACGTCATCATCACGAGCCAATCAGAGAAACCCTTCACGTCAAACCTGTCAAATGTAATCAGACAGCAACACCAACATCCCTAGTAACCAAGGCCACCAATAACAAAACAGCTGATAACCGTGTTGCCATGACGACAAAGTCTACAGTGACAACCAGTAGAATAGCTGATAGTATGAAAGGCCCGAGTAACGCGACGCACAAAGAACAAGAGACGAATCAAAATAGCACTGTAAATCAAGAGAACTCTGTGCGGCGTTTCTCTGTCCAACTAAGAAGTATCAGCACATCATCACCATCTAACAGCACATCATCGCCACCATTATCATCACCATCATCATCTAACAGCACATCATCACCACCATCATACAATAATACATCATCACAACCATTATCATCACAATCGCACAGCACATCATCACCACCACCATCTAACAGCACATCATCACCACCATTATCATCACCATCATCATCTAACAGCACATCGAGTGATGATACCACACAAAACCAACCTTCAACAAGTGCGAGGTCGATGATCACGAATTCATCCCAAAGTACAGCCCTAATAAATCCGACCATGAAAACAACAACATCAACGAGCACGTGGTCTGTGATCAAAACTTCCATTCCAGCTGTACGAACAACAATTGTTACCACGGTAACGACCTCCATCACTACCATTGCTACATCGGGAAAAGAGACTGGATCTGAGGAAGTGACGTCAAAGCCAGATAAGAACCCCATTCCAACAGAAAGAAAAACTGGTAAGTGCGCGTTGTACAATAATGGCCGAACAAAGAAGGAAGTGTAAAGTGAATTCAGTGCAGTGAGAAACGTAGACGAGTTTACATTCAAACCCGTGGGGAGGGGGGAGGGTTTCCATTCAAATTTCCAGTCTGACACAGGAATCCCACACTTAGTTAACCTAGCACAGCCTTTATTTGTAATTTTGTTAATTCGTAATTTGTAATTTTCTGAATCATTTTTGTTGTGGGCCAAATTGGAAAACAGTTTGTTTCATACTTTACTGAATTTGCCACCCACGTGAAATAAAGTATATGTATGTATTTATTTTGCATAGATTGTGGAGGAACCCTAACAGCTCCCACTGGTGGATTCCAATCACCGAATTTCCCAAGTGCATATCCTGCCAACTCTTACTGTAAATGGACCATCAGTGTTCCCCAGGACTACGCGGCCATCCACATCAAACTTGACCAAATGAACCTGGAGCATGAAGAGAGCTGTCTGTAAGTAGAGTCGTATAAGTTTGTTGTTAACCGCGACTCCTTTCACGGTCTTCCTGTGGTGCTAACAGAGAGAGGGACTGAGTCGGCAGTTTTGTAAACAGGTTCTATTGTAATGTTGATGCCTTTTTATTTTGTTCTCCAGAAATGACTACATTGCAATCTATGACGAGCTGGGTAACCAGGTCGGCAGCCGTCGGTGTGGCGCGTACACTAAACCCATTGAATTCCAAGTGAGAGGGAGAGTGGCTGTGATTGAGTTCAAGTCAGACCACTCGGTGGAGAAAGCTGGGTTCAAACTAACATACCAAGGCGTAATGGCGTCTGGAAAATAAATCCCATCATGCAAGTGGACCGCGATGTTTAGTAGTTTTGAGTTCCCGAAGGGGTAGGGGTAGGGATACTGAACAGAATTCCAAAGTCATTTCAAAATAAAAACCTTATGTATGATCAATACACTGCAGTATGTGGAGAAATGAGCGAGAAATATGAAGAAGAGAGAATTGAAGTTCTCAAAGTTCGATAATATTTTGCCGAACTTACGCATGCGTAACACGAGTTGCACAAGCAAACAATTCTGAAGTTCTTCCTGTGTCATTCATGACGTCATTCAATTAGTAGACAATTCATTAAAAAGTTGGACTTTGTGGACAAAGTTTAGGAATGCGGCTACTTTTGCTGCCTAATTTGACCTGACAAGAAAACGCACCATTTTTGTGAACTTCACAATTTACTGGCGAGTTTCAGTTAACATTATTCGCGCTGATGAACTAATAAATAAATAAATAATAATAAATTTATTTAAATAGCGCACATGTCTTGGATTCAATCCTTGTTGTCCCAACAGTTAAGCACCCTTGAAAGTAGGGGGGGGGGGGGGGGGGGGGGGGGACTGGATATTATACTAGTAGACTAGTATATATCAGATAGCAATGTATTGTGACAACCTTTTTGGCTAAGTGCCCCCCCCTCCCCCGTCTCCGCGGTCCCTGGTTAGGATAAGGCTTTTTACACCATATATGGTAAATTGTTAAGTTATGAGGTCTATTATCGCTTGGTAATAACTTACTTACGTACCAAGATATTGTTTCTAGTAGTGTCAAGTTTTGTTCAGTATTAATTGGGTTCCTGCAGGGAATAAACTAGCTATATACATGACTTACTAAATAAAATCTACACCTCGACAAAGTGTTGTTTATGTTGAGTCTTGTTACTTGAAAATGACCATTTCTTCATTCTTTCATAAAAATGAAAAAAAAAAAAAAAGAGAGGATATTACATGGTCGCGCGGAGATACGACGCGCGAACGAGTGAGATATTCAACACGAGAAGATAAAATTCGTATCTCCAAGCGACAAATATCCTGTTTAATATACACCTATTCCAAATATCGTTGTCCGGGCCGAAAGCACCAAGCAAGAAGCTGACGACCGCAAAGGACTTTGGGAATCTCCTAATTAATTTATTAATCCGTGGTACTTGAGAAGTTATCCCTACGAGCATTGAATAGCAATCATTTGGAACTATTCGGCCATTTGAAAATGCAAGTTGTCAAAATGTCTACGGATGAATCAATGAATAAGGAGAAAGTCCCAATGCCCTTTGCGGTCGTCAGCTTCTTGCTTGTTGCTTTCGATGGGGACAACGATTTTTGGAATACGTATATAATTAGTATCGATGAAACACTTTTTGTTGTTATGATAATCGTTCATTACTTTACGATATGATATCTTCACATGTGAAGAATGTGAAGTCACGTGTGAAGATATCAATTTTTCGAAGAAGAGAAATATAGATATTTCATTGATAATTATATATTAAAATATTATTCAATGATTCTCCCCTCTCCCTACACTCCTTTTGGTTTGCATTAGAGTTCTCAATATGTTGCAAGTGAATAATCACATATCTTTTCTTTTTTACGTTTATTACGTTTTGTTCCAGTGAGTGTGAAGGGGGAGGAAGGAAACAAAGAAATATTGAAACCTTGGAAATTCATTGGAAATTCGTTTTTGGAAATTTCCAATGAATTTCCCGGCAAGGTTTGAAGAGCACGCGTTGTTTCTAGTTCCACTATTCCCCTCTGCAGCTGTCACGTGATCGTTGACAAACAAAGCCTTTTTACTTTCGATTCTAAATCAGTTATTCTCCATATTTAGTCAGAACTAATTCTCAGAACTAAACAACACTGAGAGAATGGACGATGTAGACGACTTCAAAGATGTCTTAGAGAAATCTCGCTTTGACATTGTGCAACGTTTACAACTCGACCGACCGTCGCTCTTTGACTACCTGAGAAGTAAAGGTGTTTTCGATGCTGGTGACTGTGACTTGGTTTTGGCTGAGAAAACGAGAGAACAGAAAGCCAGCAAGTTTCTCGACATCCTCGAGACTAAAGGAAAAGATGGCTTCACGTACTTTCTAGATGTTCTCCAACTGATGAATCCGGGCCTGTATGAGAGTATTACAGGCAAAAAAGCGAGTAAGTTTTGATAACCAATTCGATTCAATTAAAATGGTATTGTATTGTGGCACTTATATGGTAAACTACTTGATTCCTTTTGGAGGGAACGATTTATTGTAAAAACAACTGTACTAAACTTGTACAAATTAAAATATTTATTGAGCTACATACAAATAAATGTAGGAATCAGTAAAGAAACGTTTAATTCAACGAAGGAATTTGACTCGTCAAATAAGTACCGAGCTTTTAAAAATAAAATACCATTGACTTCATGGGGGAGGGGTAGGGCATTAACTTTTGTACTTGCGAAAATAGAAAGTGTGAAGTGAGTCTATTATTCAAAAGAGAATGTTTCGCATCCAAATGATTTTGTTTATCGCCCATCAGTTTCTAGTTCCTGGTATTCAATGCATGATTCTCATCGGTCTAGTGGACCCGACTGATCAGTTGAAATAGTCTCTCCAGTCACTACTGTATATATACTTCGTCTTGATGTTGTAACCATATCAGTTACTCGATGGTGCATACTATGTATATCACATTTGTAATATCACGTTTTTCAAATCCGCGAGGATTTGCAAGTCGATAATTTAATAAAGTTATTATTATTAGACTAAATGTGTAGTCTCAGAGCTCAACTAGCCGCGTTCAAGTTACAATAGCTACAGAAACAGGAAACTCGATCTTTGTAAAAACTATTACATCGCGGTCACGTGACCGGGGGCATTCAGTCTTTCCGACAGGAAATCATCAGACTTATGTACCAGTTCGGGGTTAAAATGACGCGTCTTTTTTCAGTGATGGGTTTCCTGTGGTAGAGCGCGCGCGCGAAAATCTTCAGCGGGACTATAATCACGTGATCCACAGGGAGCCCACCCAAAAAGACTCACACATGAAAAAAATCTAGGTGACAATCTTCAGCAAACACTTCTCTACAACGACCACAGTTTGTCAGGCATTTATACAGCATACACTGTTGTATCTCTCTAAAGCGGCCAGGTTTTCGACGACACGGTATACTGATCACTTTTGTCTTTTTGTAGATCCATGTCGCATATGGGAAAACATGCGCAATAAATTCGCACTGGGTAAGTAATATTAATTAACTAATTCACCTCAATTAATTGGTTTGACTTTCGTTTCCTTATTCTTCTCAAGAGACCACGAGGAGGAGAGAAGGGAGAGAGGGTGAGGGGAGAGAGGGTGAGGGGACGAGGAGGAGAGGGTGAGGGGACGAGGAGGAGAGGGTGAGGGGACGAGGAGGAGAGAGGGTGAGGGGACGAGGAGGAGAGAGGGCGAGGAGAGAGGATGAGAGAGGATGAGGAGAGAGGATGAGAGGACGAGGAGGAGGGTGAGGGGCTGGCTATACAGGCTAGTTCTTTATTCCATCTTCTTGTCTTTTTCTGTGTTTGTTTGTTTGTTGTTTTCTTCATCATCCATGTATGCAATGATGCATCCTTTCCTTCCTGCCTTCCTTCCTTGTCATCAAATTATTTCATTAATTTCCTCATTGCCATGTATCACAGGAAACTGCGCTTACGTGCCTGACGTTGAACTTCTCAGTGGACAGCTAAAACGTACAATCGACGACCTTCAAGACTTGGCTCTCAGAAACCAACAATTATTAAAAGAGAATCAGAACTTAGGCATGAAGCTTGGCCAAGCGTCAACAGACCTGGACCTGAAGCACCGTCGACTCGAAGTTCTCGAAAAGCAAATGACTGAATCAGAACGAGGAGTGTTAGAAGCACACAGCAATGCCAACAGACTAAACGAAGCTGTAGCACAGCAGCTACGCACACTTCAACAAGGAATCTTTGAACGCAATACCTACATTATTGCTCTACAGATGAAGCTATTGGCCACGGAGGAGGAAATCAAGGAAACAAAAAAGACACAAGAGGAACTCAGAAGTCAGAATGAAATGTTGTCTTCCAAGTGGCAAGAACTGTCGAAGGATTACGACTACGAACGGAGAGAATCGATGAAATTGAGCGCCAAGTTAAAATCCCAGCAGGGCAACCTTCAAAAAGCTGGGCAGTTCGAGAGAAAATGCCGTGAGTTTAAACACATCAACCAGAAAATGATGGTTGAGCGAGACGAGTCAATTTATGAACTCGAAGACTTAAAAGACTGGACGGAGGCACTCAAAGCTCGTTATGACCTGATAGTGGAGGAGTACAACCAGGTCGGTACTACGGATACGATTTTTTTGAACCCACTATCGCTGCACTTGTTCACCGCGCGCGTTCGTTTTATTGATTGGGTTCCCTGTGGTAAATCTACCACAGGAAACCCAATGCGTGCGTGAACGAATCGTTTGTTTGTTCTACAGCTACAGCAAAGCTTTGTGTCTGGAGCAACAGAGAACTGCAAGTTAAAAGAGGAAATTGAAGAGTTAAGATTACAGCTGTCGCTAAGTAAAATTGGAGTTGGCGATTTGAAAGGTTGGAATGAAGACCTTGAAGAGACAGTGAAAAACTATCGAGAACAGAGAGATTTGTTCTCAGAGTCGAGGTAACAATGTCGCATAGTTAATGTAGAGAACAAGTACTGTGTCGCAATGATTTTGCGTGGTGGTCGGTAATGATGATAATGGTGGGGGTAATTTTATCATGCGCAAATATACAGTTTTTATAGCATATATTTTATATTGTACTTGTACGTTTTAGCGCGTTTTTTCTTCTTCTTCTTCTTCTTCTTCTTCTTCTTATATTGTTGTGGATATTTATTGAATTGTTTGTTTATTTATTTGTTTGATAATAATGATGACGATGTTTTTATCTTCTTCCAGGAATGCTGCTTTATTGGAAAGAGACGAGTTTCGCAAGGAACGCGACGAAGCCGCCCAGTACCACAACGAATTAATGGCAGACCGGGATGAAATGATCGACAAGCAAACTGAACACGCCAAACACTTTGAACAAAAGTACGAAAAAGCCTGTACAGAGATGAAAGCACTGAGAGAAAGAATCAGTAACGCAGAAATAGAACTACAAGAACTAAGAATACAGAGAAGCAATCAAAACCAGTATGAATCACAGACAAGCGAAACCAACAATGTAAGCGGCTCAGAAGTATTTTTTTTTTTAATTTATTTTATTCTATTTAATTTTTTAATTTTTTTGTAAGCGGTTCAGAAGTATTATTTATCTATTAGTGTTATGACCAGGAAACAAAATGCAACAAGCCGGTTCATTTAAAAGTAGCCGGCATGGTCCCTGTTGTACTCCTGCGCGCCAAAATTGCCAGCACGAATTGCAGAGGTGGGCACATGCTACCAGCACATATTTTCGCAATATTCCGCACAGTTGCATGGCGTCTCCCTGGCCACCTCTTGATATTTAGTTAGTTGAACCGACTGTCAAACGTCGTAGCTGACAATTTAAAGGAATGGAAAGATGGGAAGCATGACTCAGTAATTGGGAGAAGCGACCACCCCTCACAAGCGACCACCCCTCACAATCGACCACCCCTCACAATCGACCACCCCTCACAAGCGACCACCCCTCATAAGCGACCACTCCTCACAAGCGACCACCCCTCACAAGCAACCACTTTGTTTGACACCACGAATGGGACTGGAAAACCGGGTGATCAGATCAGTCAGACAAAATGCCTTTTAGTTCACTACTGCAGTAATAAATATTTCCTTTGTTCATTTCATTCTCTTAGATGCAAGGTAACATCGAACAGCGTCTAGGCTCATTCTTTTCACAAGAATCCTCCACGACATCACAAAATGGAGACATTGGCCTGGTACCATTTTCGCAGATCGAGGGATTCCCTTGGAAGAACCGTCGTGGAGCAAAAGAAATCGTGCAAAGTTTGCGTAAGAGGGTGACGGGTCAGCACCACAAGGCAGTTAGCTTGGATAGATCACTCGATAAGCTAAAGGTTGATGGTTGTGAGACGCTATCCCAAGAAGCACGAACAAGCCTCACTCTTCATGGCGACAATCTCTTGTTCAAGACTCCTCCCACCTATAACACTTTACGTGTGATGTTTGGACTGTCTGTTGGTGGTCATAAAGACAGTTTTACCGATGTCTCTGGAGCTGGAGGTGCCAGCGGCACAAGTCCTAAGGACAGCAGTGGCGATACCTGCACAAGCACGTCGAGTACAGACGGTATGTCACAGGATGAAGCCCTGGGTGCGTTCGAAAAAGCCACGGAATTCGACGTCTTATCCAGCACATCTCCTCATACCGGCACCGAGACAACTAAAATAAGGAATACGCCTCAATTGCGTCGAACCTACACAAAAAGCCGTTCAGAGCCAAATCTGAACGTCAAATCCACCAACCTCGATGTCTCTGCCTCTCATGAGGAACAACACGGCGAAGATGAATCAGAAATATCCCAAAGCAAGGAAGATGGCAATGATGAACCTGATGGAGGTGACTTTCACTGGGTAAGGGAAGACGAATGCTTGCCTAAACGAGACGGATTCTTGTTGATGAGTGGCAAAACGTCGGCGTCAGATGCCAAAAGTAAAGAGGAAATCGAGCAATTGTTCAAATCGTTGTCCCGTGCACGACCACCCTTTAGACAGCGTGCTTGGGCGATGAAGAAAAAGAAGGAACGAAGGAGTTCGTCTGCCCCTACCATCATTCTTCCAGAACATGAGAACATTGTTGAGACACCAAGTAAAGAGAACGCAGACAGCCAGACAGGTTGTATAGTCAAGGATATTGAACCGTGTGAACCACAGTCGTCAATATCTGTTAAATTAACCCTTATCGAGTGAGTGAGTTGATAATTCATTTATCCAATGGATATAGTTATGTTTGGAAGTTGGTACCCCTCAATATTTCTTTCTTTCTTTTAGTATACATATTAATCTTTATGCAAATTGTGGGCAAATTGTGGGTACGGCCCTGATGCATCCTTCCACATATTTTAATAATCATTATTTTTATTTTAATATTATTTTACTGATTTAAAAAAATGGATTGCAGGCAAGAATGACAATCATGCAGTCATGCAAATCCAAGAATAGTCATAAAATATGCAACAGTAAAGATATTCGTTATTTTGTCGACGTTTTCATCCCCCATGCTTCTGTAAATACAGTCTTTGAGAAGTTGTGTAACTGGTTGGATCATATTCACCTTTTCTTGTATTTCTGAAATTTACAACCAATTCTCTCCCCAACTCTATCTTTATGTTTCCAAGACCATGTGGCAAGCCCGAGAACTCCAGTCGCATCCATTTTCTTCCGGTAAAGTCATATTGTTTAAATATTAGATCCACTTTCATGATTTGGCCTCTTTTTAGATGAAACTCTACATGCCTTTCTTCATTTTCACCGTGAAATGAGGTTGGTAGCTCAGTGGTTTTGTGATATAAACTAAGTAGAACATTTCTTGGAACTGCCCTTTCATAATTGCGTATTACAAATAAGAAATGCCAGATTTCTTCTTCAACCATTTCTAAGAACTTAGCTTTCGATTCTCTCCCCGAAATTTTGGTGATTTTCTCCAAAATCTTGACATTACGAGACTCTCCTATTGTCTTCATTGAACATTGGCTTCTCTCCAAATGGTCCAAAGCTGATTGAACTGTTTTAGGAGTTGGCGCTTCATTTCGGCCAGGGTTTTTGAAGAAGACCTTTTCTTCTTCATTTGCAGACTCACTGAGTCCCAGAGATTCAGGGAAGAAACAAAGCCAAAGTAAGAAATGACCTGTGATTGGAGGATTGGTTTCACCGAGTTCTTCTTGAAGGAGATCCAATACTTCCTTTAAAGGCTGAATTTCTCTTCTCATTTCTTCCTTTCTCCAATCCGCGTAACATTGCTGGATCATGTCTTTGCGGGAGCTGATTTTGGTTTCAATGTGACGTACAAACTTTACCCTATTGAAAATCAAAGTGCTTGTACAAGTTCCCTTCTTGCAATGGTATTTTATTTCTGTGTACATTTGTGTATTGCATGTTGGTAGGTGAAATGTTAGTTCCTTATCGTCTCGTGAAACTGACGATTGACGATACTAATCTTATATTTCTGATCCACGTAAAAAGTTCGGCAGCGACGGGTCCTCTCGACTTCCACACATTTAGTACATTAATGTACGTAGGTTGAGTCATTTTATATATTGCTGATACTCTCACCAGTTCTTCTATTTTCGGTCGATCTCTAAACAGTCTTTTAATGACATGAACTTCTCCAATCATATATTCATCCATCATAAACTGGATAGTGTAAAACTCGAGTTTTCTCTTCCTCACGTTGACACACAGGCAGCCCAACCATTGTTTCTGAGGCTTTTATAATTAGCCATTACCAAAACGAGCATGGGACTGGGACCAAGTCCCTAAAACTAATTCAATAAGAAACTAGCAAAATTGAGCATCATTTTCTGAGAGAGCAGATCAAACTTAGCTAATCTGGAAAGTTTGGTGAACTTCGGCTTAATATTGACGATGCTAGAGGGCATCAAAGATGTCTATTTTCCCATACAAACTCTGTAAATTTTTGATGTTGTCCAGCCAAACCATACATTCACTGTAAAATTTTGGCTGGACAACACAATTTCAAAAGTTAATAATTCCGACAGAATTCGCTCAAATCACATCACACTTTGCACAGATGCTAATTTCAACATGCTGTTTCATGTCAGTCATAAACTTAATTTCGTAATTGCATTAATTCTAATAAACTCGTTCCCAGTCCCCTGCTCGTTTAGGTAATGGCTAATTATTAAAAAATGTATTTGCATGCGCGCTTTTTTTTATGGGTTTCCTGTGGTGGAGCGCGCGCGCGATACGTTGGGTTCCCTGGGTTCCCTGTGCATGGAAATGTATAATGTTGGGATCCCTGTGTACCTCCTGCGGGACGCGCCCGCAGCAAATGTGTATATTGAGACAGTCTCAATATACACATTTGCTGCGGGCGCTTCCCGCAGGAGATACACAGGGATCCCAACATTATATGTTACTCAACACAGGGAACCCAACATATAAATGCGCGCGCGCACTCTACCACAGGAAACCCATCAAAAAAATACGCAAACAGCATTTTATTTCATTATTTAGTAGCCTCAAAAGCAATGGTTGGGCTGCCTATGGCAGTACCAGGGCCGCAGTACATTATACATTTCTATGCACAGGGAACCCAATATAATACGTATCGCGCGCGCGCGCTCTACCACAGGAAACCCATCAAAAAAAGACGCGCACATGCAAATAATTTTTTTAAATAATTATAAAAGCCTCAGAAACAATGGTTGGGCTGCCTGTGGTTGACATGCCAGTCTTGAGTGCTCGACATTAATGAAATCGTTTACAAGTCAGAGCGAAATCATAAAACGAACTAAAGTCGTCTAAATAAGACAGAATCTCAGACAAACAATCGTCATCCAGTGAAAAAATGGAAGTCGACTCCATGTTTTCTCTTCAATGTTGACTATAAACCTTCTTTACACAGGGTCATTGGCATTCATTGGCATGGGTTTCCTGTGGTTTTTGGTCCACTCTTTTTCGGCCCGAAAGGAACAGGAAGCCCACAACCAACCTACAGCTAGCAAAGTTAATAAAACCAGAACGTTTTGATAGAGAGAACTTAGAAGTTACTTTGAGATACAAACTATGCGAGTGAAGCTCAAAAACATGGCTCTAAAATTGCCCACAAAGATGTTTGTAAACATGAAGAAACAAGATCTTGCACATTGAAGAAAACGTCATAAAATGGAGCCCTCTCCAAAGTGTGGTGTCTGTGGAGATACGAGCTCAGGCTATCACTATGGCGCTGAAACTTGCGAGGGCTGTAAGAGTTTCTTCAAGAGGACGATCCAGCGAGGACATATCGATAAATACGCCTGTAACAATTCCCAGGAAGAAACCTGTGTTATCGATAAAGCAACTCGTGCTAAATGTCAGGCTTGTCGACTCAAAAAGTGTTTTGACATAGGGATGGTGGAGCAAGGTACAGACAGCATAAGCTCTTATAACGATGTATTACATAACGTACTGCATATACACTAAAGCTTGCCTTTTACTTTGAGCTAACATTATAGCAATTGCTGCGTATTGATTAATTATCACATGCAAGACGAAAAGTGGAGAATTCCAGTAGTCTTCCAGTGTATAATGTCAATTTGACATAAGTTAATCTGATACTAATTAAGCTTATAGTTTATACAACAAATCACAATGCCTGACAACAATTTTGGATCTTCAACCTTTGTTTTAATAAAAACTGCCAAGCTTTCGGGCTAAGCGCCCATCTTCAGGGCTAAATGCTTAGTTTTTATTGAAACTAAGGTTTAAGATACAAAATTGTTGTCATGAATTATCCAACCTACAAACCGAATCACATTTGCGTTCAGATCATGTGACCTTGTTTGTTCAATTCTTGTCTAGCGTTACCTACATTGTGGGGTTTTATAGGAAGTTTGATTGAAACACTGAATCAAACATTTCAAATCATCTCCTTCAAATTTGGTAATCTTTTTTAATTAAGAAATACTGAAACAATTCTCCTACTTTGGTAAAGATACATACATATACATGTATAATAGTTCTTTGCAGGGTTGTAATAAGCAGGAACCAGCACATATATCTGGCTACTCAGGACATTGTAACTGTTCTGAAAACACAACTTGATTTGCCATTTTGATGCTAATTAATAAATAAATTAATAAATAATTGAGCTACATCCTTTTTCGCTAGAGCTTGGTACTCCAACATCTACATGCATACTAGTGATATTAAACCCCAAAGTGACTGTGTATCATTTTCCTTTTTCAGGTATCAGAAAAGAAAAACGTCGCGGAGGTCGTTCATTTTACCCCCTAAGAACAGAATTACCAGAAGATACCCAATCAAATGAATCAGCTATGCTGCTAGAACAACTCATGGCAACTAATCCCTTCATTGTTCCTATTGGGGAGCCCATTGAAAAGTTCCTAGAAAGCATGAAAGAGGGCAAACATGCCTTACTGGCAAGGACCTCCAATGCCATCACAAAAGAACTCCATTTGATTGTCGAATGGGCAAAGCAGGTTCCTGGTTTCAGCAAATTATCTCAACGTGACCAGATTTTATTGCTAACGGCAGCAGGCATGGAGATAATTGTACTTAGAGTGATATTCAGGTCCATTCCATACCATAACAAAATTTACTTGAATTCCACCACATTGCTTGAGAGAGAGATATGCTATCAGGCTTTGAATACTGAGATTGTGGATATGATACTAGATGTTGTCGACAGGCTAAAAGCAGTTGGGTTGGACAAAGTGGAGTATGCTTGTTTGATGTCAATACTACTAACAGATCCAGGTAGGTGTAAAGTGCTTTGTAATATAATGATTTCTTAAAAACTTAGAGCTTTATAGAAAAAATGTGGTTGTCTGTGTTTTTATGCACAAAAAAAATCCTGAACACTTTTTTAAGGACAGTCTAAAAGCCCATTTTTCTATGACACTGTAGGTCCCACTGCTCCTTATTAATTATCAAAAGAAGAAAACTATGTAAGAAATGAGTGACCATTGATTGGTTATTTTCATTGAAAATCGCATCCTTTAAAATTACAACTGAAAGTAGCTGTGGTTCATGCTCGTAGTAGGGAAAATCCCCAGCCCCCACGCCGTAATGACACCCCAGACATAACATACTTCAACTTACTCTATTGCAGAAAATCCAGGTTTGGAGTGTAAACGAGAAGTGGCAAACTTGCGCACATCATTCTTGTCAGGCTTACAGCACCATATCTCCACAAAGTACCCTCATCAGCCACAGCGGTTTGCTAAAATCCTTCTACGCCTTCCAGCACTGAGAGATGTTTGCACTAAGAGCTATGGCTTCTTTTTGCTCATACGGTCAAAGTTAGAAGGTGATGTCCCCATGTCAACTTTGCTGCAAGAGATGTTTGAGTGTGCGAGAACATAAAGACATTTGTAGATACATTACATGTACCACAGTTTATAACAAAAATAAACATTTGCAAAATTTAGTTAAATAAAACTGAAATGGATGTTCTAAGAGGGATAGAAATATTATGAGGATCCAGAGTTAATTTTTAATGAGCACTGGTGGAACAGAAGCATGTTTCTCATATACATCTACATGACTTGTAATTTCCTCTTGGTCTCAGATCATCCATTTCAGATTGCCACTATCGACATTTTTTGAAATAGCTGAAGATTTGCATGCTTTGCACCAACAAGTTCACATGCTCTTCATCAGAAAAAGAAAACATTATTGACCATTCTTGATTGTTTATTAGCTTTGCTATTACGTGCTACCCTAGTTAAATAAAGATATTACTCACTCACTTACTTACAACTGTACTTAGAGCAGATTTTGTATGACTGTGAAAAGCTTTATACGGCACAGACTTTCTGTGATGTTGTACGATTTTGAATTAATCTGTGCCGTGCAATCGTTTTTCACAGTCATACGTGCTCTGCTATATTGTGTACAAACACAGCCCTGGGTGTTGCTAAGTGCTAGTAGGCAGAGAGATGGATTAATACACATGTAAGTACAGGGGCGGATTCAAGGGGGGGACATGGGGGGCCGGTGCCCCCCTTTGAGTTGGGCCTGATACATATTCGCCCACGTCTTCCCACCATTTGATGCCCAGAATGGATGGAAATTGCATTTTCGAGCTTCTAGATTTCAAAATTTTCTGGGGGGGCATGCCCCCACACCCCCTAAAAGAGGGGCCTTGTGGCCCCTTAGTGGTGCACCCCCCTTTCAAAATCTCTAGATCCGCCCCTGAAGTAGCTGGGTGATTTTATTACTAATAATTAGTTCATTAGTTCCCATTTCTATGCTTAATTCACAATACATGTGAATTAAACATGTATTTGGAAATTATTAAACCAGGGCATTTAAGAAATAGAAAACGTTTTCCATGTTTGCATAACCTGATGCAAACATGAGGGGGAGTTTGGAAGACATTGAGAGCTGATGTGTAAAACCAAGCCGCAGACGAGGTTTTACGCAGTGCTCGAGAGAAAAAAACCCCGAGTGTTTGCATTAGGCTATGCAAACTCAGAAAAACGTTATATTTTTCTTTTATAAAATATATGCAACTGTAACCGCTTTTGCATAGCCCGATGCAAACACAGGTAACAGCCAATCAGATCACAGAGATTTCTGAATGTATTTTATAAAATGCTCGTAGTAGCTGAGAAAATGTGTATAGTGTATAGATTTTATAGATTTAATATATATTTGCCTAACAAATTCATACCATTGTTACTATTATTACAAATTATAACACTGTCAATATGCACTGGGCCATATATCTGAGTTTTAAAAATTTATGGAATTACAACTTTGTAGGCATATGTACAGTTTTGTAAACTTGTTCTTGTGTATATGTTGAAGTTTAACATTAATTAGCTGCAAGTGACAGTTGTCAATCAATGTTTATATAAACAAATAAATATTGGTGTTTTTCTTAAATTCCTTGGTTTCAATCAAGAATCTCATTATTTGCCTTCAAATGACTATCTATTATTCTCAAGCAGAGAGTATTCTACTGAATAGGTGTAGCTGATGAAAATGCCTCACAAGATTCAGGGCCGTAGCTGTAGCTGCCAGTTTTTGAGTGGTCCAGTTTTCAAACTTTGTTTTTCATAAAAAAATATCCGAATAATTAAAAATGTAAATAAATTGAAACTGTTTGATTCGAAAAGTGGTCCGGTTGAAACCGGACCAACCGTACTGGCGACTATGGCCCTGAGATTGGAAATTATTGAACTCTTGAAAGCAATAAAATGATTTCATTGAGCATGAAATCAGAGGATTTAATTGAGGCAAACTCAAAGTGTGGACAAAGCCAAACATTTGGCATCTGTATTTTCAACAATGACTTGCACTTTACACTCACTCTATCTCCTTGAGCTTGGCCAAATATTTTATTGGACAAAAATACCATGGTGTGGACACTGTGTGCTATATAAATAATAGAGTCGTTTTCGTATGAGTGGGAAACCAACGGCACAGAGTTACGGTCACAGTACGGAATCGAAACATTGTATTCAACCAATCACAGCTTGCAAAATCATTGCTCAACCAATCAGAATGCTTGGATACGGCATGATGATGGCACTATACGGTCATGGTACGGCGCAAACCGTACCGTAGCTACTTCCCACTCGTACGAAAACGACTCTAAAGTGATGATGATGATGATTTATTTTATTTTAACTTGGTTTAATGGGACTGCTTAGGTCCCTAGTAAAACAAATGCTAATATGCTGAGACTACATATTCACCTGTTTTCAAAAACGTTGTCCATTTACAAAATACAAAATAGTAAAAAGTAGAAAGGGTAATTAGAGAAACAAAAGAAATGCACTCAAGCTGAATGCTGGCTCATTGTTTCTCTAATTAATTCCTTTCTACTATTTACTATTTTTGTATTTTGTAAATGGACAACGTTTTTGAAAACAGGTGTATAATAAATAAATGAAAATCATAAAAGATAGAATGTATTAGTGACAACAATACTACACTAAATCTTTTCACTCCTAACTCACTCAATACTTACTTTATACAATACTAAAATAAATTCTAATTCAATCAAATGATTTGATTATTAACTCGATGCTTGATTATTATTATGCTATAAACCCACTGACATACTTTTCTAGGTGTAAAGCAAGGGGTGTTGTTATACTGTCTATCACATTAAGTCCTCTTGATGTAGCTCTTATTCCTCTGTATAAAACAAAAACTGTACATGTTAAGTGAATGACCAAATAACCAAAAACTAACCAAAAACTTCAGGTACAAGTATGTGCTCACAAATGACATTCAGCGCACACTAAGCTTTGATGTTCGTGGTGGTAACAGTGTTAGTTCATGTTGGAATCCAATTATACTTACATGTCATCAATTACTAATAATCCTGCATCAACAAAATCCTCAACATCATGACACATGGAGAAAACTTGTGATAGACTACTTATCCCCTTTGGTGCAAACTTGAACCATGTCTACATGTAGGTAAAGCACAATAACTTTGTATGAATTATGTTATTAATAAAAGTTCTTTTGTGACATTGTATTCTGTGCAGTGGAAGGCAAAACCTTGGGACCACCTTTACAGTGTGACTCAAATAATATCACAAGTGTGACCACCTTAGAGAATCATACATGTCGTCAAAAGCTGATTGGCTAACAGTGATGACAGAGGAAGTATGTTTCAAGGCGGTCACAGTTTTTACCATCGCACTGTAAAGTAATCACCTATTAAACTTTACACTGACTGTGTTGTACCTGGTTAGTAATTCCTTGTGTAGTTCTCAGGCCTGACATTAATAATTCCTCTAACCTTCAAATATCAAGAGGGAACACCATTTCATACTTTGGTATCCTGGTAGCATTACGACAGTTTTTGCAGTCATCAAAGTGAGACTATAATCTACGGGTATAACTGCCTATTAAACCAATTTAAGGGGTCCATGCAAGAATCATGATTAAAACCCAAATTCTCCTTTGGAAATAAAAGAACATCAAGGAGAATTTATGCCAGTGACTCTTGTGTACATTGAAACTCTTTGGTCCAGTTCAGATGTCAAACATTTCATGTGCTGAATCTAATTGCATCAAAGACAACCCCCTAATTATACAAGCATCAAGAGTTCCAGACTTTCGGTAAGCACACAATGCATTATGAGATTATTATGTACAAAGGAAAAGTGAGCACCAATTCTAGACACAGGGAGTCCAAGCTATGTTTTTGTTCACTTGGTGCTCACTTTTCCTTTGTAATAATCTCACATGATGCATAAAAATTTGTGCACATACCGGAAGTCTGGAACTCTTGATGCTTGTATACAATTTGTTGTAAATACATTTTGCAAATGAAAGGTTGTGTCAACTTCTGAACTAGGCTTAACTCCAATAGATGTACATGTATTTACATTTCAATTGTTGATTGAGGAACTGCGTGTCTAGTTGCATGGCCAAATTGTTCAACCTTGAAGTGGAAATCATTATTCAATTAGTAAGGCTTTGTTGAACCAAATTAATGTATACATTTGGTAGCTCTAACCTCAGACATCCAAGCATTTGGTTCAGGTGTTTGCACACATGCAAATCGAATGTGTTTACCATCGCACTGCAGAGAATATCTATTGAAAGAATCACAAGAAAGGAGGAAAAAGCATGCAACAAGCTGAGGGAAGGAAAGAGAGAGAGAAAAAAAGAAAGAAAGAAAATGGTAAGGGTGAATAGAGGAAAGAGAAGGGAGGAAGTATGCAAGAGATGGAAGACAAGAGAAGAAACATGGAAGTGAAGGAGGAAGAGAAGGGAGGAAGCATGGAAGTGATGGAAGTGAGGAAGAAGAGAAGGGAGGAAGAAGAGAAGGGAGGAAGAAGAGAAGGGAGGAAGAAGAGGAGAGAAGGAGAAGAGAGAAGGAGGAAGAAGAGAAGGGAGGAAGAAGAGAAGGGAGGAAGAAGAGAAGGGAGGAAGAAGAGAAGGGAGGAAGAAGAGAAGGGAGGAAGAAGAGAAGGGAGGAAGAAGAGAAGAAGAAGAAGGGAGGAAGAAGAGAGGAGAAGAGAAAGGGAGGAAGAAGAGAGGGAGGAAGAAGAGAAGGGAAAGAAGAGAAGAAGAGAAGGGAGGAAGAAGAAGGGAGGAAGAAGAGGGAGGAAGAAGAGAAGGGAGGAAGAGAGAGAGAAGAAGAAGAGAAGGGGAAGAAGAGAGGGAGGAAGAAGAGAGGAGGAAGAAGAAGGGAGGAGAAGAGAAGGGAGGAAGAAGAGAAGGGAGGAAGAAGAGAAGGGAGGAAGAGAAGAAGAAGAGAAGGGAGGAAGAAGAGAAGAGAGGAAGAAGAGAAGGGAGGAAGAAGAGAAGGGAGGAAGAAGAGAAGGGAGGAAGAAGAGAAGGGAGGAAGAAGAGAAGGGAGGAAGAAGAGAAGGGAGGAAGAAGAGAAGGAGGAAGAGGAGGAAGAAGGAAGGGAGGAGAGAAGGAGGAAGAAGAAGTGAAGGAGGAAAGACAACAACAACAACAACAACTTTATTGTGCTCATTTGTGATTACATTGAGATACATGTATATGCGTATCTGTGTATACAGACACACACATATACATGTAGATGTGTATAAATTTAATGTTGGAATTGAGCACAGCTACTCAAAATAGCTAAAAACAGCTAATCGAGTTGAGCAGCTATGGTCAGTCAGTTATCTATTGAAAGGAAGGGAGGAAGCATGGAAGTGAGATGAGGAAGGGAGGAAGCATGCATGTACCTGCTATGAGCACCAGGTCCAATACCAATGTAAGGTACACCAGTCCAATATGACAAGTTATGTTGACTTTCTGATCCCTACAGACAAAAATAGTGAAGTTATTCAACATCATGCTGTGTAGGCACAACTCTCCCACTCTTCACTGGTTTGAGATTACTGTTACTTACAGGCTTTGCAAAGCTGGACACCTCATATCTTTGGAAACCTTCCTGTGCCAGAACCTGAATATATGTTACAATTTAAAGTACTGTGTGCCTTTTCATGTACCTCCACAGATAGGCAATAAGCTTACTAATCAAAACTTAGATTTGGTTGTTATTGACAGGGGAGGGACATTGGGGTAGTGATACAATGTAGATCTAATTCATACATGTATTCAAAGCTCATGCCAAGGAGTCAGGGTAAGAATTCATGAAGGCAGATCATGCTTGACAACAATAACATCATTTACTTTTTGGAACAATTGAGCATATGCAATATTGTACCCACTTCTACTGCCAGTTGATATAAGTCTGCCATCACATCAGAGTCTGGTAAAGACTAGCAAAGTACAACGATGAATGATAAGTAGTGTGAATTATTTGATTACATTATGTAACAATGTTTTATATTTAATAATATTATTATTAAGTAGGTGTACATGAACTTGGTTGGAGCACGGTTGTGTCAGAAATCTCTAGGTAATAGATACAATATGAGCGGCCGAACTGTATGGTATTTATTTTATGGAATTGTATCTGACTTATCGAATCCAATGATGTATTATAAGTGGATGTTTTACTATAATTTGGATGATGGGAAACAGTTTGGCCGAGAAAATCCAAATTAAAGTTGAATGCAAATGAGGACGATTCTGTATCCGATTTACAGATGTCTGCTACGCTTATGATTTCTATTGTATTTCCCTCATTAATTATTCATGAATTCGATAAATCTACTAAGAACCCTGTACAAGTACTTACAGTGTGTCCATCTTGAACACTTTTGTATAAAGGTGTTCCCCTTTCTAGTGTTAACTGATAGAGTGATAAATGTTGATCACAAAGTGGTAAGAC
Source organism: Actinostola sp. cb2023 (assembly GCA_033675265.1). Taxonomy (NCBI): domain Eukaryota; kingdom Metazoa; phylum Cnidaria; class Anthozoa; order Actiniaria; family Actinostolidae; genus Actinostola; species Actinostola sp. cb2023. The sequence continues at coordinate 69,954 of JAUJYZ010000493.1, read as the reverse complement.
CTGGAGATAAATAGCATACACCGCCATCAATATCAATGATTGATTATGTGAACACATAGTACCGGTATACCTTCTGTAGTTCCTTTTCCCATGCACTGACAGTTTGTTGAGGTCTTCCAAATAACAGATCGATAGATACCTTCCCTAGAAACAAAGTCTTTGCCTCCTCCAGTGACCTGCATAGAAAAACGTAAACATTAAAATTCATATACATGAATAAATAAATCATTATTATTATTATTATTATACAGTATGTATAGATGTACCCATTTCAATCTTGGAGTCAGTAAACACCAGCTTCTTTGTGGTATATTAAACTCATCGGCGAAGAACAAAAGCCACATGTGCCAGCCCTGCAACAAGAAGGAGGGCATCCCGCAGCAGCAGGCTGAACCGCTGATCACCAGGCTTTGATTTTAACTTTGCCTAAATTACATTTAGCCACATTTAATGCAGGTATTTACCTCAATGACTCTTCAAAAGTGTGGTCTCTTCCAAGTAATGCAAGGTCTTTGGAACAAAGCGACTATTAAAACATAAATATTACTATGAACATTAGAAAATACAAAAAATTGAATGAATGAATGAATGAATGAATGAATGAATGGATGGATGAATGAATGAATGATTGAATGGATGGATGAATGAATGAATGAATGAATGAATGAATGAATGAATGAATGAATGAATGAATGAATGAATGATGACGAATGAATGGATAGACAAATGAATGAATGAATGGATGGATGAATGAATGAATAGATGAATGAATGAATGAATAGATGAATGAATGAATAGATGAATGAATGGATAGATGAATGAATGAATAGATGAATGAATGGATGGACGAATGAATGGATAGATGAATGAATGAATAGATGAATGAATGGATAGATGAATGAATGAATAGATGAATGAATGGATGGACGAATGAATGGATAGATGAATGAATGAATGAATGAATGAATGAATGGATGGATGGATGGATGGATGGATGGATGGATGGATGGATGGATGAAGCTTTTAGTGTAATGTTTTAATTTTTTCATCATTTTGAGTATACCTGCACACCAAGAGAAAGGCGGTTCACTCCTGCTGCTTTGAAGCTCCTAAAATATTGAGGGTTTGAGAGACAAATAACACTGAATAAGTTATTTAGAAAGGAATATACTTTGTGACAAGAATTCAGCAAATACATGTTTTGTGGATAACAATTTCTGGATGACTTTTTTAGCTTGATCACATGATTCCTGTTCAGAACAACGACACCAAGGAGAAGTGACAAAGAGCAAGGTTCTTAGTAAAAGGTGAATTCCATTGTCTGTCTCCTTTGCAGCCATCGAGGATCTCGTCACTCAATACCAGTTTCAATATCTGGCTTTAAAAAATTGAGCAAATATGGTGACACAAAGAGTACTAAAGGTTCTCAGTAGATTTTTAAACAGCCGGTCGAAAACTTTGAACAGGCGTGTAATAATGACAATTTTGTGGCAGTTGACACACAAAGACATATTTTATAGTTAGGACAGATGACTACTTTGCATCTTGACAGATAGTAGTCTCCATTTGGAGAATGGCAGACAGGATTCCTCTAGACAATCAAGAACGAACAGTCTGAGTTACCTTAGCAACAAGGTTTCTGATGAAGAGGGATTTGCCTCTAAAGAAACCTCAGCTTTGCCGTCCATCTGGCACGTACTGGTTACACAATCCAGTATGGCAGAGATTGTTGAAGGTTTTGCTAGAGATGGAGTACCTACACAAAACCAGAACATGGATTGCTAACATTAGCTGTATTTCTTAGTGATGATCTCAAGGGAGGTCACAGTTGCTATTTATGTGGCTTTAGTATCTTAATTACCTAGTGCCTACCTTGCTAACAGGGGCATTAAGCTAGAGCTAGGGGTACTACTTGACCCCCTCTAGATCTTGGGTCCAAAAATATAGTAGACGACAAACAAAATATTGTAGAAAACATTTGGGGCACAAGGCATGTGACTCTCAAAGGTAATGTACTGGATACACCTGCCATGTCTAAATTAAGTAGTGCATTGAATATATTAACAATCAAAAACCATATAAAAGCTCTTCTACCTCCTACCTGAATCCTTGACTATTATTATAGAATAAAATATGATGAAATAACTATAAGTACTGTACCTCCACCAAAATAGACAGACTTGACTTTAGTAGCACCAGATAGCCTCAGAAGTGTTGTCAACTCTTGGACCAGACAATCTCGCATTCTATCATGATTAACATTATCTCTAAAGGAAGTCATTGTTAAAATTAGACCTACAAGAATGCTACTGGTTACTGTACAAGTGTCTTACCTTACATACTTATTGAAGTTGCAGAATGTACAAATTTGCTTACAAAATGGCCACTGAAATGATATATATACATGCATGTTATTTAGTAATCATTAAACTATCTCATGTACATGTACACCATAGAAGACTGTATTTGTCTATCAGTATGTTATTGTGGCTCTAAAGGTTTGTCAGTGCAGTGTGGTGACTGGATTGGGCCACATTATATCCAAGCCACATGACAGTCTAAAGGTGCGGCCGGACACACGGTGCAATTAATTGCTGGCAATTTTGTTGCATCTAGTGCATGTCCACTCCTGCAACATTGCTCACAATTGACTAGCATACTCTCACACGGTGCAAATCGTTGCTTGCAACGTTAAGGTGCAGACTCACGGTGCAACATTTCGTGCAATATTCCCTGCAACATGTATTGTTGCAGCGTGTCCACCTCTGCAACATGTTGCGCACAATGTTGCAGAAGTAGAATCGAGCCCTACTTCTGCAACATTGCGAGCAACAAATTACGTTGTATTAGCACGCACTAGTCAATTGCAAACAATCAGTTTCATGGGTTTATTTTGTTATGTTACTGATGATTTTACCGTGTTAAAATAAACCATATATGTATGTATGGGTGGACACACGCTGCAACAAAATTGCCAGCAATATTGCACATAATGTTGCACCGTGTCCGCACCTTTACTAATATCAAAATTGATTCTACTTCAGCAACATTGTATGCAACATGTTGCAGGGGTGGATGCGTGCTAGGAGTACAGTTGCCAGCAATGTTGCACCTGTGTCATGACTCCTCCCGACTACTAGTGATCCTCCTCCTTCTCCAGACCGATACTAAATCAACTGAGCCAATCAGAAGGTAATGATGATGACAATAAGATAAGAGTGACAGTACTAAAGTCTATTATTAAAAACTCTTCATTCTAATCCCTTTCTTTTCATCACCTTTCCCACTTCCCACCCAAACCCACCAACCTCCAAATCCAATGGCCACTTACGTGCACATATACAGTAACCTCCTCTTCTAAGCGGCCATTTATCGTCTCACAACTATTCCTTCTACTAGTAAGCTTACTACTACTAGTAAGCTTACTACTACTAGTACTACTACTACTACATGATGTGCGGCGCACTGCTGAAACGTCGCACTTCAAACTCCGTGCACAAACAATGCGTGTGCGAAAGCGCCACATATTTGAGTTAAAAACAAACTACACTTCAACAAGTGTGTTTGCGTCTCCTTTACATGATGTTGAGATTAATCTTGTGCATGAAAATCGGCTTTTTACGCGGCGTTTGAAACTTTGGAGTTTGCTGCCATCTTTGTAGTTGCAGCGCGCAAAGTGATACTGGGAATGACTTGTTCCCATTCTTCTTCCGCGCGTCCAAAGTTCAGCAATTCATGAGAAAAACGAAATCAAAACTCAGTCTGTTTTATTCTAATAACGAAGATAACGTTTCAAAACATGTCATATGCTGTCGGATGACTAATTTCTCTACAAAGTCATTATTCACTTTTAATACTTTACCTGACTTACCTGGAATCTACGACGGCGACGTCTACCGGAAGTACAAATAACTTCTGCTCGGAGTTTCATACCTTCATAGTTGGTATTCCCTGTGGATAAAGTATAAACCTCACAGGCTTAGGCTTGGACTAAATCTCTAATGTACGAAACCTCGAACAGAAGTTATTTACACTTCCGGTTGACGTCGCCGTCGTAGATATGAGGAAAGGGCTCTGGGTACGAGAATGACCGCGCGCGCCATTTTTCGCAGTAGGAATCTGGTAACTAGTGATCACAAAAATTGGCGGGAAATCGGGACAACACAACATATCATGGCGGATTAGCTTGCAAGAAATCACTTTTCTTCAAAAATATGGAAAATAAAGCGATATTCAAACCAGTAAGGCCTTTGTATTCATGTATAACATAGAGCAGCCATTTGGGAGGTTTCTATTCAGTGATAGCCTGAGAAAACAGCCATCATTTCGCTCGTTTCTGTTTACTCAGGCTATTCTGATTCAGTGTAAGTTTGAACTTTGGCGCGATATTATTCACTCTACATCAGTACAATATGTGAAACTCAAGTCTAATATAAAATATATGCTATTTTTGGTTTCAGGCAACAGTAAACAAACTTTTGCAGCAATCATTCCAGGATCAACAAAAGACCAAAGGTATTTTGTCAAATCACGAAAAATGTATTTTGTAAAATAAGTTTTAATACTTTACTCAGATTTTCAAAATCATTGCGAGTAGGGAGTGGGACAAGGGTAGCAATAACAACAGAAGAAAATATTTCCCCAGGGGAGTACTATAGTGGTATTGTGCTGTCCAGCAATTTGCACTGAAAAAGGGGCCTCGCGTATTCATCAATTTTTTGGGCAATATTAAGCTTACTGTATTTTTTATTTCAAGATGCGGTATTGCGGTATCGTCCTGGTCTGTGTATGCAGTATTCGGTGATTTGGGGCTACGGTATTCGGTGAAATTCTAATTTCTTTAGGGTATTTCGGTACTCCGGTTGTTTCCAAAACAGTATTACTGTAGTTTCAAAATTCAATTTTAGATGTGGGATTGCCAGCTATCCCCCCAACGTCCTCCTCACTAGGTTAGTAATCAGGGTATGAAAATTGAAATTAAATGTAGCACTGAAACAAGATCATGATTCAGAGGTCCGGGTGGCACCACCCCCACCCTAAACTATGGTGAGTATCCCCCTCCCCCATCCCAGGATATTTTTCACACATCTGTACTTCTCTTTCGAGGCAAATCTTAACTTAACAATAGGCGATTTTCATGATGGTGTCATATGACTACAGTACCAGAATGCTTTGGAAATTTTCTTTCTTACCGGTATTCAGATTTTTATTCCCTCATGAGAATATATAGTAAGACAATATTATTGGTGCTAATTATCTAAAAAAAGAAAATTGGCAAAGCATTCTGGTACTTGTAGTCATATGACGCCATAATAAAAATTGCCTATTATTGCTTGCAGTTAACAATGATGCATTGCAAGTAATGACAGAAATGATGAGGACATTTGTTGCTGAAGCTGCAGCAAGAGCAGGACAACAAGCGAAGGTACATGTTGCTACACTGTTCCCACATTGCACATTATACTTGAAATAACTATTTGATACATGCAATTTATGAACAAACAACACATGCAATATGAACAATATGAACAAGCAACACATGCAGTATGAACAAGCAACACATGCAATACGAACAAGCAACACATGCAATATGAACAAGCAACACATGCAATATGAACAAGCAACACATGCAATACGAACAAGCAACACATGCAATATGAACAAGCAACACATGCAGTATGAACAAGCAACACATGCAATATGAACAAGCAACACATGCAATACGAACAAGCAACACATGCAATATGAACAAGCAACACATGCAATATGAACAAGCAACACATGCAATATGAACAAGCAACACATGCAATATGAACAAGTAACACATGCAATATGAACAAGCAACACATGCAATATGAACAAGTAACACATGCAATATGAACAAGTAACACATGCAATACGAACAAGCAACACATGCAATATGAACAACACATGCAATATGAACAAGCAACACATGCAATACGAACAAGCAACACATGCAATACAAACAAGCAACACATGCAATATGAACAAGTAACACATGCAATATGAACAAGTAACACATGCAATACGAACAAGCAACACATGCAATATGAACAAGCAACACATGCAATATGAACAAGCAACACATGCAATATGAACAAGCAACACATGCAATACGAACAAGCAACACATGCAATACGAACAAGCAACACATGCAATACGAACAAACAACACATGCAATATGAACAAGCAACACATGCAATATGAACAATTACAAGTAACACATGCAATTAATGAACAAGCAACACATGCAATAATAATGAACAAGCTGTGCAATCTAATTGTGTGACACCAGTAATTTATTTGTTTCTGATAGTCTGAAGCTGCAGCTACAGTGCAAACTGAACATTTGGAGAAAATACTTCCTCAACTGGTAATATTATTATTCCACTCATATGTCATTTAATTTACAATATAAGGTCAAGAGAACTTCTAAAATATGAAAGTATATTACACAGTAGTAGCATGTTGAACTTGAACGAACCAAAACAGAAAAATCAACATGTAAAAGTAGTGATAATAATAAATCCCTATTTCTATACACCGATTCTGAAAATGGCTACCAATTTGAATAACCATTGTTCTTTGACTGACTGGCCTCGTGTTCATGTGGAAACACAAAAGTGTTCTCACCTGTATGAGAGGCTGGTCAGTCGGAACAATGGTTATTCAAATTGGTCGCCATGTTCGGAATCGGTGTATGGTATGACAGATAATACTGGAGGACATTTCACTCCGTCCTCTTATGAACTCATTAAAAATTAATATCCACATGTATTATCTGTCAAACCATCAAATAAGCTGTATATATATCCTCTGTCGTTTACAGCTTCCTCCACAGACAACTCCATTTGGACTTCCTGTGGCTAAGAGAAAGGAGATTGGGAAGGAGATAATTAGAGTCCCAGACCTTTCTCTTCCATTTCCAAAGGATACCCATTTACTAGAGTCCAGTCCATCTGTTGGATTTAAGCCTGCAATTATTAAATATAGACCGAATGCAATTCAATGGCCATTGTTCTGGACTGACTAGTTCGCCTCGTGTTCATGTGGAAACACAACAGCATTTTTACCAGTGTGAGAGGCTAGTTAGTGCAAAACTATGGCAATTGAAATTGGATGCCATTATTGCATTATTTTGATCTATTAAAGTTGATATCATTTAGAGTGATAGTAACACTTTTGTGTTTTCTTTTCAACAGCTCCTAGACTTTTGAGATGGAAACAAAACCTAGAAATATTTTAAAGTTATTTTATTTTAATTATTACACAATGGTCCATATCCCAGAGTCACCAAAAGTCTTTTGGAGCTTGCAGCCATGGGATATTCTAGGAATAAATTGGTTGTTGAAAAGATACTGAGACTTTTGGGTTCGCTGTGGTACAAATAAGCATGGCATCTTTTTACAAAATTTATATTCATGTAGAACACAATAAATCATAATGCATATTAAATTAAGTATATACATAATATATCTGTATCCCATCTTATGTTTGTACATATATCTCCTAAGCATTCCTTAGAAGTAGTGGACATATTTTGAAAAGAAAAAGTTCAGAAGCAACAGTCATGATGATACAGAAGACAAATAAGATAAATGAAGGGCCAACATTGGTTCCATTTGGTAGTTTGAAGGGGACGCCTCCAATCTCTGGCATATGGAAACCAAAAGGAAACACAACTGCAGCAAGGTTGAATAATACCACTGCAATTATAATAGAAAAGGAAACATTACTGGGGATATATAAAACTGTGACCATGCACCTTCTGGGAGGTTGCACTCCTATATAAAAGTGGCTGGGATGCTTGTCTACCAGCATCCCGTTCGCTTTTATATGGGAGTCAACGTACCTACACCTTTCATGCATATGTACTTCTGTTGTGGTTCGTATGGCAATTAAATGTCATGGTCAATAAATACAAATGTAGGATGTATGCATGCTTTGTGCTTATTCAATGAATTCAATGCATTTTTAAGCTTAAATCGCAAGTTTTCTTTCTCCCATGTCTCGAGCAGAGCCTTGAATTTCTGGACTAACAGTTACAGAGTCTATTTATACAACCAAAGTTAGACTTTCGAAAAGTCCTTCCTCTACTTCGTAGCTCGCTCGGTCGCTTATCTTATTGAGACTTCAAAAGACCATGAGATGGTCGCTTATAATATTACAGTCTGAGGCTTTGGTTTAGACTTGCCACAAGTTGACCTCACTTGTAGATCCCCAGATGTGCGAGCAAAGAAAGCCATTGCGGTCGTGAAGCGACTGAATTGAGGTCGCGAAGTGAGCGACGAAGTAGAGGAAGGACTTTTCGAAAGTCTAGCTTTGGTTGTGTATAAATAGACTCTGTAACTGTTAGTCCAGAAATATATTTTACCATTCACCACCCTTCAATTAACTCAGTCTATTTAAACTAAGATGATATGATCTAGTACATGTGTATATACTTACATGCTAAGAAGATTATCCACCTCCCCACAACAACAAACTGTCTTTCACATGACGAAAACAACAAAAAGAACCAGGCCATTGTCAAAAGTACAATTCCTACAACCATGAAACCTGTTGTTACTACCCATTCACCAGGCTGATCTGTTGTCACACAAATTTCTGGTTGACTACGTGGTTGTTGACAGGTGACTGCCAAACCTAACCTCATAGATCCAGCTGAAACAAGTGATAAATAGGGAGTAGTTAGAGAGCTTAAGCAGCAGGCGTTTTTGTCAACACGGACAGTGCTCTCACTGACGAATGTCCCTTACGTCTGTGACAGCAATCTACAACGTGAAGAGGTGAAGTGCCAACGTTGCCGTGGCATGGATGTCAACGGTCGTTTTGAACATCATTTGTCAGTGTGCATGCCATCCATGTTAACAAATGTTCAGGAAAATAGAATCATTCCCAATTTATCAGCTGTAATCGCATATATTTTGAATGCTTGGGAAACATTGAATTCCCAGTTGTCTGAGATTTTGCAGACGTATGGTTACCAGGCTTAATTATGAGAGAGGGAAGGATAGGAATATATGAACAAAAAAGAATATTGTTGTTTTCACAGCCCAGGAAAAAGGTTTGGGAATATATTATAACTATCAGAAATTGCCAACTTCAACCACCAATACCTTCAACACATTAACATATTTTTTCCTTCCTTTCCTGTTTTTTCTTTCTTTCATTTTCCCACCTTCCTCTTCCTTTTTTGAGCTCTTAGCAAACAAAGTCACTCAATCATAGTCATAATCAGAGTTCCAGAGTATTCTATACATGTATTAATTATAATTCCCCCTTCAATAAGGAAACTGGAAAGGCTGACAGAAGAAATATTACGTCGAATCGAGCCAGATTGCGAGATCTTTATGCATCGATCGACTAAAATGGATTTAGAAGAGGCTGTATATCTCTGAAAACTACTTGTACGGTGATATTAGAAGTTAAAACAGGCTCTCTACTTACCAGCAAACTTAGACACGATCCATTCAGGGGTTGCCAGGGAAGCAATCGCGAAAAGATCGGCAACGAAACACAAAAGTCCACCTGCAACAACGTTCTTATCCATCACAGCTTTCCTGACGAAAACACTGGCAAAACTCCAAACTTAATTCTCTATTTGATCTTGAGGCCTTCCATAAGAAATCTTGGTTTATAAGACGTAGTTAATGTTTCTATTCTCTGCATGTTTCGATCTGTCGAAAAAGTTGCTTTGTTTAATTTTGAAGCCCTTTAATCAATCGATACTAAATCGTGAGATCCGAAGCTTATGTTGATGTCATCACTGTCACGCCGATGTCACGCCAGAATATTGAACTTCCTTATGAAATCGATAACAAGTCGTATATTAGTTTGTGGCAACTTGATGAGAAGTTGTTCCGTTTTCCGAAACTAAAAATATTTTAGCAGTTTCCGATCTGATGGTAGTTGAACGATCATTTATATTCCCTGATAAAGACACAACTCAAGAAGAAGACTATAGGTATCTATCTAGTGGTGTACAATATTGGACTGCAGCCGTATTGCGTACATGATGTAAAAAACTACGTTGTGAACGAAGTCGATCGAAGAATGTAGAGAACAAATAACGGCACGGAATTCTACAAACGCCGCACTGGGCTTCTATTTACGTGAAGTATGGATAAGTTTGTCATTATAGGTGGTTTGTTGTGCTTTACGGCCGATATGTTTGCTATTGCTGCCTTAGCAACTCCCAAATGGGTCGTAACTGAGTTTTCAGGTACAGTAAAAATGTATACTACAGTTTAATATTTATGATCCTTCTTTATAAGAAGCGGAGCATAAGTATATGCAGTACCAGTGAGATTTGACATTTCGCCCTCGGATTTAGCATATAATACCACAGATCAAGGGAACATGCCATGTGTATAAATTATATATACTAATTTATACCCAAGGGTACTCAATAGTTTCTAGGGAAGAGAAATGAATTGAGTGTTAATTGGTAGTCACAACTATTATCTTTGTTTTTCATCAAGGTTTTATTCACCTTGGTCTGACAGTAATGTGTCAAAAGTCACCACGACAACCAGAGGTCTGCATTATAAACCCTGACCTCCCTGGCGAATGGAAGGCAACCTTGATGTTTGTGTTGTTTGGAGTGTTATCATTGACATTAAGTTGTTTTTTAATATTAATGTCATTTTGGAAACCATCCTGTATGTCTCCAGCAAGATGGATTTCATTTTTTGCAAGTAAGTCGTGAAAATATAACTCAACTATTAAAAATCATGATGGTGATGACAGCATGATGCATATATGTTTTATCTTCTATCAATCAAATTTCTGAACACAGCTAATTATTATTTACAAGTATTTCCGTGTAATGTTGAACGATGCAAGTGAACATTTTCAAAGATGATACAGACTACATGTACCTTTCTTCAAGCAGCGTTCAGAAGTCTGATTGACAGAAGCCTATATTTAAACCCCCTAAATGAAGTTGGTATATTGTGAACAAGTTTCTGAGTCTGCGCAATATTAGGGAGTTTAAGATTTGCAAAACCTACGACAGCGACGTCAACCGGAAGTGTCAATAACTTTTGTTCGGGGTTTCGTACATTAGAGATTTATATAGTCCAAGCCTAAGCCTGTGAGGTTACTTCATCCACAAGGAATACCAACTATGAAGGGTATGAAACTCCGAACAGAAGTTATTGACACTTCCGGTTGACGTGCCGTCATAGGTTTTGCAAATCTTAAACTCCCTATTGACTGCTGTAAGCATAATATTTTGGTCATGTACATCTAATTAGTACCACAGGGTAGCAAAGGGGTTACATGTGACGCATGATTTGGCCCAAAAATGGCATGTGAATTGTGAAAAACACTTCATAAACAAGAGAGAAAACTGTGATCCGTGAATTTGCAAGAAAGACATGCGTGAAATATGGCTTAAATGATTCTTTTAAGTCATGAATTTATGAAAAATGGCACGTGAAACGTGCATGATCACAATTACCCCCCCTTGGCTACCCTGGTACCATAGACAACGTTCGTGTATTGATAAACTGTTGTATTTGATTTCAGTGACTGTATTTTGTTTTGCTGCTCTCATATTTCCACTTGGCTTCCATATGCCAGAAATTGGAGGTGAAGCGTTCAAGTTACCCACAGGGACCAATGTAGGGGCGTCCTTCTTTTTGTTCATTTTCTGCATAGTTTTTACAATTGCATCAGAACTGTTTATTTTTAAAGTTTGCCCATTGCTATTAAGGTAATGGTTGTTATCATATGACCCGTATTTCCCCGTGCGCGCGCTCTTAATAAAACCTTCGGAGAAAGTCACGTGATTGGGCAGATACGGATTTTTGGAGCTGGTCCGTACAAAGCCGTATCCGGCCCCGGCCCCGATTGTTGTCAGGAAATTTTTTATACTTTTTTTTTGCAAAAGTTATTTTTTTAAATGTGGACGACTTGAAAAGTGAAAAAAAAAGTTTAAAAAAAAAATTGGTCTTATCAGGAGTAATCACGCATTTGTGTTCACTTTTCCTTGGCTGTGAATGATTTAAGTACCAAAATGGTCCATATGAAAGGGTCATATGATAAAATGCTTATTGACTGAGTTAGGTCGGGCCGGACGGGAAAATATTTGGCTCTCGGTCATTCTGTACGGACCTCGCTGCGCTCGGTCCGTACTTCCATGACCTCGAGCCAAATATTTTCCCGTCCGGCCCTCCCACTCAGTCAATAAGTACATATTATTGCATGGCTGCAGGAAGAATCTGACACAAACCTTCAAGGGATGTAAAAATATCAGCTTTTGCAAAATTTGTTCTAAGATTAATATTCATACTCCCATTTTATCACATTTGTGGATGTAAATAGCCAGCTTTTTAAAGGAATGTATTCACCAATTACAAAAAAATGTTGTCACTGTTACAATTAAGCAACAAGCAAGCTAGACTGCAGAGGACATCTGTGTTTTTAACTGGTAATTAAGTAATCGGCATATAATAGCTTTATACTTAATGGCTAACTCCACCAGCGCTGTATCAAGTAAGTCTGCTTCAGAATCTCTATTTGTGTGTGTTTGCTTGTTTCTTGTTCCTTTGGACAGCAAAAACATTTTTTGAAATAGGTGTATAACCGTGCTATAGGTGAGCATACTGTTTACAAACATTGAAATTATGATGCTTAAATTTGCCAACCATGTTTACAATGGGTTTTGTCACCCTGATTGGCTGATTCATTTATGGATGGCACTTTACATAACAATAGTTTACGTCACATTACGCTCACCTATTACAATGCAACAGACAAATGTGTGATAGTTCAATCAGCTTCTACATGTACATGTAGCTGCAATCGTTTCAATCTCTCAGACAATAAAGTCTGAAAATATATTAAAGGGATCAAAACTCTTTCATGATAACATGAAAAGAACATGATGATAAGAACATAATTTATTGTAATTAATTGAGGTTGCATTTACATTATTTTGTAAGTTACATTGCTTTAAAAAAATGTGTTCTGGGAATAGTCAATAATATGAAAGCTGTGATAATGGTTTTGTAACATAAAATGTAAAATAGAGATATTTTTATACTAAAGAAACAATAATATTTTTTTAAATAAAACATCCAAAAGTAAAGTTTGCTGTAAGTTTTTTCCCATACAAAATCTCATTTAATTCAGCTTCTACCTTGCAACATGATCCATTTAATGTATGGTTTGTCTTGGGAAACATTGAGACTCTTGGGAAAACAAAACTAACACAAAACTAACTATTTCCCCAGGGTCGACCATACATTAAGTGTTTTGTTATACCTCTCCACTCAATATAGAACTTTAGGCTTTGAATGTCTTCTTCTGTTCTCAATGTGAAACGTTTTGTCATGGACATTCAACACATTCAAGGTGCACAACCTGATCATGTGCATTTTCAAAGTTCAAGCTGAGGACCTCCAGTGGGAGTTAGTGAGTTTTGTTCCACGACACAACACGTTCTCGACCAATCACAAGAGCCGCTTGAGTTGAGAGGTATAACAATCCAGATTGTTTCACATTTAGCTAAGTTTTTTCAGTTGTTTCAAGGCAAAGAAACAGAAAATCTTTGGATAATATAAAATAAAGAACAATGAACTGGAAAAGATTAGCTGAGATAAAAATTATAACATTCTCATGGAACAAGTATTAAAAGAAACAGAACTTCTTATACCACAGGGAGCCCAGCAACAAACTTATACCACAGGGAGCCTAGCTATAAAACTTCTTATACCACAGGGAGCCCAGCAACAAACTTATACCACAGGGAGCCCAGCTACAGAACTGCTTATACCACAGGGAGCCCAGCTACAGAACTTCTTATACCACATGGAGCCCAGCTACAAAACTTCTTATACCACAGGGAGCCCAGCTACAAAACTTCTTATACCACAGGTAGCCCAGCTACAGAACTTCTTATACCACAGGGACCCAGCTACAGGGATACCACAGGGGGCTACACAAAACTTCTTATACCACAGGGCCCAGCTACAGGGAGCCCAGCAACAAACTTATACCACATGGAGCTTAGCTACAGCTTATACAGGGAACCAGCTACAGAACTTCTTATACCACAGGGAGCCCAGCTACATAACTTCTTATACACACAGGGAAGCTACAAAACTTCTTATACCACAGGGAGCCCAGCTACAAAACTTCTTATACCACAGGGAGCCCAGCTACAAAACTTCTTATACCACAGGGAGCCCAGCTACAAAACTTCTTATACGCCCAGGGAGCCCAGCTACAAAACTTCTTATACCACAGGGAGCCCAGCTACAGAACTTCTTATACCACAGGGAGCCCAGCTACAAAACTTCTTATACCACAGGGAGCCCAGCTACAAAACTTCTTATACCACAGGGAGCCCAGCTACAAAACTTCTTATACCACAGGGAGCCCAGCTACAAAACTTCTTATACCACAGGGAGCCCAGCTACAAAACTTCTTATACCACAGGGAGCCCAGCTACAAAACTTCTTATACCACAGGGAGCCCAGCTACAAAACTTCTTATACCACAGGGGGCCCAGCTACAAAACTTCTTATACCACAGGGGCCCAGCTACAAAACTTCTTATACCACAGGGGGCCCAGCTACAAAACTTCTTATACCACAGGGAGCCCAGCTACACTTCTTATAACAGGGAGCCCAGCTACAAAACTTCTTATACAAAACTTCTTATACCACAGGGAGCCCAGCTACAAAACTTCTTATACCACATGGAGCCCAGCTACAAAACTTCTTATACCACAGGGAGCCCAGCTACAAAACTTCTTATACCACAGGGAGCCCAGCTACAAAACTTCTTATACCACAGGGGAGCCCAGCTACAAAACTTCTTATACCACAGGGAGCCCAGCTACAGAACTTCTTATACCACAGGGAGCCCAGCTACAGAACTTCTTATACCACAGGGAGCCTAGCTACAAAACTTCTTATACCACAGGGAGCCCAGCTACAAACTTCTTATACCACAGGGAGCCCAGCTACAGAACTTCTTATACCACAGGGAGCCCAGCTACAAAACTTCTTATACCACAGGGAGCCCAGCTACAAAACTTCTTATACCACAGGGAGCCCAGCTACAAAACTTCTTATACCACAGGGAGCCCAGCTACAAAACTTCTTATACCACAGGGAGCCCAGCTACAAAACTTCTTATACCACAGGGAGCCCAGCTACAAAACTTCTTATACCACAGGGGAAGCTTCTTATACCACAGGGCCCAGCCCAGCTACAGCTAAAAACTCTTATACCACAGGGAGCCCAGCTACAAAACTTCTTATACCACAGGGAGCCCAGCTACAAAACTTCTTATACCACAGGGGGCCCAGCTACAAAACTTCTTATACCACAGGGGGCCCAGCTACAAAACTTCTTATACCACAGGGGGCCCAGCTACAAAACTTCTTATACCACAGGGAGCCCAGCTACAAACTTTCTTATACCACAGGGAGCCCAGCTACAAAACTTCTTATACCACAGGGAGCCCAGCTACAGAACTTCTTATACCAGCTACCCAGCTACACTTCTTATACCACAGGGAGCCCAGCTACAAAACTTCTTATACCACAGGGAGCCCAGCTACAAAACTTCTTATACCACAGGGACAGCTACAAACTTCTTATACCACAGGGAGCCCAGCTACAAAACTTCTTATACCACAGGGAGCCCAGCTACAGAACTTCTTATACCACAGGGAGCCCAGCTACAGAACTTCTTACACCACAGGGAGCCTTATACAAAACTTCTTACCACAGGGGAGCCCAGCTACAGAACTTCTTATACCACAGGGAGCCCAGCTACAGAACTTCTTATACCACAGGGATCCCAGCTACAAAACTTCTTATACCACAGGGAGCCCAGCTACAGAACTTCTTATACCACAGGGAGCCCAGCTACAGAACTTCTTATACCACAGGGAGCCCAGCTACAAAACTTCTTATACCACAGGGGGCCCAGCTACAAAACTTCTACCACAGGGAGCCCAGCTACAGAACTACCCCAGCTACAAAACTTCTTACATGGAGCCCAGCTACAAAACTTCTTATACCACAGCTACAAAACTTCTTATACCACAGGGAGCCCAGCTACAAAACTTCTTATACCACAGGGAGCCCAGCTACAAAACTTCTTATACCACAGGGAGCCCAGCTACAAAACTTCTTATACCACAGGGAGCCCAGCTACAAAACTTCTTATACCACAGGGAGCTACAGCTACACAAAGCTACAAAACTTATACCACAGGGAGCCCAGCTACAAAACTTCTTATACCACAGGGAGCCCAGCTACAGAACTTCTTATACCACAGGGAGCCCAGCTACAAAACTTCTTATACCACAGCGGAGCCCAGCTACAAAACTTCTTATACCACAGGGAGCCCAGCTACAGAACTTCTTATACCACAGGGAGCCCAGCTACAGAACTTCTTATACCACAGGGAGCCCAGCTACAAAACTTCTTATACCACAGGGGCCCAGCTACAAACTTCTTGTACACAGGGAGCCCAGCTACAGAACTTCTTGTACCACAGGGGAGCCCAGCTACAGAACTTCTTATACCACAGGGAGCCCAGCTACAGAACTTCTTATACCACAGGGAGCCCAGCTACAAAACTTCTTATACCACAGGGAGCCCAGCTACAAAACTTCTTATACCACAGGGAGCCCAGCTACAGAACTTCTTATACCACAGGGAGCCCAGCTACAGAACTTCTTACCACAGGGGGCCCAGCTACAAAACTTCTTATACCACAGGGAGCCCAGCTACAAAACTTCTTATACCACAGGGGGAGCTACAAAACTTCTTATACCAACTTTCTTATACCACAGGGAGCCCAGCTACAAAACTTCTTATACCACAGGGAGCCCAGCTACAAAACTTCTTATACCACAGGGAGCCCAGCTACAAAACTTCTTATACCACAGGGAGCCCAGCTACAAAACTTCTTATACCACAGGGAGCCCAGCTACAAAACTTCTTATACCAAAGGGAGCCCAGCTACAGAACTTCTTATACCACATGGAGCCCAGCTACAAAACTTCTTATACCACAGGGGGCCCAGCTACAAAACTTCTTATACCAGTTCTTATAAGTCCTTATACCACCCATCAAGATGGACATGTATGTGGATATGCATGTTCTGTCACATGACTTACAAAGCTATTCAGTTCTTGATTAATTCCTTCAGTGACACAAAGCTCAAGAGTTGTTTCTTGGAATACATCACTGGTAGATACCTAAATGAATATTAGAAAACAGATCATTAGAATCCTCAATCAAAGTAATAATGTTGTCTAAATTGCCAGACGCTTGTGGGGAGGGAAAAAAAACACAACACAAAAAGCATCTGCAAAGGAGGCTAGGCAGCCAGCAGCCCAGCTGAAAACTTTGAACAGGTGACTGTGCACTTTACTGCGATGGCAACATTTGTCAACACACTGACGCCAGCTTAAGGACAAATGGCTACTTCCCATTATAGCTGCTGACTTCTACTGAGATCCCTGAGATGGAATCCAATTAATAGATGGATGCAACGATTATTGGTTGATAAAGAAAATACCTCACAAAATCCTAGTTTATTGAAAAGGTTTAGGCTTGGTTTGTTATTGTATCCAATCTTGGCTGAAAATCGTGTAACACCAAGCTTGGAAACACCTTAAAATGAGCAATGTTAATGTAAGTAAGTAAGTAAGAAAATAAATATTTAGCATTATTACTAATTGTGGACACTAAAGATATGTACATTTTACATTTACAGCTGTACTCCTGTAGTATTAATTCATAATATTGATAGATACATAATATAAAGTATCCAGACTGTCCTGAATGTATGCTACATTTACATATTTTTTTAAGGTCAAAAGAGTGTTTTGGTTCCTACCATAATGTATCATCATCAAAACAGCTTCTTTCCCAAGACCATGTCCCCTACATGAATGCTCTAGAATTAATTAAAGAGATTGTTAACAATACAACACCAAATCAGACACCCTCACCCACCAGGCAATGGTAGTACTGTGGTGAGAGCACTCACACCTCACCACTATATGCCTGGTTAACTTCCTGGACTGGGCACTTAGTGTGGTTTGAGGGTTTAATTTCTTCCATCATTAATAATAAACTAGGTGAGATGAGTGTTGGGTGTTTAAAATATAGGGTGAGAGTACATTGTAGTAACACTCGACATGTTAAATAACAACATTTTTTTATTATCTCTAAGCCCCTATCCAGACTGTCAAGACACATACCGTCCATATTTATCCATTTTTATTATTTTTTATTTTAGTTATATTTTTATATATTTTACTTTCACTCAGTTGTAAAAGCACTGAGATCAATATTTAGTGCGTTTAATTAAGAATGTTATTATTATTATTAACATAACCGACATCCTCAGACTCGTCTAACTAGATGTGCTATACCTGCTATCATGACTTCTATTTCTGCCATGTTTGGCTCATCGTCATTGTTGAAGAATAAATTCACATCACCAGCCATGCTGTCTTTAGGACAAAGAAGAAAATTCAGACTGTACAAACTCAGTATTAGCGCTTTAATAATATAGCAACTACAAGTAGGAAGAAAACTTTATTACTTAATTCTAGAATTTATTGTAGATGCACTCACCAACTTCTGTATATCCTGGCTGCTTCCATTTGTTTTTGTCCAGAACAATAAATGTACACTCTGAAATAAATCAGATCAATACAATATAGAAAATTATTTCATTGATATGATATATGACGTGCAGTTGTCATTTTCAGAGAAATTGGAAATTACACGAAATTGGTATTAATGATTAAATTATTATTTTATTAGATCATCATGTCATTTGCTTGGTTTGAACCTCATTATTTGCTTCAAATAACGGGCAAACACTGCCCTCCATGTGCAATCAAGCAGAGAGTATTCTATTGAACAGGTGCAATTCAGCTGATGAAAATTCCTCACGAGACCAGAAGTGATGTCTGATGAAATCAAGCAATAACATCATCATTAATATTTTCACCACCCTTTTATCACTGGCCATTAATATCTTATCATCAACAATGATTGATTGTTATCACCTAAGTGTAAGAAACAAATAAAGGGCTCCCTGCAAGAACAATGTAAGTCAGATCTCTGATTGATCAAAATCTAAATTCTCCTTCAAATTCTTTGAATTTCAAAGGAGAATTTCGGTTTTGGTTTTGATCATAAGTCACTTACTCTGTTCTTGCAGGGACCCCTTCAAGTGAATTGATCAAGCTCAATGATATTTTAGTTTTATCTATGAATAAATGAAAATGATTCATTCATTCATTCATCATTCATTCATTCACTTACTGTTCTCATCCTCACACCAACTCTGCTGCATATCGTACTCTTGGTTGAGAGTCAGCCTTTCAGATGCCGTCTGCTCAAGAAGTTCAGGTGACTGCATCCAATCATGATACCTTTAAGGAGCATTGTAAAATGTATTTCAGTGTGAAAGTATCCCTCAATATTTGGGCAATGACTGTACCTCCTCAAATTATTGGGCAAGAAAAGTGACAAAAGTAATTTGCTAAATTCAGATACAACAGTTAATTTGTTTGTCACACTGTCTATAATTATAGTATCAGACACTGTGTAGAACTGCCCAGAGAACTGATATACAGAACAACATCTACTCCAGTCTCTACATTCTACAATCATCATCATCAATCATCATCATCACAATACCTTGGAACATGCTCTCTTTTATATGGGACAAATACAACCTTTTCACCAACCAATACAGTCGAACTATTGATCTTCATCTTCCATTAAATGCTCAAAATAACAATATTAATGTAGCCATACTGATAAAGGTATGTAATCTAATAAAAACCTACAAACATGCTCTCCGTACCTGCCGCAAATAAATTTGAATAACTATTTGGTACCAGTGCCTTTCTGCCAAACTTGTTCGCGCAAGTCTGATACATAGAACCCAGTCCTTTCGCCGGAAGTCCACAACTCGTGACATTTAATTATGTCATTATATTTTCATCTCTTTTTCCTGACAACTTTATTTTATTCTTGCAAGTTCTTGGACAAACGCAGCAATGGGTGTTGTAACGGAGACCGGCGAGCTCTATTCAGCTCCGGTAAGTTTGATGGTGGTAATTTTCTTGTCATTTCATTTGAACAATTTATTTCCGTATGAGTTTATTAAGCTTAACTTACTCAGTTTACTGTATAAAGCAATTTACTGTTCATAAGCTTAATTATAGTGTTTTAAAATACGTGACAGTAGCAAATCCCAGCTTAGAAACGTCCCACAATTGCCCGATAATACTCGTAAAATCATTGTGTTAAAATCTCATTTGTATCGTCCTACTATTCGTATTCATGTCCAACTCGAAGGTCGCTTTTATCTACATCTTCAACCTTATAATCGGTGTTGGAGCACTAACGATGCCAAAGGCCTTTGCAGCGGCTGGTTGGCTTGTCTCTACGATAGTCATATGTATACTAACTTTTATGAGGTGAGAAGGTGGTATTAGGAAGTTTAGAGTTTATAAATTATATACAATTGTAAAGTGTACATTTTGCCTGATCAACTATTATTTTCAATATTTGAAATGATAAAGCTTTTGACTGTCATATGATAAGGTCACAAGATCATTGAATGATGACTGCAGTATCTAATGAACATGCAATGCATAAATTAGCCTGTGTGACAGCTGGTCATGGCAATATATGAATAAATTACATCAACGAACCGATGCACAAAATTTAGTGTATTCTATAAACTTTGTTTCAGTTTTGTTACATCGACATTCATGGTTGAAGCAATGTCTGCAGCTAATGCTATTTTAAGAATAAAGGAAAAGAGCAAGACTAAGGTACATGCCTGTCAGTATACAGTATATTTACTATGTTACATTCACTTGTTTATTTAATGTACTATGCAGAACAAGAAAGGGAGAGAAGGAGAAATGAGGAAATACAAGCAAAGAGTGTGAGAAAAGGAACATTGAATGAATGAATGAGAAAATAGAATGAATGAATGAATGGATAGATCATGAGTGAACAGACAAATGAATGGATCCATATGGATGCATAGATCAGAAATGAAAAATAGAACAATCAATGGATGGCTATAAATAAAGATGAATGAATGAATAGATGAATAGATGAATGAATGAATAGATGAATGAATGAATAGATGAATGAATGAATAGATGAATGAATGAATAGATGAATGAATGAATAGATGAATGAATGAATAGATGAATGAATGAATAGATGAATGAATGAATAGATGAATGAATGGAAATTTGAATGAATGAACATTAAATGAACAT
The DNA here is from genome assembly GCA_033675265.1 of Actinostola sp. cb2023. Lineage (NCBI taxonomy): Eukaryota > Metazoa > Cnidaria > Anthozoa > Actiniaria > Actinostolidae > Actinostola > Actinostola sp. cb2023. The sequence goes on along the minus strand of JAUJYZ010000493.1, from coordinate 48,621 downwards.
TATCTTAGCCTGCGTAGCTTTGCGGTCTGGAAGGGGATTGGGAAGGGGAGGGGGAGAGGGGAAAGGAAGGAGGAGGTGGATTGGGGAGAAGGGGAGGGAGAGGGGATTGGGGAGGAGAAAGACCGCCGCCTGCCCGAAGACTATGGGTTTTTGAATACCGCCTCTTTGCTAATCCAATTAAAATAACCAATCATACGATTTGACCTTTGGCTTACAGCATGTTTTAAAACACCTCGCGCACGTGTTTGTAGTTGTCAAAACTGTCAGTGCATGCATTCATTCGGCAGTACAGTACCGTACGAACTCACATGGAGACTACGCCAAAGAAACTCGTTGGGAGAAAATGTCAAACCGAAACTTGTACCGATTTTTGTAGATTTTGTTTGTGCTCATTTAAAGTTAAATTCGGGAACATAGACAAAACGTCTTACATTTCTTCTGAAAATATTTTCAAGTTGTCGGAGCGCCAAATGATGCAAACAAAATAGCCAAAACATCTTTTCCTCGAAGCAAATCTTTAACAGCTTGCCTAATTGCTCTGGTTTTTAAAGTAAAATCTCTGTGAGAATTCTTTAACAATTTCAAGGCTTTTGCAATACATGTGTCTTCACTTGTCGCCACCACTAGTAATCGTGCCAAAAGTTTGAATGATTCTTGAATAATTATAAGTGTTGTTGACACCCGTTGACAGACACGTCACTTTTTAGCCAATCAGTATTTCCCGTTCTCCAGCGGACGGGCAATTCAAAAACCCATAGTTTTCGGGCAAGCGGTCTTTCCTCCCTTATCCTCCCCAATCCCCCTCCTCCTTCCTTTTGCCCCTCCCCCTCCCCTTCCCAATCCCCATCCAGACTGCCAAGCTAGGCAGGCTAACATTATATGGACTGGGAACATTTCCTTGTGTTCTTATTTGTTTATTTTCCAATGCCGTTCAAAGTTCTAAAATGTCAATCAATTTCCTCTTTATTCAGGAGACAAAACAGGTCATTGCTGGTTCTGCTGAAGAAAGTACTGATTTAATCAGTCCAGAAGAAGAAACATATGGAGAGAATGAACCATTGATAAGTAAGTTGGACTAAATACATATTATGTGGCCTTCTGTGCATTTAACAGATTGGTAATTAAAGTACATACTTTTAAATAATAATAATAATAATATTAATAATAATGGTGATGCATGGCTATTATGACAACAAGTGACGTCAATGAATTGAATGGGATGGTGGGTAGATGATGATGAAAATGATGGTGATGATACATAGCAAGTGACGATCATGATGATGACATGGATAAATGATATTGATGATAATTATTACAATAATTATAATAATTATTACTATTTTTATGGTCAGTGGGGGGATATAGTGGTGATGATGTTACTGAATGATACATGACGTACTGTATGTATGTGATGATAACGATAGTTGTGATGAATATGATGACCACTGAGGGTGATGATCAATAATATGGCGATGTTTACAATGAGTATAATAAAATGTGTTTTCAGATTTCTCAAGAATGAACAAAGACAATCGTAGTTTGTATGAAATAACATCACGTGTTGAGATGGTTAGTTATTCAATCAATTCTAACTATTATCCAATTCCATTATCATATGATACATGTACATCTAAATACTTTCATTTGCATGCCGTTTAGGGACAAATGGCAAAAATGGTTTACAGCACAAGTAAGTGCAATGTAACTTGTAACCACTATTTGCACTTCTACACATGTACCTACATTGTACATGTATACAACCACTACATACGACCACTACATACGACCACTGCATACCACCACTACATACACACTGCATACACCACTGCATACCACCACTGCATACCACCACTGCATACGACCACTGCATACGACCACTGCACCATACTACATACGGCCACTGCATACGGCCACTGCATACACCACTGCATACCACCACTGCATACCACCACTGCATACCACCACTGCATACCACCACTGCATACCACCACTGCATACCACCACTGCATACCACCACTGCATACCACCACTGCATACCACCACTGCATACCACCACTGCATACCACCACTGCATACCACCACTGCATACCACCACTGCATACCACCACTGCATACCACCACTGCATACCACCACTGCATACCACCACTGCATACCACCACTGCATACCACCACTGCATACCACCACTGCATACCACCACTGCATACCACCACTGCATACCACCACTGCATACCACCACTGCATACCATACCACCACTGCATACACCACTGCATACCACCACTACATACCACCACTACATACGACCACTACATACCACTGCATACCACCACTGCATACCACCACTGCATACCACCACTGCATACCACCACTGCATACCACCACTGCATACCACCATACAACCACTGCATACCACCACTGCATACCACCACTGCATACCACCACTGCATACCACCACTGCATACCACCACTGCATACCACCACTGCATACCACCACTGCATACCACCACTGCATACCCACTGCATACACCACTGCATACGGCCACTGCACTGCATACGACCACTGCATACGCCACTGCATACGACCACTGCATACTGCATACGACCACTGCATACGACCACTGCATACAACCACTGCATACAACCACTGCATACCGACCACTACATACGACCACTGCATACACTGCATACGACCACTGCATACGACCACTGCATACGACCACTGCATACGACCACTGCATACCACCACCACTACATACACACATACACCACTGCATACCAACCACTACATACAACCACTACCATACAACCACTACATACAACCACTACATACAACCACTGCATACCACCACTGCATACAACCACTACATACAACCACTGCACAACCACTACATACAACCACTGCATACAACCACTACCATACACCACTACATACAACCACTACATACAACCACACAACATACATACAACCACTACATACCACCACTGCATACCCACTACACAACCACTGCATACAACCACTACATACAACCACTACCATACACCACTGCATACCCACCACTGCATACATACACCACTACCATACAACCACTACATACAACCACTACCATACAACCACTACCATACAACCACTATATACAACCACTACATACAACCACTACATACAACCACTGCAACCACTACCATACCACCACTACATACAACCACTACATACAACCACTACATACAACCACTACATACAACCACTACATACATACATACCCACTACATACAACCACTACATACACCACTACATACAACCACTACCATACAACCACTACCATACAACCACTACATACAACCACTACATACAACCACTACATACAACCACTATATACAACCACTACATACAACCACTACATACAACCACTACATACAACCACTACCATACAACCACTATATACAACCACTACATATATATAAAGCTGTTGTTCGCCACACACAAAAAAGAAAAACCGCATAATTTCTTCACCTTAACTGTAACTTCCTGAACATCGATGCCTATAGTTGGTGTTGAAAGGGTGTTGACCTACAGGAGATTTGCATTGACTATATATATATCTACTGTACCTTACAGATGGCCTTAGACTGTTTTATGTATGTATCATACTCTATCTGTATGGAGATTTGGCTATCTATGCTGCAGCTGTACCCAAATCACTTGCTTTAGTATCATGGTAAGCAAACACTCCTAGATTCACTGTTTAAGTTCCCATCATTCCCATTCATTGTGCTGTGAAAATGATACAAACGTATTTGCTACTGGATCGCTACTAAATATAAGGCCATGCAAGTAAATAGTGCAACCAAATTATGCCACTTGTAGCACAACATCATTGTCATTGCAATTTGTATGGTAAAATTTGTTGCAGAAAACGAAAGTGCAGTTAATTTGTGCAACATGTTGCAACAGCTTTTAACAATGGAAAAGGTTGCATTGCGTTGTGCTATTGGGTGGTAATATGTGCAACAATGCTGCACAACTTGCAAAGCAAGTGATATGATTGTTGCTCGATTACTTGGTCTTTAAATCACCCTTGTTGACCTGTCAATCAGCATACAATGACATGACACATTTTAGACCAATCAGCTTATATACTGTATATAGCCTGACAACGTCCCTTGCCCTCAACCAACCAGATAAAAGTTTAAAAATGACATTGTCTGCCATCATTGTTCCGTGTTTGACATTCATGGATCTCTCTTTACAGTACTCATTCTAGTTCATCTCCATCAAGTCAAGTACATCCAAATAATACAAATCACTCACACTCGGAAAATACCACCACTTCACATGGAGAAAGGTGCTGGGGTAACATTTCAATGGGCAATGTGTACAGAATTTATCTGGTAATCATAACATCCAATGTAGATTATCATATATACCTCCCTATATCCCATTCCATGACCCCCACCCCTTCAACATTGTGTCACCTTTTTGCAATACAGACTTGCCAAAGTGTAACGTGGGAAAGCCATGAATATGAGCTTTGCTAAGTAACCAACTTGAATAGCTGGGACCACAGTGCAGCCTTTCTACAGTATATCTGTATGTCTATCTCTCTCTGTCTCTCTTTCTTTTCCGTTACTGTACCACCAGTGATGTGTACCATGGGACAGAACTCAGTCTCCAACAAGGGGTTCACACATTAATAGAAAGGAAGGAAAGTTTTTGTTTTAACAAGGGAGCTGAATAAAACCCGATAGATCAGTGCACTGTGTGTACCGAGCTGTACATTTATACCTTCATTAACCTGTAAATTAACTTGCAGTTGATATTTGCTTTGACGCTCGGCCCATTTGCGTTCTTCAATGTACAAAAAACCAAGTACCTTCAGATGGTGACTACACTGTTGAGATGGCTAGGTATATATATTATGTACATGATTATATGCAGTATGCATTCCACAGTATACATACAGTCAAACCATGTAGGTTTGCAGGGTCCACGCTAAGCAAACTAGCCTTTGTGCTGACTGGGCCATCCCTGCTTACTGTAGTATATAAAGTATCGTTCGTTCAGCTCATTTGTATCATTATTTTCACTTTGTAGCGTTTACAATGATGATTGTACTGGCCGTACTTCGAATATCACAAGGAAAAAATCATCACCAAGTCAGCATAGCAGATTTCAGCGGCGTCCCGAATCTCTTTGGCGTCTGCATCTATGCCTTCATGTGCCAGCATTCTCTTCCATCGTTCATCACTCCAATGAAAAGCAAGTCTCGAGTCACGTTGATCTTCTCGTTAGACTTTGGTATCATCTTACTATTCTATGCGCTGCTGTCATTCTCAGCGATGTTCGCGTTCAGTGACCTATTAGATCTTTACACTCTTAACTTTCAATACTGCACTCCATTTATTCACTACTTTCTTGCGTTATTCCCCGTGTTCACCTTGAGTACAAACTTTCCTATAATCTCCATTACGCTTCGAGATAACCTAAAGAATCTCTTCCACCGCGAAGGCAGACCATATCCTTGGATTATTGATAGAATAGCCTTCCCTATAGCAACCATCCTACCCCCAATAGGCGTGGCTTTTGCCACTCAGAACCTAGAGGTATTTAGTGGGAGTGACGGGTTCATACGCCGGGGCCGGGGTGCAGTACGTTATCCCCGCTACCCTAGTCTACTGTGCTAGGAAAGAAATTAGGAGGTTAATTAATACCTATGATAACAAACACAGGTCGATATTTCGACAAAAGTCGTGGTTGTATTTTGTATTGATATGGACTTTTGTTTGTATCGCATTTGTTACAGTGAATCACATTGTCACTATGAAGTAACTATGGATTGAAATATCAAACAACAGACTAAATTATTCACTGAATCCTGGGTAAATACGTTTTCTCGAGCCAGCGGTGTCTAAACATCTCGAAACTGGAGTGTTGTGCGCCTGAAATTAGGCTGGCTGCGTGGGGGCGCCTACTGGTCCTCCAACATTCTGTCACAGCACACCTCTCAAAAGCAACACCTCTGTCATACAACAACGAAGGCCTAAAATCATTTTTATAAATAAATTTCCACCGTCAATATCACTGTGTTGTACGTCGGCAGCATTGTTGGTGGTGTGTGTAACGCTATGGTTAGTCTCCTTCGCAGCCGCCTGAGGTCGAGTCACGCTACGCTTCCCAGGTGGTTGCGAAGGAGACTGAGTACCGTAAGGTATGGTGGTGTATGTATTCCGTCATGAAAGTCTAAAAGGAAATAATGAAGAATGTATTTATACAATCAACAAATTGAATAAAAATGTTAACGAAATAAAATGCTTATTCTTGGAATCCTCTCCCCAACTAAAGCAGGAGATCTGTGAATGATTGCTACCTTGGAGGCCTGGCTGTCGTTGTACAAAACGCTAGCTAAACACCTCGTAACAATCAAAGTTTGCTGGGTTTACCGTGCGAGTATACGAGTACTCGTGCGCTTTGTGAAACAGAAGCTTCGATCAGAACAACACGGGACAACACAACACGGGACATCACAAACACGACACGGGACAATGTCACGACACAGGACATCACGACACAGGACATCACGAGCACGACACGGGACAACACACACGGGACAACACGACACGGGACAACACGACACGGGACAACACGACACGGGACAACACGACAAGGGACAACACGACACGGGACAACACACGGGACAACACGACGGGACAACACACGGGACAACACGACACGGGACAACACACGGGACAACACGACACGGGACAACACGACACGGGACAACACGACATGACACGGACAATCACGACACGGGACAACACACGGGACAAACACGACACGGGACAACACGACACGGGACAACACATGACACGGGCCAACACGGACACAACACGGGCCAACACAACACGGGACATCACACACACGACACGGGACAATGTCACGACACAGGACATCACGAGCACGATACGGTACACACGAACATGACACGGAATATCACGAACACGACACGGGACACGGGACATCACAAACACGACACGGGACAATGTCACGACACTACACATCACATCACGAACATGACACGGGACATCACGACACGGGACAACACGACACGGGACAAACACGACACGGGACAATGTCACGACACGGGGACAACACGAGCACAACACGGGCCATCACAAACACGGGACACGGGACACACACGACACGGGACAATGTCGAACATGACACAGGAATATCACGAGCACGACACGGGACAACACGACACTGGATATCACGAACACGACACGGAACATCACAAACACGACACGGGATAACACGACACTGGACATCACGAGCACGACACGGGACATCACAAACACGACACGGGACATCACGACACTGGACATCACGAGCATCACGACACGGGACATCACAAACACGACACGGGACAATGTCACGACACAGGACATCACGAACACGACACGGGACATCACAAACACGACACGGGACATCACAAACACGACACGGGACTGACACTGGACATCACGAGCACGACACGGGACATCACAAACACGACACGGGACAATGTCACGACACGGGACATCACGAACACGACACGGGACATCACAAACACGACACGGGACATCACAAACACGACACGGGACAACACGACACTGGACATCACGAGCACGACACGGGACATCACAAACACGACACGGGACATCACAAACACGACACGGGATAACACGACACTGGACATCACGAGCACGACACGGGACATCACAAACACGACACGGGACATCACAAACACGACACGGGACATCACGACACATGACACGGGATATCACGAACACGACACGGGACAACACGACACTGGACATCATGTCACGACACGGGACATCACGAACACGACACGGGACATCACAAACACGACACGGACACACACGACACTGGACATCATGAGCACGACACGGGACATCACGAACACGACATGGGACATCACAAACACTACACGGAAAACATCAACACGACACGCAAAACCAATCACAAATTGCTAAATCACAAAGCAATAAGACACGAAGAATGCATCCTTTCGTAGTTTCCCAGAATGCTGCAGGATTCTGCGCGTGCAAACGAGGTCAGGGGGAGAAATATTTAGAATTGATCATGTATTGAGGAAAAAATGACTACTGTAACTAATCAAGAACAGGAAAAATCTGTTTTCTTTGCTTGAGAATTTGTATCTATCTTTGTAATTCTTCTTACGCACTTTTAATTTAAAAGTCTAAGTTTTCAGTATATTTTCGATCTATTTTGCACCCTGACCTCGCTTGCGCGTGCAGAATCCTGAAGCATTCTGGGAAACTACGAAAAGATCTATACTAAATCTAGTTGATATAGAAAGAACGAAATGCAAAGTAACGTGAATTTAAAGCTTTGTTTAATGTTTCTAATCTAACGTTTGACGTTAAAATTAACAGTTTAAATAGTTACAGGAACTGAACCAAAGTTTTGCACATAATATCATAACTCTCGATATATCAAAACCATGTTTGAATTTCCCGAATATTAAAAATTACCTTATGTATAACGTATTGAAAAATTATAAAACATCTTTTGACCGACAAAGGTCCACTGTGCTTCACACATATATCAAGCTAAAAGGCGCGTAAACACTTCAAAAAAAAAATTTCCACGCTGTTGGTATAAATAATTATGAATATTCGTCTACGAAGTTGGAGATTTGTCAGCGGTCGTTTCAAACAAATCAGCTGTCGGCCTATCTAATTACTTTATCTGAATTCGATATAAGAAATCTTACTACATCTTTGTCAAATATCAATAATATACAAGTACAGTTGTCATTACATCAGAAATAGGGTGTTTGGGTTACCTTTGTTAATATCAACACAGGCAACCCATCCAGAGTGAATCAGTCGTACTCTGATTTTGACTCGGTCCTTTGTTTCAATCCACATGAAGCTATTTGTCCTAAAAAAAAAATCCACCGTCAATTGTTATATTTCACACGTGCGGTGACGGTTCAGTGTGTATCGTGTTTAATTCAACAGATAAAGACCACGTGAACTAATGAATTACAGTGAGCCAAGAGACAGCTCAACTGTTTTGCGAATGGCTTCCTGTGGTAGAGCGCACGATGTAGCTGATCCACAGGAAGCCCAATATTACCGCGCATCTACCACAGGTAGTCCATCAAAAAAGACGCGCGTATATATAAATATATATATTATTGAAATAGTTGGTCTGTCCTGTACCTTCCAGGGAGAGGGGGATAGTAAAGATATGGGAGGGGATATTTATCAATTAGTCAACGAGCGTCCATGCGCCCATTGCGTTATAGACACACGAGAGAAAATAGAAAGAACTCTTAGTGGCACGAGGCGTAGCCAAGTGCGACTCTAGCTTGTTAAGAGTTCTTTATATTTTCTCGAGTGCGTCTATAACACTACGGGCGCAGGGACGCGAGTTGACTAATTGATTTATAACATAGCATCTATAGAGCGTGCAGCCCATGGGGAAAAATAGTTCATAGAACTCTAGCCAATCAGAGAGCGCGGTTATGTCATTGCTATATTATAAACTAATATTCTAACTCAGTAACTCTGGTTTCTTACCCGTATTTCTATAGTCTTGTCGTAGTTTGGGTTGGATATCGATTTGCTTGTACCAGACTTTGGTTGTATTACTGGTAAGGGACTACAATATGAAGGAAAGTACATAAAACCTTTTGTAATGACATAATATATATAATACGGACAATAATACAGTGCCGTAGCCGCCAGTACGGTTGACCACTTTTCGAATCAAACAGTTTCAATTTATTTACATTTTTAATTATTCGGATCTTTTTATGAAAAACAAAGTTTGAAAACCGGACCACTCAAAAACTGACCGGACCACTCAAAAACTGGCTACGGCCTTGTAATATATGACAATCTACTTTTTTTACAAGCCACTTCCTCATGTTATATTAATGTTGCTCTAGGTAAATATCTGTGTTGCTTACCTATCGTATATTGCTGGATCTAAAGACGGCGGTGGCTTGGATGCTGATTTATTTTGACAATCAATACTGTAAAGAGAAACACAGGTACTAAGCAAAGTGGGATCACATAGAAAATCCACAGGTAGCCCACGTTAATTTGAATTACAGTGTTGTTCAGCCGTGTGGGACTATGATTAAATAAATCTGCGCATGCGTGATGCATGGTATACTACATGCAAAACTACTTTCAATAACTTGGTTCTTACCTTTCATAGCAAGCCGGCTCATATCCATCTAAATCAAAGCTGAAAAGAGAAAATTCGGCGGTCATGATTTAAATGAAGGTGGACACGGTAATAATAATAATAATAATAATAATAATAATAATAATAATAATAATAATAATAATAATAATAATAATAATAATAATAATAATAATATTGAATTTATAGCGCTAAAATTATAAATATTCTGAAGCGCTTTACAAGACTATGCCACAAAAAGAAAATATAGCAATGAGACTGCGTTGTCGTTGGATGATATCGGCTCTTAGCTGCACAAGTTTCATTTTAGCTATGTATGTACGCACCGAAAGTGGAAGACACAGAGTAGTTTTTTGTACGAGTGAGAAACCTACAGTACGGTGAAGGGCCCCTAACGGTGTTACGGTCACGGTATCTATTCTACCAATCATAGCGCGCAAAATCATTGCTCAGCCAATCAGAATGCTTGGACAATATGCAGCTCTCTGTGGGCGCGTCTTGCGGGATGCACACAGGAAGCCCAACATAGGACTTTACTCAGCACAGGGAGCCCGACATAATATGCATTGCGCGGGGCGGCGCTCTACCACAGGAAACCCATCAAAAACGACGCAAATATCATTTTATTGAATTATTTATAGTAGTCTGAAAAGGAATGGTTGGGCTGTGTCGAAACTGACTCTATACTGCAGTCACAGTGTATGCGATCATACTTACGTGCCGTGGTAGAGAGGGTTGTCAGTCATCTTTGGCAAGGGCTCTTGTAATTCAGGACTAAAATGAAACATTTAGTAAATTGTTGAGATCATCTTTACCATCAATTAATACATCCCATACAAAGATTAGCATTACCAGTCTTTAGTATAATCTTAGACTTGAATATAGAGTTTCGCGCTGCGCGCTTGTGATTGGTCGAGCGACCAGTGATTATTAAATTGTTGAGATCATCTTTACCATCAATTAATACATCCCATACAAAGATTAGCATTACCAGACTTTAGTATAATCTTAGACTTGAATATAGAGTTTCGCGCGCTGTGATTGGTCGAGCGACCAGTGATTATGAGTCGAGAGCGGAAGTAAAATCATCATGACGCAGAGTACTAATAAAACGGTGTTTTTTTATCCTGAATTTCGTCTTTTCTCTGATATTCAAGTCTAAAATTATACTAAAACAATTATTCACCTCAGGCTCAGTGATTATGGTGAATATTCACCTCGACTTTGTCTCGGTGAATATTCACCGATAATCACATTGCCTTTGGCGAATAATAATATTGTTAAGCGTACGTACCAGTCGTAAATATGCTCCATTTCTTCATCTTTATAACGGGCATCATCAGCACTGATACAAACACAAAACTGTCATTGATTTAAAGTAAACATAGGTTGTTGGTCATATAACACTTGACGGTAAACACCTATAAAGGTTTGTCATAAAACATAGGTTGTAGGTCATAAGACACTTGACGGTAAACACCTATAAAGGTTTGTCATAAAACATAGGTTGTTGGTCATATAGCACTTGACGGTAAACATCTATAAAGGTTTGTCATAAAACATAGGTTGTAGGTCATAAGACACTTGACGGTAAACACCTATTTTAAAAAGGTTTGTCATAAAACATAGGTTGTAGGTCATATAACACTTGACGGTAAACACCTATAAAGGTTTGTCATAAAACATAGGTTGTAGGTCATATACTGACACTTGACGGTAAACACCTATTTTAAAAAGGTTTGTCATAAAACATAGGTTGTTGGTCATAAGACACTTGACGGTAAACACCTATTTTAAAAAGTTTTGTCATAAAACATAGGTTGTAGGTCATATAGCACTTGACGGTAAACACCTATTTTAAAAAGTTTTGTCATATAACATAGGTTGTAGGTCATATAACACTTGACGGTAAACACCTATAAAGGTTTGTCATAAAACATAGGTTGTAGGTCATATAACACTTGACGGTAAACACCTATTTTAAAAAGGTTTGTCATAAAACATAGGTTGTTGGTCATATAACACTTGACGGTAAACACCTATAAAGGTTTGTCATAAAACATAGGTTGTAGGTCATATAACACTTGACGGTAAACACCTATAAAGGTTTGTCATAAAACATAGGTTGTAGGTCATATAACACTTGACGGTAAACACCTATAAAGGTTTGTCATAAAACATAGGTTGTAGGTCATATAACACTTGACGGTAAACACCTATAAAGGTTTGTCATAAAACATAGGTTGTAGGTCATATAGACACTTGACGGTAAACACCTATAAAGGTTTGTCATAAAACATAGGTTGTAGTAGGTCATATAACACTTGACGGTAAACACCTATAAAGGTTTGTCATAAAACATAGGTTGTAGGTCATAAGCACTTGACGGTAAACACCTATTTTAAAAAGGTTTGTCATAAAACATAGGTTGTAGGTCATATAGCACTTGACGGTAAACACCTATTTTAAAAAGGTTTGTCATAAAACACATAAGACATAAGACGGCATTCTGAAAATAAATTCGTAAAGTAGCAAATAATAATAATAACTTGAAGAAGAAGAAGTAGAAAAAATAAGAATAAGAATAAGAATATAATAATAATAATAAATTATTAATTATATTGCGTAGATATCATTGGATACATCTTAGTATGATAATGAAATGGGTTGAACAAAAGGGTTTTACAAATTTCGATTGACGGAGATGCCACGATAGGACTAGACACCAACATCATTGCTTTTAGAACAATGTACAGTATACCCTATTACCTACGACATATTACCTATGACCTATACCCTATTTCCTACGACCTATACCCTATTTGCGTAGATACGACCTATACCCTATTACCTACGACCTATACCCTATTACCTACGACCTATACCCTATTACCTACGACCTATACCAGTACCTATTACCTATTACCTACGACCTATACCCTATTACCTACGACCTATACCCTATTACCTACGACCTATACCCTTTTACCTACGACCTATATCCTATTACCTACGACCTATACCCTATTACCTACGACCTATACCCTATTACCTACGACCTATACCCTATTACCTACGACCTATACCCTATTACCTACGACCTATACCCTATTACCTACAACCAATTACCTGCGACCTACATGTATAGCCTATTACCTATGACCTGCGACCTATTACCTATGACCTGTGACCTACGACCAATTACCTGACCTACGACCTATTACCTATGACCTACGACCTATGACCTATTACCTACGGCCAATTACCTGTGACCTATAGTCTATTACCTATGACCTGCGACCTATTAACTATTACCTACGACCTATGACCAATTATCTGTGACCTATTACCTACGACCTATAATACCTAATACCTGCGACCTATGGCCTACGACCTATAATATTACCTGCGACCTATGGCCTACGACCTATGACCTAAGTATGGCCTATGACTTATACCCTATTATATCCTATAACCTGCTATAACCTATGGCCTACGACCTATAATATTACCTGCGACCTATGGCCTACGACCTATGACCTAAGTATGGCATATGACTTATACCCTATTACCGACCTATGGCCTATAACCTATGGCCTACGACCTATGACCTAAGTATGGCATATGACTTATACCCTATTACCGACCTATGGCCTATAACCTATGGCCTACGACCTATAATATTACCTGTGACCTATGGCCTACGACCTATGACCTAAGTATGGCATATGACTTATACCCTATTACCGACCTATGGCCTATAACCTATGGCCTACGACCTATAATATTACCTGCGACCTATGCCCTATGACCTATAGCTAATACATGCGACCTATGGGCTATAACCTATTGCATATGGCCTACGACTTACGACCTAAGTATGACATATGACCATATGACATATACCCTATGACCTACATGTAAGTATGGCACATGACATATACCCTATTACCTGCGGCCTACAACCTACGACCTAAGTATGGCATATGACCTATCACCTATACCCTATTACCTGCGACCTATGACCTATGACCTACATGTATTGCATATGGCCTATGACCTAAGTATGACATATGACCATATGACATATACCCTGTTACCTATGGCCTACGACCTATGACCTACATGTAAGTATGGCACATGACATATACCCTATTACCTGCGGCCTACAACCTATGACCTAAGAATGGCACATGACATATACCCTATTACCTGCGGCCTACAACCTACGACCTAAGAATGGCACATGGCGTATCACATATACCCTATTACCTGCGACCTACCTATGACCTGACCTATGACCAAGGCAACCTCTTTATGAAATCATTAAAAGTGCAGCGTTTGTTGTATTTACCTGATGTATAACACGTTGACAGTTTCATAGGGGTTAGTTCGTGAACTGCCACGTCTATACAGGTAACGAGGGGAAAAGTTAATAATAACAACCAGCAAGGTTAAATAAATAAATAAAAAAACAGCAAGGTTAATCAGATTTTGTTGTTGTTGTTGTCACCCACATGAATGTGGAAGTCATCGTTGTTGTTGTTATTGGCACTATATGATGGCATGAAGAAAAAAATGATGAGAGAGCACGGATGATAAGAATTATGATGATGAGAGTGAGGGTAGTAGTGATGGTGGTGATGATGAATGATGGCGATGATGGTAATGAGGGTTTTGCATTCTCGTATCCAGACCCTTCTCAGCTTTCTAACGAAAAATCGAAGGCTCTGGTAAGAGATAAACTGGAAGAGCCAGATTCTAGGTCGTCAGATATATATGCGCATGCTAAATATTTTCTAACTTCTGGTGACAAAATGGTGGACTTCAGCAAAGTTATCGCCGATGCTCTAACAAAACTTCATCTACATTTCAGTTAAGTTCGAAAATATTGAGCATTTGCATATCTGATGACCTAGAATCTGGTTCTTCTGGTACGAGAATGAGGGTTTTGATGAAGGTGATGATGATACATGTGTAACTGAAACTATGTCCAACGTTCCTGCTACCAAATCACTCACCCACGTCTACAAAAAGGAGGCTCTGTGTCTTCTGCATTCTGAGGTGCTATATACGTCACGCCAGGCATGGGTTTGTCTTTTTGCTTTCTACGACTGAAATATAAATTAACATAATAATTAATAAATTCAATGGTAAAAGAAAATATATAATAGATTGTTATAATAATAGACCTTTCATCTTAACCATTGAGTTTATCATTATACACCGATGCAGCTCATATTAGTGTACTCGCTAGTTCCCATTTAAAATAATTAATGATGGAATAACAATGATCGAAAGAAAAATAAAACATCAGTCTCTTCTGTGGCCGTCCACAAGAACATCAGTGTAGACTAATAAAACGGGTGATGCAAACTATGGAAATCTTACCGTCTGTACAGAAAGCATACCAAGACGACCACAACAACAATAACGACGAAAATAGCAGCAACCACGATTCCAGCTAACATCCCTGGATTATCCTCTCCTGCGCGGGCGAATTTGTCACCTGCCTCTCCCCGAGTGGCAGAAACTGTCGGGGGGTACTTGTAGAGCTTCCACCAGTCATGTGTGATGATGATGTTGAAGGCTCAGTTAGTGGTGATGACGTAACAGGGCTAGCTGTTGAGTCTGGTATTTGTGAGGTGGCAGTGTTAGTTGTAGAGGGAGGGGTTGTGGTGCTAGGTGGGAGTGGTGCAATAGTGGTAGTAGTGGTAGTAGTGGTCGGTGGTAGCGCTATAGTAAAGGTTCAAAATAAAGGTTCATGAGGTCATGGTGGTTGATATCATGGATAAATAAATTTACAAAGTGGTTGGTTAAGAGAGTTGGTCGCTCAGAGAGGTTCGACTGTGTTTACCACAAATAAGGACATTGTAAAGTGCATGATAGGACGTGCAGACATAAAGAGCTACTGTACATTTGACCAGAATGATTTTCTTGACACAGACGAAACATGTAGATTTCCAATGTGCATTCCCGCTAAACATAGTGCAAATCAAGTACTGGTGATCATGTGTTATCTGACTTAAATATTGCGTGCTATATGACGACGTGCAAATAAGCGCAACAATCCACAGGCAGCCCAACCATTTCTTCTCAGGGAGCCCAATTCCGCTCTCTCTACCACAGGAAACCCATCATAAAAACGCATGCATACAGCCTCATTGCTGGCACCATGCAAATCAAAATGAAGTCACTTACTTTTTATAACTGTACCAGTACATCGGTAGTACACATCCACATGAGGCACTAAGCCAGCTCCACAACTCAAACTAAACTGAGGACCAGAAATATCCACTTGGCAGACCTTGTAATGTTCACATAAGGTGGTTACTGTTTGCTGCATGCCCGAGGCAAGACAGGAACTTTCGTTCCCATGACTACCACAGTGAGTGGAGAATGGCAAAGCACCGTAGAACGCATGAAGAATCTTGATGGATTTGGATGAGCAATCGAGACTTAGAGATGACCCAGTACATGCTGCAGCCCTAAATACATTATCTACACCTGAAATATTAAACATAGTAAAACAGTGTTTTATTGACATCTCTCTGAACGACTGACAGCTAGGCGGCTTTGCAAATGATTGTTCAACCTGAAGGATCATGGGAATTTCTTTTTGTCATCATGTTCTTCGCTGTGGCAACAGTTGCTATGGAAATGCTGCACTGTTATTATGGAAACACTTGTTGCTGTGGCAACAGTTGCTATGGATTCACCTACCTTTTGTGTAAGAATAATAAGCAATTTGAAATCCTTTTTCTTGCTTTGCTGTCTGACGTGGAATGAAAATGAAGTCTCATGACACTTGCAGTTGACTCAATGACTGGTGTGTCGGTGCCATTACAGAATCGGCCAAGAGAAGGAGAAACATCTCTGTGTCCATTGATTGCCTCAACAAAGTCACCATGGCAACCATGTGATGTGCCATAATTGACATCAAAGTATTTAAAGAACACTGCAATACGCTTGGACTTATCTGATAGATTGATTATCCAAGTACAGTCCATCCCCAAGGGATAGGAAAATGGGTAGTTTGGTGAGCTGAGAAGACCTGATGAACGGGTTAAAACTGTGCTACAATCTGATGGAAACAAATTTCAAAAGAGTAAATAATGAACAATGATGTATGGTGGCATGGTGGACAAAACGTTTTAGCCAGATACAATCACCAGACATGTAAGGTGTCATTTAAGATTGGTCCTTTATAATGTTAGTCTCAATTTCATACAATAAACCAGCTGTATGGATGACTTGTACTGATACTGACTGTTTTAACTGTACCTTTATCATTTGTACACCCATATAACTCCACCCGTAGACACATATCATCCTCAAATTTGATTGGGTAGATTCTCAGGTACTTTGTGACAAAAGTGTCACGGAATTGGATACGCTTTTCAGTATTTGCATCAGTATTAGCATAAAATTCCTAAACAATGAATGGGAAACGATAGATGTGTTTAGACCAAAGGGCACAAGTACATGTAGGAAGAACAATAATTCCTCTGTTTATATTCTACATGTACCTTAATAGGAGTAGCTGAAGCAGTATTGTCTTTATACCAGTACCACTCATAACCATTATAACTGTATTCTATGGCATAGCTCTTAACCCAGTATGAACCAAATAGGGTTGATTTGTAACCTTGTGTGCCGATGCCAGATATATGCCTGACCTTATCCAATCGGATTTGAAAATACTCTTTCCAAGCTGTTTCACTATCACTGCACCATGCTGATCGACCATTCAGCCTACCATCGGATGGGTAATATCCTCTGTCGTGGGAGTATGATCGCAGTTGCCAATCATAAATTCGTTCATCTTCCATTCCTAGGGCAACATTGCATCCTGAAAAATAAAACAGATACAAATGATCAGTACTGCACTAGTACACACTTGAATATAAAACAAAATAAAAATATTAAGTGGCCGCAAATTACACAGCCATCCCCTATTAAAGTGTTCTAATCTCCCCCCCCTTCCCCCATATGGTAGGATTCTTGAGGCCCTGATGTTGGTGGTGCACTGGGATATACCCCTATCCTAAATGTCTGGTAGTACCATGCACCTTCACCCCCCAGCATTCTGTCCACCCCCCAAATCCAGAGCCAAGCCCCAACCAGATGTCATGGTGACTTCATTCTTTCTTCAAAGTTAAAATATGAATAATATCAAACCACTACAAGGTGTTTCATAATACACAAGTGAATAAAATGTCATTAAGATTTTTGAGGTTATTATTAAAAATACCACCAGACTGACCGGAAACAGATGAATTAATTTGCAAGATGTCACATTGTCTGTTGAGTTAAATTAATTTCTCTCTAAATTATTTATTTTGTTCAATACTATTTTCAAAAATTCCACTATTTTCAAAAAAAGATGTCGACATAATTTTTCAGCCATCAAATAAGTCTTATGACATGTACGTCCCAACTTCAAGTTACGTACAAGCAGCAGACTAAAACTCTGGTTTTAAAATCTTTCTGGCGCATTTGTTACATAACATAACAAATGTGTTATAAATTTATGTAAAAGTTATACACAAAGTTGCTCGTTGTCCGCCTATAATGGATTTCCTATAATTATAAATAAGTTAATTATAAGTAAGCTTACTTGACACGTAAAACAATAAGATTAATATTGACATTTGCATTTAGCTGAAATGAATGATATAAGCTTAAAACAACAGCAAAAGGTTTGGCAAAAAGCAGTAAACTACATTCTTGTATTTGATCCCATTTATCAAACTGAGAACAATGAACTTTTGCGATTCATTTTGATCGGTTTAATGGAGACCGGATTTATCGTTGATTAATAACAAACTCACTTTGACAATAAATAACCATCACGAGATTTCAATAAGCTTCTTTGATACAGATGATTACGGTGTGACTTTACAAAACCAACATTGCATTAGAATTAACGTTATTAGATAGCCTAAAGTGTTTCTTGAACAGAACTAAGATAAATTTACCTGGTCGTGAAGCCTCCACGACGAAGCCACACAGCGACGCCAAAAGCACAACGACGATCATATTGAAAAACTTTCTTGAAGTTTTCGCTTGATTTACTCTACATTTGAATCCGATTCTCACACAGCAAATGGTTCTAGCATGGCAATGAATTGAATAGATTTAGTTGCTACCAGTCATCTGTTTTTAAACAAGGACGGTTTGTTGTTCAATATGTTTAGATTTCACGCGGTGATTGCTAGTGCCCAGCGAGGCAATGTCCAGTTGTTTGTTGTCACGAAGGTCATCTAGCTCTCTTCACTTCCTGTTGAAGAATGTGACGTGAAGTAGTCACGTCCCGGAAATGACGACAGTTTCGCAATGTCACAATAATTATTGCACCCTTCCTTTCCTGGTCGGAGATGAACGTGATTTGCAAAAGTTTTACTTACAGCATTTTTAAATTTTAAAGAATGCGCATTTATCATTGAAGAATGTTATAGAAGCGTTGTAAGGCGCCGTTTGCACTGAACCAGTAACTGAATCACAGGCAGCCCAACCATTGCTTTTGAGGCTACTAAATAATTCAAAAAATGACATTTGCGTCTTTTTTTGATGGGTTCCCTGTGGTAAAGCGCGCGCGCGCGCAATACATATGTTGGGTTCCCTGTGTTGAGTAATGTCCTATGTTGGGCTTCCTGTGTGCATCCCGCGCGTCCCGCAGTGCCCTGCCGCAGTGTATAGTCTATAGAATGATGAAACTCCAGTCACGTGATGGCTTGATGTGCGCCGCGTTTTGTTGGTGCACTTTTTCCGTGAACCGAAGAGCCGAAGTCGTCGTACGCTACAGGCCCGTGGGGGGTACCCAGGGTGAAGTCGCTGAAGTTTTGAAAAATGGCGGAGAAGTTGTTGAAGCAAAACATGATTTTTTCGGTGTAAGCGTTTGGATTCTTTTCCTTATCCATGGTAAGTTTAGAAGTTCACAATTCATGTCAACTTTAAATAGCTTTAGATGAAATTTGACGGTTTTAAAGTAGTCCTTTTTCATTTTGAATGGTGGAGAATTGTATGTTGTGCTCGACACACGACAGTTTTGTTGAAAACTATTAAGCTGAACTAAATTTTCTGAATTATTTTCTTGAGGTTTTAGTAGTTTTTTGCTCTAACTGTTCTCTAATAAAAGACATGAAAGGACTTGCCTATACTATGGCAGAAGGGCTGCTTCAGTTATTTTTCATAAATTAAGCTTATCGGACAGAGCTATTTCACTTGTGTACAGTTGAAGCTGTCAGTTGTCATTGAAATACAGACTTACACACTGTACACTTCAATCAAGTTCAACAAAGAACCTAGTACTTTATCTGTTTAAACATTATGACTCTCTCATCTATGTTATTTTACAAGCCGACAACGCCAACACAGTATAAACTTCTGAAGGCAAAAAAAATTTTAAAATATTCCCTCCAAGTCACCTGGAATTCGAGGCGTCATGTGACAATGGACGATTTCACTCAGGACCGCAGCCGGTGGAACATCTTACATTTAATGTGTTCTGTATACTTTCATTGACATAGGACAGCTGTCATTTAGCAGCATACTAGCATCTGAGAACACAGAGTATTTTTCCATCTCGGAGAACGATCCCTGTAAGTAACGTTAATATCGCCGTCCGATGTTGGTATATCGTGTCATCGACAAACTTCGCGATTGGTGTACAACGGCATAAAAAATTATTAATTGTGTATTTTCATTACAAACATTCCATAGTATACTGGGTCATTGATCAGAATTGGTACGCAGGAAGAACGGCAAACGTGGCTCAAGCATCATAACTTAGTTAAACGATTGTTAATAATGACGGTGTTTTGTCATTTGTTTATAATACCTGTGATAGCAAACATGTGTTGTGCATACTAATATGGGTATTCGCTTTATAACAATGCTCATTTTAAGCTTTGATCGGAAATCAACCAAATACAAATCTATATAAAAAGTCAACAGAAACAAATAGTATAGCATGTAATCTATTGACTTTATTTTGTGAAACATATAATATCCGAAAACTTGCAACAGCACACATTCCAGAGTTGCCGGCGCTTGCACGATGTCCTCTCGCGTAAATCCGACGGCTTCACGAAAGTTACCAACAAACGCTGCCACATCGGCCAAACGACGCTCAAATGTTCAAATTAGTTTCTCAGCGTACTTAGTTGTCCTGACCCTTACAAGTTTTTCGAGAATACGGTAAAGTTTTAGTTTATTCGAAAAATTTAATTTTCAAATCGACATTGACAAATTCAGAGGAGATTTATCAACCGACGGTGACGTGAACCAGAGACCGCGCGCGCTGACGATAACTGGTTGAAACGACCGTTAGCGTCCTCCGTCATAGCGGCGTAAAACCAAATGAATGGCTCGTGAACTTACTCGGGCGACGTTGTCACTGTTAGTCCCGGCAATGCCAGATGTGTATATATCGTTCGTGTGCGGAACGTCGGGTCTTCACGTCGCGGGGTCGTGGTTGCTCCAACTGCGCTAGCTGCGGGCGGCTACCGAGCACATTTTTGATTACTTTAGTGCGCCACGAGCAGCGGTGGTGGGTTGGCCTGCCTGTGACTGATTAGTAATGGTAATAGAACTGGTGAGTGCATTTGGGTCATGAATCATACGTTGGTTACAAATGGCACCACGGGCGTAGCGGGAGTGCAATTTGTTTAATCACGGTACTATTGCAGACCAAAATTGCACGACACAGTTCAATTACCGTTAATCACATGGATCATTTTGAAATTTTTCAATCCACTCTTATATTTAGGTGGTAATTCAATAATAGAAATTTGATGTACATACACTCTTTCATAGGAGTGGGTCTAATGCAATTACTTTTTAATTGAAGAATCGTTTGAATTAATAAATTAATTGTATTCTGTTCGAAATTAAAAAATAAATTGTGCAATTAATGATCCACGAATGTGCAGTAATGCTTTTTATCGCACCATTTTTAGCCATCAATGCAAGATTACAATGATGTGCAGATAGAATATGATTATTGAATCTCTGAATGAAGATCACTCTAGCTTGGAGGAAACGGTCTGGGGACTATGATCCTACTCATCGTATGGGCCAATGATTTTATACCGCTATGTGTGAAACGTTGTTACTGTAATATTGTATATTCTGAAGAATGACAATATTAGATAGTGTTGTTGTTTGTTGTGGGTATTCCGACCAATCGAACACTTGCTAGCTCACATAGTGCGCAATAAGGGATATTACGGTTTTTATGTTAAAGTGTAGGGGCCGACATGCCAGCTGAGATATCGGTCGAAGAGAATGGTTTAATACACCATAACAACTTGTGTCAGTGGGGGAGAAAGACAAGGCGGGGGGAGAGCGTTTGGCACAATGTGATAGAGAGCGGGCGTACTTCACACTAGCGGGTGAAGCTTCAGTGTTTACATTGTACGGTTAAATATAACGTTTGTGATTCGTAGAAAAGTGACATGGGGACGAGGGTGGGGCACATAATATGAGTTTGGTGGGTTGTTGGGAGGGTGAATAAAAAGGATAAAGGAATAGGAGAGGTGAGCTTAGTGGAGATAGACGAAGTATAGATAACGTGGTGGAGGATGACTCGCGTCAAACCATAAGATAGACAACAGGGGAGGGGAATAAAGATAGAATGGGACAAAAGGGAGAGATTGGGGGCGGTGATAGCTCATCGTATTATGGGAGGGCTATGAGGGCTTACGTGAGCTGTTACGGGGAAACCCACCTCGAACAGCATACACAGCGGTAGTGAGCCGAAACGAGAATATGCACCTGGTCAGAACACTGGCCGTGTGAGAGGAATGGAAAGGAATGATTATCCACCGGTGGGGTGGATAACTGGCGGTCCGAGGTACGAGGCACTAGGGACACGGGCTCAAACGCCAGGGGTGCCAAGAACAAAACTTGGCCAGACAGGATGTCAAACTTGAAGACTGCAGTCTGAGGCAGGGGGCGTTGAGGACAGAAAAAGGGAAATATACGCGGGTGGGCCCGTGTGAGCGAGGAGAGGGTTCTGATGAGACACAAAAAGCAATGACAGGATTGTGGAGGAACGGTAGACTAACGGAGGCGGAGCACGGGGTAAAGAGGCGGGAGAACAAACGTGAGGACGGATTAGGGGCGGACCGGTGGCCCGGTCCACGCTAGCGCAGGTGCGTTTGCAGTCGATGGGGCAGGAGCATAGGCGTAGTGGGGGGGAGGAAGCACAGGAATGCCCGCAATCTAGGGCTAAAAGGCGTATCATTTGTGCACTAGGGGGGAGCAGTCGGGCACCAGGTGGGAGGTGGGGGTGAGGGGAGGGGCACAACGCGAAGTGTGGAATGCAACGAGCGCAGAAGAAGGGGGAATGGAGAATGAGAGGGAGGGTAGGCGCAAAATTAGCTGATTATGCCACGGACACCTAAAGATAACGGTGTATTTAAAGAGTTCAAAATGAATATGAGGAAGAGTAATTGGAACGGCGGGGGGGGGGCGGGGCAAGTGGGGTCTGAAGCACTCGTGAGAACAAAAGTGCATCCCCTACGCGGAGCGTGCAGGGTGGTAAGCACTCGAATTGCAACCAAGGGCACCCCTCGGGCGAGGACGAGAAGGCAGGCACAGCCCCACCAGTGCTGTGTTGAGACTACGAGAAGCAAGGAGAGGAGGCCCCGCAGCGAGAGAGGGAGCGACACGCACGCGACGGGACAACCACGAGAGGACGAGTAGCACGGGGCAGGCGGACGACCGGCACGCGCGAACGCAGCCGACGGCCAGGGCACGGGGGTCACGGCCTCTGCAGACGGAGACGCGACGCGGGCACAGGAGGCGCAGCGGGGCCCCGGGGTCCGCGGCACGTCAAGTCGTGGGCGAAAGCGCGCGGAATGGGCAAGGGGAGGGAAAAGGCATGGGGCGCGAAAACGACGGCCGGAGGCGCGACACGGGGAGGGCAGGCGCGACGGCAACGGCCGGAGAAACGAAGGGGGAAGGGGGCCGCCCGCCCAAGGCAGGGGGGGGGGGCACGGGGCCGGAAGGCAGGCGGGGGACCGGCAAGACAGCGGCAACGCGCGGCAAAGCGGAGGGTGCGCGGGGGGCAAGTTTAAGATGGAGCTTGCACGAACGAAGGCAAACAGCGACAGATACGGGGAGGGGGGGGGCGGTGGGGACGGGGAGAGGGCTGGGAGGGGGGGGAGGGGGGAGCGAGGAAAGGCGGTAAAGGGAGCGGGGGGGGAGAAGCAGAAGAGGCGCCAGAGGGAGGCGGGGCCACACAGGGGGCGATACGGGCGGAAAACAAGACAAACAAACGGATGGAAGGGCAACAATCGGAATAAGGGGACGACGGGGACACCGGTGCTCGGGGCGGCGGGCAGCGTGCACAGATGGAGCAGGAGTCTAGGAGATTGGGGGGAGAGAAATACAAGGACGAAGGGATGCGGCACCCACGACGAAGGGGGGAACGAACGAGACAACGCGAGGAGAGCGAGAGGAAGCTGACGGAAGAGTCGGCCGGGAAAGACCGGGGGGGCGCGCAAGGATATAGGTGGGACGAAAGAGGGACGAAGGTCCAGGACAATAAAGAACAAGGAACTGGTGAAGAATTGTGGCACGGCGGCGGCATGAGGCCATCGCCCATGTCAGCGGACGCCCGGCGAGGGCATGACTTGAGGGGGCGGCGAGAGGGGGGCCGGCAAGGGGGAGACTGGGGGCGGCCGGCGGGGGGGGGCAGAAGGACTGGAAAAAGCACAAAAGAACAGGAGAAGAGGCGAAGGGGTTGAACGAGAAGGCGAGGGCGGGGGACGTGAGGGGGGACAGGGGGAGGCGGAGGCAAGGCAACGGACAGCTGCAACGGGACACAAGGGAAAGACGCTGGCCGATAGCTGAATTTATGAAACATAACGAAGCCCCGGCGCCAGAGGAGAGCAAGGCCTTGCAGGGCGGGAGAGAGAACAGGAAGCAAAAACGACTAAAACCGTCACGAAAAGGACGGCAGAAATAATTTGAGGGCCGCTGAAGAGGGGGCAACAAAACGGCGGGGGCGAGCAAACATCCGATCCCACCGGCAAAGGAAAAGGACGACGGGAAAAACCGGCAAAGGGCAGCGAAAGCGATTTAAAGGGACAGGAAGGGGGAACGCGAACGTACCATGGAAGGAAAGATACAAACGCGAACACCGAAAAAAGCATGGGGGGCGGGCACAACTGCGCCGCCATGGGGCAAAACGGCAGCGACGTCACCGGGGACCCCCCCGGGCCGGGAGCGGACGACACTGCGCGCGGCGGCCCAAAAGGCACGCAAAAGCCAGAACGCCGCACAGCACCACACGTGGGGGGGCGAGGCATGTACTGCATGACTATACACTGCGCAGGGCCGGCGGACGGCGCGAGGCACCAGAGCCAACAAGGACATGACCACACAGGGACCCACAGAGGGATGGCGCGCGGCGCCGGGACACAGGAACCCAGCAAAAAAGACGCAAGAGCAGGTGGGGAAAGGAGGAGGAGCCTCAAAAGCATGGTTGGCGCCGGGTAGGCAGGACGGGGGCAGGGCACGGAGCCGGACAACGGCGCGAGACAGGCGCAGGGAAGGCGCAGGCGTAAAAGGGAAAAAGGCTAAGCACGGGTGCAAGCAGAGGGACGCGCCGACCAGGCAGAAGTAGGGACAGGGGCAACGGGCGGCAGGTCCGGACGGGACACTCACGGCACAGCGGCACAGAAGGGAGAGAGCGAGAGACCGCGGACAACAACAACTGGACGTGGCGCGCGGGCCGACAGCACCGGAGGGAAAGCGAAACTAGTGACACACAAACCGCCGGGTGAAACAGAGGAAGGGGACACGAAGCGATGCAAGGCGGGCCCCCGCGAGACCAGGGGGCGGGGGAACGGGGCAAAGGGAGAGGAAAGCAACGAAACGGCAAAGGGGTGCAAGATAGCGGCGGGGCGGGGGGGCGCGCGGGAGGGGGGGCGGCGGCGGGGGGGCGGCCACCAGGTAGGGAGCGAGGCGGCAAGAAACACGGAGGCTAGCGAAGGCGGGAGGCGAGGCAAGGGGGGGGGGGGGGAAGCCACGGACAGCGGAGCAAGAGCGGAGGGAAATCGCGGGGGGGGAGGGAGGGGCAGAGGGGGGGAAGCAACGAGAAAGCCGGCCCAGGACCGGAGCAAAAGGAGCGCAAAAGGGCAGTGGGCGCAGGGGAGAAGGGATCAAAGCAGAGGGGTGAACGGCGGGGAGCCAACCGGGGACGGGGGGGAAGCGGAGGAGGCAGGGCAGCGAAAGGCAATGCAGAGGAAGCGTGGGGTACGGGGCAGAAGCGGCGGAGAGTAACTGAGGAAGATGAAGAGGAAGCCAGGAGACGGACACACGCGCCGAGACGAGCACGGGGGGGAGCCGGGCGAGGGGACGGGGGGAGGGGAGGGACAAGGCGCCAGAAAGATGGAAAACCAAGGGAGGCGGCTGCGGGACGGACGTGAGTGGGGACGACAGGCGAAACGGGGGAGGCGGGAAAAGTAGGAACCGCTGTGGGGGGGTGAAAGAGGGAGGGGGGAAGAGGAGGGACAAAATAAAGTGAGAAGGAAGGGAACGCACAACAAGGTGACAGCGGGCAAGGAAGCAGCTGGGGGGCCGGCAGGCGGGGGAGGGTTAAGAGAACCCAAAAGCTGAAGGACGTGGGAGGTCACTTGGGGATGAGGAACACCGGGGGGGGGGGAGGAGGCAGAGGGGAACGGGAAAAAAGAAGGCACCAGGACAATCGGGGGGGGCGGGCGCGGGAGGGGGGAGGGGACAAGCGGGGGGAAGGGCAGGGTAGCCACACATTTAGAGGGTGAGAGACAGGCACCACCAACGCGGCCGCAAGAGCCGACCAGGGGGAAGGGGGGGGGAGAGAAAACACGGAAGAGGAGGCGGGGAGGGCGCCACGGAAAGGGGGGGGGGGGGAGAGGGCAAGGGGGGAGAGGGCAGACGGACATGGGGAGCGGGGGAGGGGTCAGAGCAGGGCCCCGAGGAGGAAGGAACGAAGGGATGGGGGTCAACCGGCGAGCAGACGCCCACACAGGAGGGGACACGTCCGCGGGAGGCGGAAGGGGGCAGCGCAGGGGGCAGGGAGAGGGAACAGCGGGAAGGAGTGGCAAGCAGGGAGAAGAGGCAGCAGAGGCGGCAGCGGCACACAAGGTGCGACAAAGCAACCCGAGCGGGGCATACGTGGGGAAGAGCAGCCAGAGAATTACAGGGAATGGGAGGAGGGGACGGGTATAAGACAGACGCGGCACGACGCCGAGTAAGGTACATGTAGAATATAAACAGAGGGAGGGCGCCGACATGTCCGTGTGCCCGTGGTCGACACAGCTAGCGTGGCCCAGCAGGGTAGGAAGGGGAGGCGAGACTGAAGCAAGACGGAAACGCGGCCAGGCGACACTGGGGCACAAGGACCGAAATCCCCATCAAAGTGAGGAGGAGATGGCTACGGGGGAGGGGAGGGGTGGACAAGGAGACACAGGGACAGTAAAACCGTCACTATCCGTACAGTCGCCCTACGCGGGTTTATTGATGAAATGGGAGACGAACATTAGAAGCCATCGTAAAGTGCACTCTTCATTTCTGGTGATTGTATCTGGCTCACACGTTTGTCCGCTACCCCATGCCACCAACATCATGGTGCATTAGTTACGCTGTTTGAAAGGGTTGCATCGATGGGAGCACAGTGGGACCCGGGCACGGCTGCGCAGCTCCCAACGACCCATTAGGGCCGAGCCCTGGGGGAGGGACGGTACTGGAGAAGCAACGCGAGCAGATACGGCCGCGGATGGCAGGTGTCTTTAAATACTTGATGTCATTGGGCACAGCACAGTTGCCATGGGGGAAGTTGTTTAGCAATCAGCACAGAGATGTGCTCACGACGCGTGGACCGGTCGGTAATGGCACCGACACACCAGTCAGTGAGTCAACGGCAAGTGTCATGAACTTCATTGCAGCCGCTCAGACACAAGCAAGAAAAGGATGTCAAATTGCTTATTAGTCTTACACAAAGGGAGGTGAATCCATAGCAACTGTGCCCCACAACGTGTTTCCATATAACAGGGCAGCATTTCCCTAGCAACTGTTTGCCACAGCGAAAACTGATGACAAAGAAACTCCCATGATCCTTCAGGTTGAACCTCATTGCAAGCCGCCTAACTGTCAGGCGTTCAGCAGAATGTCATAAACACTGTTTTACGTAGGTTTAATACATTTCAGGTGTAGATACTGTATGTAGGGCTGCAGCATGTACTGGTCATCTCTAATCTCTTGCGCATCCCAAATCCATCCAGATTCTTCAATGCGTTCTACGGTGCTGTTGCATTCCTCCACGCGTGTGGAGCGTGGCTGGAACGAAAGGCCTGGGCCTGACGCGGGCATGCCGCAACGGAACCCTATGTGAAACATTACAGGTCTGCCAGTGGATATTTCTGGGCCTCAGTTTAGTTTGAGTTGTGGCTGGCTTAGTGCCTCTGTGGAGGTGTCTACCGATGTACGGGGACAGGGAAAAAGGAGTTACGGCAGGGGGGGGAGGTGCATGGGCCAGCAATGAGGATGTAGGCACGCGTTTGGGATGATGGTTCTCCGGGGGTAGAGAGAGCGATGGGCTCCCTGAAGTAAATGGTTCGCTGCCTGTGGATTGTTGCGCTTATTTGCCCGTCGCATTACGCAATATTTACAAGTCGATACACATGACACCATACTTGATTTGCACGATGTTTTAGGCGGAATGCACATTGGAAATCTACATTGTTTTCGTCCTTGTCAGAAAATCATTCTGGTCCAATGTACAGTGCTCTTTATGTCTGCACTCCTATCATGCACTTTACAATGTCCCGTATTTGTGGTGCGCAGCGGCCTCCTCTTGAGCGACCAACGCTCTTAACCAACCACTTTGTAAATTATTTTACCTGATATCAACCACCATTACTGGTCGTTAACGAGAGTTTTGAACCCTATCATAGATATAAATATCACTGTAACTTATTTAAACCTTTATTTTTAACCTTTACGATAGCCTATCCACCGACCACTACTACCTACTACTACACTATTGGCTCACTCCCCCCTTGCACCACAACCCCTCCCCTCTACAACTAACATTGCCACCCTCACAAATACCAGACTCAACAGCTAGCCTGTGACGTCATCACCCACTAACTGAGCCTTCACATCATCATCACCCATGACTGTGGAAGCTCTACAAAGTAACCAGACATTTTCTGCCACTCGGGGAGAGGCAGGTGACAAATTCGCCCGCGCAGGAGAGGATAATCCAGGAGTTAGCTGAATACTTGGGTTGCTGCTTTTTCGTCGTTTATTGTTTTTTGTGTCGTCTTGGTATGCTCCTGTAACAGACGTAAATTTCACAAGTTTGCTCACCCTGTTTTATTCGTCTGACACATGATGTTTCTTGGTGGAGGCACATGAAGAGACTGATGTTTTATTTTCTTTCGATCATTGTTATTCCATCATTAATTATTTTAAATGTGAACTAGCGAGTCACATAATTATGAGCTGCATCGGGTATAATGCTAAACTCATTTCAAGCATAGAAGCAAGGGGAAGTGTGAAAGTCTATTATTTAACAATCTATTAGTATATTTTCTTTTACCATGAATTTATTAATTATATTATTTAATTTATATTTCAGTCGTAGAAAGCAAAAGACAAACCCATGCCTGGCGTTACGTATATATCACCTCAGAATGCAGAAGACACAGAGCGCTCCTTTTTGTAGACAGTGGTGAGTGATTTGGTATCAGGTAACGTTGGACCTAGTTTCAGTTACACATGTTCATCATCACCTTCATCAAACCCTCATTCTCGTACGAAAACCAATAGTCTTAGGTCATCAGATATGCCATGCTCATATTTTCGACTTAACGGAAATGTAGATGAAGTTTGTTTAGAGCCATCGCGTAACTTTGCGAAGTCCACATTTGTCACCCAAAGTTATGAATATTTAGCATGCGCATATATACTGACGACCTATGAATCTGCTCTTCAGTTTATCTCTACCAGAGGCCTTCGATTTTCGTTAGAAAGCTGATGGTTCTGGATACGAGAATGCAAACCCTCATTACCATCATCGCCATCATTTCATCATCACCACCATCACTACTACGCCACACTCTCATCATCAAATTCTTATATCCGTGCTCTCATCATTTCTCATCATTTTCTCAATGCCTCATCATAGTGCCATAACAATAACCAACAAGCGATGACTTCACATTCATGTGGGTTGACAACAACACAACAAATCTGATTAACCTTGCGTTTTTTTATTTATTTTATTTACCTTGCTGTTGTATTATAACTTTTTCCCCTCGTTACTGTGTCTAGACGTGGCAGTTCACGACTAACCCCTATGAAAGCTGTCAACGTGTTGATACATCAGTAATAAACAAACGCTGCACTTTTAATGATTTCATAAGAGGTTGCCTTGGTCATAGTCAGGTCATAGTAGTCGCAGGTAATAGGGTTTATATGTGATACGCCATGTGCCTTCTTAGTCGTAGTTTGTGGGGCCGGCAGAGTAGTTTATATGTCTGTGCCATGCGTGTGTCTGGAAGTCTAGTTGATAGGCGCAGGTATAATGGGTTGGGGGGGGGGGGGGGGGGGGGGGGAGGGTGGGAGTAATTCAGGTCCCTACTATACATGTACGGTCCTAGGTCGTAGGCCATAGGTAGACAGGTAATGTCATATGGTCATATGTCAACTTGGTCATAGGCCTTGCAATACATGTTTCCTTTAAGTCATAGTTCGCAGGTAATAGTGTATAGGTGATAGGTCTGGTGCCATACTTAGGATGCGGATGTTGTAGCGTAGGTATAGGTATATGTCTGTTCCATACTTACATTTAGGTCATAGCGAGGTATGTCCCATATCGTCATATGTCATTCTTAGGTCGTAGTCGTAGGCCTTACCATATGGAATAGCCCTATAGGTCCGCTGTATGTGAGCTGATAGGTCGTAGGGCATAGGTCGCAGTAATATTATAAAGGGTCTTAGGCCATAGGTTGAGAGCTAGGTCGGTAATAGGTAGAGCGTCAATATTGCCATACTTTGGTCAAGGTCGTGCCATCGGTCCAGGGAATATGACATAAGGTCGTAAGGCCATAGTTATAGGCGCTATAGGTCGGTCAATAGGTATAATATCTATTCCAAATCTAGGTCACTAGTGTAGGCATAGGTATAGGCATAGTTCGGTATATGGGTATAACGTCATTGACCATCACTTGGTCATAGTCGTGAGGCCAGTGGTCGCAGTAATTTATAGGTCTAGGCCATAGGTTATAGCCTAGGTCTGTAATAGGGTTATCAGTCATATGCATCTGTAGGTCATAGTCCGTATTGCTCATAGGCTCGCAGGGGTGATGTATTATAGGTCGGTAGGCCATAGGTCGCGGTTATTAGGGATAGTATGAGGTCTTAGGTAATAGGTCACAGATATTGGTCCATAAGGTCTTAGGTACTGGAGTTAATTACGGTCGCTGGTCATAGGTAATATAACTATAGGTCACAGGTAGTTTGCCGTATGTAATGGTCACGGTCGTAGGTCATAAGGTAGAAATATGTCGTAGGTCGGTAATTTGGTCGTAGGTGCACAGTCATATGTTAATAGGTCCGTCGCAGTCATAGGTAATGAAGGCTTTATACATGTAAGTGCCAGGTATGGTTGTAGTATAGTGTGTAGTGTTCAGTCGGTATAGGGTATAGTCGTAGGTAATAGGGTATAGGTCGTAGGTTATAGGGTATAGGTCGAGGTTAGGGTATAGGTCGTAGGTAATAGATATAGTTCGTGGGTAAAAGGGTATCTGTCGTGGTAATAGGTTGTATAGGTCGTAGGTATAGTGTATAGGTCTAGGTAAAGTAGGATAGACAGGGTATATGTCGTAGGATAAATATGGTATAGGTGCGTAGGTGGATAGAGTATAGTTCGTAGGTATAGGGTATAGGTCCGTAGGTAAGAGGGTATGAGGGAGTCGTAGGAAATAGGGTATAGGTCATAGTAAAAAGTAATGTCATGTAGTATAAGTGGTTATACTGTACATTTTGTTCGTGAAAAGCAGTGGTGATGTTTGTTGTCTAGTCCTATCTTGTGCGTCTATCCATCGCCATTTTCGTAAATCCTTTTTGTTTCATCCATTTCATTATCAATACAAAGACTTATCCATGATATCTCCGCAATATAATTAATCCTTTTATTAAGTTTATTATTATATTCTTATCTTATTCTTATTCATTCTACTTCTTCTCTTTCTATTATTATTATATTGCTACTTTACGAATTTATTTTCAGATCCTTCTTCTGTGCTTTGGTGTTTGATGACACGACCTTTTTCAAATGGTGGTTTAACCGTCAAGTGCTATATGACCTACAACCTATTTTTTTATGACAAACCGTTTTAAAATAGGTGTTTACCGTCAAGTGTCTTATGAACCCTACAGCCTACGTGTTTTGTATGAACAACCTATTATAGAATGTTTACCGTGGCAGTGTTATATGACCGTACATGTGTACAACCGATGTTTTAATATGACAAACCTTTGAATAGTGTTGTACCGTCAAGTTTCTTCGTGACCTACAAACCTGTATTTAATGACAATCCCTTTATAGGTGTTTTACGTCAGGTGTTAATGCCCTTAAAAAACCACCAAAAAAAATAAAAAAACACCTATGTTTTTTATGAACGAAACCTTTATAGGTGTTTACACTATCAGTGTTATATGGGACACTACCCTATGTACAGATTGACACCTATTTAGGTAGTTTACCGTCAGGATGTGTGCTTATATGACCTACACCTGATGTTTTATGAACAAACATGTGATAGGTGTTTACCGGTCTAAGTGTTGATATGAGCGACAACTATGTTTTTATGACCAAACCTGTTTTAAAATAGTGGTTGTTTACCGTCAGGTGTTACTATATTACCTACACTTATGTTTTATGACGATACCGTTTATAGGTGTTTACCGTCAAGAATGTTATATGACCTACAACCTTGTTCTATGACAAAACTTTTTAAATAGGTGTTTACCGTCAATGCTATTGACCTAACAACTATGTTTTGATGACAAAACTTTTAGATAGGTGTTTACCTTGTCAAGTGTCCTTATGACCAACAACCTATGTTTTTATGACACCACAACCTTGAAAAAATAGAGTTGTTTTACCGTCAGTTCAGTAATATGACACCTACAGACCCTCTGTTTTGATGACAAACCTTTATAGGTGTTTTAACCGTCAGTGTTATATGACGCTACAAGCCTATGTTGATGATCAAACCTTTTTAAAAATAGTTGTTTTGCGTCAGAGTTGTCGTTATGACCTCACAACCTATGTTTGGGTATGACATCCTTATAAGATGTTTACCGGTCAAGTTGGGCTATATGACCCACACCTATTTTTTGTAAGTAGACAAACCTTTAGAGGTGTTTACCAGTCAAGTGCGCTTATGACTTAGCTGACACCTATGTTTTATATTCAAACCGTTTATAGGTTGTTTTTACCGTCAGTGTTATATGACCACCAACTTATTGTTTTACGTTAAATCAATGACAGTTTTGTGTTTAGTATTCAATGCTGATTGATTCCCGATATAAAAGATGAAAAAAATGGAATCATATTTACGACTGGTACGTACGCTTAATACAATATTATTTATTCGCCAAGGACAAATGTGAATTATCAGGTGAATATCACCGGTCCAAAGTCCGAGGTTAATTGGGTTCCCATAATCACTTGAGAGCCATGAGTTGAATAAACTTGTTTAGTATAATTTTTAGACTTGTAATATCAGAGAAAAGACGAAATTTCAGGATAAAAAACACCGTTTACTTTAGTACTCTGCGTCATGATAATTTACTGCCGCTCTCGACTCATAATCACTGGTCAGCGTCGATCCCATCACAGCGGGGGCGCGAAACTCTATATTCAGATTCTAAGATTATACTACAAGGTCTGGTAATGGCTACTCTTTGTAATGGGCTGTATTATTGATGTATCATGAGATGATCTCAACAATGTTAGTACTCACTGGTCCCTCTTCGACCACATCACAGCGCGCGAAACTTATAATTCAAGTCTAATAATTAATAGCTGAATTACGTGTAATGCTAATCATGTAATGGATGTATTATATTGATGGTAAGATGATCTCAAAACAATTGTAACTAAATGTTTATTTCATTGTTAGTCCGTGAGAATTACAAGAGCCCTTGCCAAAGATGACTGGACAAACCCGCTGCTGACCACGGCGAGCTTACGGTATGGATCGCATGTGCAACTGTGACTGCAAGTAACAGAGTCAGTTTTCGTGACCAACAGCCACAACACATTCCATAGGATCCTTGAACTACTATAAAGATAAACTCAAATAAAATAGATATATTCGTCGTTTGTTTGATGGAGTTTCCTGCTGTGGTAGAGCGCAGACTGCCGGGGGGCGCTCGTA
Source organism: Actinostola sp. cb2023 (assembly GCA_033675265.1). Taxonomy (NCBI): domain Eukaryota; kingdom Metazoa; phylum Cnidaria; class Anthozoa; order Actiniaria; family Actinostolidae; genus Actinostola; species Actinostola sp. cb2023. Next base: position 13,929 of record JAUJYZ010000493.1, on the reverse strand, counting down.
AAAAGCAATGCATAATTGCTGTCTGGCATGCCTGTTCTGAGTAAAGTTCCTATGTTGGGCGTGATCACTGTGTGCTCCCCGCAAGACGCGCACCACAGAGAGCCTGCACTAAGTTGGTCCAAAGCAATTCGGATTGGGCTGGCAATGATTTGTGCCGCGCTTATGATTGGTATAGAATAAGATGACGCGTAAGACCGTAACTAACAGGCCACGTTTAGGGCTCCATTCAGCGCGGACTGTAGTAATTCTCCAATCATACCAACAAACTACTCTGTGGTCTGTCCCACCTTTTCGGTGCGTAACATACACTAGCTAAAATGAAACCTTGTGCTAGCTAAATCCGATGCCGTGGGGGTGCGGAATTCAACGACAACGCGTCCATTGCATCATTGCGTAGTTTTTCTTGGTTAATGAGTTGGACATAGGGTTCTTGTAAAAGCAGGCGGCAAACAGACATATTGTAAAATTGTTAGCCTATCAAATTCCATTACATTTCCTTATTATTATTTTATGTATTATGATTACTTATTGAATTATTCAATAGAGTTACAAGATGGTATTTGTTTATGAGGTGACATTATGCACCATTGATTAGGCAGAACAACGGAAATAGGTGGGTAACCCGTGTGTGTAGGCCAACGCTTAATCCAAGATCCCAGGCAAGCCCTTCATAGCAAAGTGCGAATGGTGCGAGGCGCCGAGAACGATCGGGGAAAAAAAGGCGGGAAAAGAATCATCTAGTGTGCAGCTAAACAATCTTATCCGGCACGACATATAATGATTCAAGTGAAGACAGAATGTATAGGGGGGGGGGGGCGAATGACGGCCTGGCGTTGCTACTAGTAAAGGTAAGAATAAAAAAAACCAAGTATATGAAAGTAATTTGTTGCATCAGAGTAGGGTATACGCCGATGCAATCACGCATGAGAAAAGGCGCAGAATTATAGTTAAATCACGGTCATAAGTCCACACGGCTGAACAACACTGGGAATTCACACAATTAACGTGGACTACCCTGTGGATTTTCTATTTGATCCCAAACTTGTGCTTGGTACCTGTGTTTGCTCTTTACAGTGTAGATTGATTGTCCACAATAAATCGCAGCATCCAAGCCACCAGGCCGCTCTTAGGCATCCCAGCAATATCGACTAGGGTAGCGATACGGTGGTAAGCTATCACAACCAGGATAGAGACCTAGAAACAAGTATTAAGGTTGGGGATAACAGTGAGGAAGTTGGCGTGTAAAAAAGTTAGATTGTACGATATTTTACAGAGGCCGTATCGCCATTTTTTGAGTCTGGTTCCGGTCATTTTTTTTGAGTTGGGTCCCCACGTTTTTCTTCAAAAAACTTTGTGTTTGTTTCGCATAACAGAGGACGACATGTGAATTAGAAATGTCCGAATAAATTGAAAACTGTTGGGTGGTGATTCTAACAGTGGTCAAACGATACACTGCTACGGCCTCGGCACTGTATTACTAAATTGTTCCCGTATTAATATATAGTATAGTCTGGTCATTAAACAAGGTTGTGTTATGTACGTCTTATCACCGTTCGGCAAGTTGTAGTAACGTCCTGTGCACCAGTAGTAATCAACCAAAAATTCTAAGTACAAGCAATAAATCGATATCCAACCCAAACAACTAATACGACCAAGGACGTACAGCTATAGAAATCCGGGGTAAGGAACCGCAGAGTTACTCGAGTTAGAATATTAGTTTATATATAAGCCAATGACATTAAAACCGCCAACCGGCTCTCTCTATTGGCTAGCAGGTTCTATGAACTATTTCCATTTCAAAAAAATAGATGGGGCGGCACGCTCTATATAGAATGCTATGTTATAAATCACATATAGTCAACTCGCGTCCAGTCCCTCGCGCCCGTGTAGCGTTATAGCCGCATCCTCGACGAAAATATAAAGAGGAACTCTTTAGACAAGGCTATAGAGTCGCACTTGGGCTACGGCCGTCGTGCCACTAAGATTCGGGATCTATTTTCTCGTCGGGGGTGTGCGTCTATAACGTCAATGGGCTCATGAGACGTCTCGTTGACTAATTGATAACATAATCGCGCCTCCCAATATCTTTACTAAAATCCCCCTCTCACCTGCAGGCACCATGCAGACCACTATTTCATAATGGTGTATATTATCTATACGCGCGTTTGTTTAGAATGTGACTACCTGTGGTAGATGCGCGGTATGATTGGGGCTTCCTGTGGATACAAAGCTAAAAAACATCGTGCGCGTCTACCAGCGGAAGCCATTCGCAAAAACAGTTGAAGCTATCTCTTGGCTCACTGTAATTCAATTATCGTTCACGTGGTCTTTATATCTTTGAATTAAACACGATCCACAAACTGAACCGTCACCGCACGTGTGAAATTAACAATTGACGGTGGATTTGTGTTATTTGTAGATCCAAAGTCTTCATGTGGAGTTGAAAACACAAGGACCTATTCACAAAAAAATCAGAGTACATCTACTGATTCACTCTGGATTGGGTTGCCTGTGGTTGATTATATTAACAAAGGTAACCAAACAACCCATATTTTCTGATGTAATGACCAACTGTGGAGCTTAGTATTTATTTGATTATTGATGACAAAGATGTATTAAGATTTTCTTATATCAGTAAATTCAGATAAGTAATTAGGATAGGCCGATGACGTGGAGCTGATTTGTTTGGAAACGACCGCTGACAAATCAGACCAACTTCGTAGACGAATATTCATAATTAATTATATACCAAACAGCCCGTGGAAATATTTTTTTTTTGAAGTGTATTTTACACACCCGCGCCTTAGCATTGATAATTGTTTGAAAGCACACGTGGACCCTTTGTCGGTCAAGAAGATTTTATAATTTTTTTTTTTCAATAAAAGAGAGGTTCTACATTATGTACTTTTTTAAATATTTCCGGGGGAATTCAAACTGGGTTTTGATATATCGAGAATTTATGATATATTTGCAAAACTCTTGTTCAGTTCCTGGTAACTATTTAAGACTGTGGTAATTTTAACAGGTCAAACGTTAGATTATAAACATAAACCGAAAGCTTTAAATTCACGTTACGTTAGCTTTGCATTTCGTTCGTTTCTATATCAACTAGATTATATCATAGATCTTTTCCGTAGTTTCCCAGAATGCCTTCAGGATTCTGCACTCACCAGAGCGAGGTCAGGTGCATAAATAGATCGGGGTGTACTCGAAAACGTAAGACCTTTTAATTAAAAGTGGGCTAAGAAGAATTACAAAGATATACTACAATCTTCAACAAGACAAATAGATTTGTGCGCTGTTCTTGGATTAGTTACGCAGTAGCATTTTTCCTCATACATGATCGAATTCTAATGATTTCTCCCCTGACCTCGTTTGCACGCGCAGCATCCTGCGTCATTCTGGAAACTACGAAAGGATGCATTCTTCGTGTCTTATTGCTTGTGTGATTTAGCAATTTGTTGATGGTTTGCGTGTCGTGTTGATGTTTGCGTGCCGGTATTGTTTCTCGTGTCGATTGTTGGTTGCTGTTTTCCGTGGATTGTTTTGTGCAGTGTCCCATGTCGTGTTCGTGATGTCCCGTGGTCTTGCTGCCTGGATGTCACAGGTGTCGTGTTTGTCCCGATGTCGTGTTCGTGATTATCGCCGTTTCATGTTGCGTGATGTCCCGTGTCGTGACATTGTCTCCGTGTCGTGTTTTGTGATGTCCCGTAGTCTTGCTCGTGATGGTCCTGTGTTCGTGACATTGTCCCGTGTCGTGTTTGTGGATTGTCCTGTTTCGTGCTCTGTGATGTCCAGTGTCCGTGTGTACCGTGTCGTGTTTGTGATGTCCCCGTGTCGTGTTTGTGATGTCCCGTGGTGCGTGACTCGTGGATGTCCTGTGTCGTGACATTGTCCCGTGTCGTGTTTGTGATGTCCCGTGTCCGGCTCGTGATGTCCAGTGTCCCGTGTTGTCCCTGTCCGTGTTGTGATAGTCGACCGTGTCGTCTTCGTGATGTTCCATGTGTCCGTGACATTGTTCCCCGTGTCGTGTTTTGTGATGTGTCCCGTGTCGTAGATGTCCCCGGGTCAATGTTCGTGCATGTCCCGTGCCGGACATTGTCGCCGTGTCGTGTTTGTGATGTCCCGTGTCCCGTGTCGTGTGCGTTGATATTCCGTGTCCATGTTGCGTGATGTACCGTATGCGTGGCGTCGTGATGGCTGTGGTCGTGACATGTCCCGTGTCGGTGTGTGATGTCCCGTGTTGTGTTGGGCCCTGTTGTTTCCATGTTGGCCCGTGTCGTGTTTGTCCCGTGTCCGTGTTGTCCCGTTTCGTGTTGTCCCGTGTCGTGGATGTCACCGTGTCATTTCGTGAATGTCCCCGTGCCGTGACATGTCCCCGTGTCGCGCATGGTTTGTAGATGTCCCTTGTCCCGTGTCGGTTCGTGAATCTTCCTAATGTCATGTTCGTGATGTACCGTATCTTGCTCGTGGATGTCCTGGTGTCGTTGACATTGTCCCGTGTTCCGTGTGGTTTAGCTGTCGCCGTGGTTGTGTTGGCCGCGTGTGATGTCCGTGTTGCCCGTGTCGTGGTGTCCCTTGTCGTGTTGTCCCGTGTCGTGTTTGTCCCGTTGTTGTCCCGTGTCTGTTGTCCCTTGGTGTGTGTTCCCGTTCGTGTTGTCCGTGTCGTGTTGTCCCGTGTGTTTGTCCCGTGTCGTTTGTCCCGTGTTTGTCCCGGTGTCGTGTTGGTCCCGGGTCGTGTTTATGTCCCTGTGTCCCTTTTGTCGCCGAATGTCGGTGTTGTCCCGTGCTGCCTTGTTGTCCCGTGGCGTGTTGGAGGTCCCGTGATGTCCCCATTGTCGGTTGCTCGTGATGTCCTGTTTGTCGTGATGTCCTGTTCGTGCCATTGTCCCGGTGTCGTTTTGTGATGTCCCGTGTTGTGTTGTCCCGTGTTGTTTCTGTATCGAATCTTCTGTTTCACAAGCGCACGAGTACTGCGTGATACTCCACGGTAAACCCAGCAAACTTTTAGTTGTTACGAGGTTTTTAGCTAGCGTTTTTGTACAACGACAGCGAGGCCTCCAAGTTAGTCAATCATTCACAGATCTCCTGCTTAAGTTGGGGAGATAGGTATTCCAAGAATAAGCCTTTTGATTTCGTTACATTTTTTTATTCACAATTTGTTGATTGGGGTATAATACAATTCTTCATTTTTCTTTATAAACAAAAAAACATTGTTCCATGACGGGACTACATAACCCCCACATACCTTACGGTACCTCATATCACTTCGCACACCTGTGAAGCGAGCGTGACTCGACCTCAGGCGCATGGGGGCGAAGGCTACCATAGCGTTACCACACCGACCACCGATGCTGCCGACTTACACACAGGATATTGACGTTGTAATTTATTTATAAAATGCTTTTAGGCCTTCGTTGTTGTATGACAGAGGTGTTTGCTTTTTGAGGAAGTTGTGCTGTGACCTGAATGGTTGGAGGGACCTAGAGCGCCCCCACGCAGCCAGCCTAATTTTCAGGCTACAACACTCCATTATTCGAGCTGTATGTTTAGACACCGCTGCTCGAGAAAACGTATTTACCCAGATTCAGTGAATAATTTAGTCTGTTGTTTGATATTTCAATCACAGAGTTACTTCATATTGACACAATTTGATTCACTGTAACGTAATGGGATACAAACAAAGAGTCCGATATCAACGTACAAATACACCACGACTTTTTTTCGAAATACGACCTGTGGTTTGTTATCATGGTATTAATTAACCTCCTAAATTTCTTTCCTAGCGCCAGTAACTAGGGTGAGCGTGGATAACGTCTGCAACCCCGGCCCCGACCTTATGACCCGTCCTCCACTAATAACTCTAGGTTCTGAGTGGCAAGAACCACGCCTATGGAGATGGTAGGATGGTTGTCTATATGGAAGGCTATATCATCAATAATCCAGGAATGGTCTGCCTTCGCGTGGAAAGGATTCGTTTAAGTGTTATCTCGAAGCGTGTGGATAGAGAATTGATAGGAAAGTTTGTACTCAAGGTGAAACGGGATAATGCAAGAATTAGTGTGAATAAATGAGTGCAGTATTGAAATTTAAGAGTGTAAAGTATCTACATAAGAGTCACTGAACGCGAACATCGCTGTTGATGACAGCAGCGCATAGAAATAAGTAAGATGATGTACCGCTCGAGTCTACTGGAGCAGATCACCGTGACTGAGAACTTGCTTTTCATTGAGTTATGACGATGGAAAGAATGCTGCAGCATGAGGCATAGATTCAGACGCCAAGAATTCGGGACGCCGCTGAGATCTGTATTCTGACTTGTGTGATGATTTTTTTCCTTGTGATATTCCAGTACGGCCGTACATCATCATTGTAAACGCGTTACAAGCGAGTGAAAATAATTGCGTACGCAAGATGGAGCTAGACTGAAGGATACATATTATATACTCATGCAGGTGTAGTCACCGTCAGCACGGGATGGCTGTCTTTGCTTAGCGTGGACCCTGCAAACTACATTTTTGTTGACTGTATGTATCTGGGTGTGTGAAGTTGTCACTGCATATAATCATGTCATAGAGGTATAATACCTATCCATCTCAACAGTGTAGTCACCATCTGAAGGTACTTGTGTTTTTTTTGGTACATTGAAGACGGCAAATGTCCCGAGCGTCAAAGCAAATATCAACTGCAAGTGTAAATTTACAGGTTAATGAAGGTATATCACATTAACAGCTCGGTAAATCACACACGTGCCACTGATCTAGCGGGTTTTATTACGAGCTCCGTTGTTAAACAAAAAACTTTCCGTTCCTTTCTATTAATGTGTGTGAACTCCTTGTTGGAGACGAGTATTATCTGGTCCCATGTGTACGACACATCACTTTTGGTGGTACACGTAACATGAAAAGAACAAGTAGAGACAGAGAGAGATAGACATAACAGATAATACAGTAGAAAGGCATGCACTGTTTCACCCCCCGGTCCCAGGTCTATTTCAAGTTGGGTTACTTAGCCAAAGCTCATATTCCAATGCTTTTCCCCCCGTTTCCACTTTGGCAGAGTCTGTATTGCAAAAAGGGTGACACAATGTTGAAGGGGTGGGGGCCATGCGCCAAAACTGGCCACCGATATGAGGGAGGTATACCCCCTATGATAATCTACAATTTTATGTTATGATTACCAGATAAATTAGAGATAGAAGTACACATTGGCCCATTGGAAATGTTCACCCCAGCCACTTTCTCCATGTGAAGTGGTGGTATTTTCCGAGGTGGTGAGTGATTTGTATTATTTGGATGTACTTGACTTGATGGAGATGAAACTAGAATGATAGTACTGTAAAGAGAATTCCATGAATTTCAAACACGGGAAAAAACACATTGATTGCAGACAATGTCATTTTTAACTTTTTATCTTGGTGGTTGAGGGCAGGGTACGTTGTCAGCTATATACGAGTCTATAAGCTGATTGGTCTAAATGTTCATGTCATTGCAGTATGGCTGATTGACAGGTCAAACAAGGTATTTAACAATCGTGGTACTCTGATTTAAAGACCAAGTACTCAAGCAACAAAATCCTTGCCACTTGTCACACAACATTGTTGCTGTTGCAGTGGAGTGCAGAATTGTTGCACATCATTACCATCCATAAGCACAACTTGCAATGCAAACCATTCCATCGGGGTTGGTTAAAAGCGGTTCAACATTGCACAAATTAACTGCACTTTCGTTTTGCTGGCAACAAAGTTTTACCATTACAAATTGCAATGACAATTGATGTGTGTGTCTACACAGTGGCATAATTTTGGTTGCGCTGTTTACTTGCCATGGCCTTTGTATTTAGTAGCTATCAGCAGCAAATTACGTTTGTATCATTTTCACTAGCACACTGATGGAATCTGGAACTTAAACAGTTGAATCTAGGAGTGTTTGCTTACCATGATACCCTAGAGCAAGTGATTTGGGTACAGCTGCAGCAGTAAGATAGGCCAAATCTCCATACAGATAGAAGTATGATACATACATAGAACAGATCATAACGGCCACTCTGTAAAGGTTGCAGTAGATATATATATATTCCAATGCAAATCTCCTGTAGGTCAACACCCTCTTCAACACCAACCTATAGGCATCGTATGTTAAAAAGGAAGAAAAAAGAAGAAAAAAGGGGGAAAGAGAGAGCGGCGGGAAGTTACAGTTAGTGAAGCGAATTATGCAGTTTTTCTTTATTTAGTGGTGTGGCGAACCACAGCTTGTATAAGTATATTGATAGTGGGTGTATGGTAGTGGTTTTATATAGTATGTTGTATGATAGGTGTTGCACCATGGTAGTGAGTGTATGTAGTGGGTGTAATAGTAGTGTGGTTGTACTGGTAGTGGTTGTATGGTAAGTGTTGTAGTTGTAATTTGGTATTTTGGGAGATGGTGTATCTAGTGGTTGTATATTTTGTAATGGTATTGGTGTATGGTAGTGGTTGTATGTATGGTTGTATGGTAGTGTTGTATGTGTAGTGGTTGTATTGTAATGGTGTATGTAGTGGTTGTATGTATGGTTGTATGGTGTGGTTGTGTGTCGTGGGGTTTGTAATGTAGATGATTTGTATGTAGTGGTTGTATGTAGTGGTTGTTGTAGTAGGTTGATGTAAGTGGTTGTATGTATAGTGGTTGTTGGTAGTGGTTTTTATGTAGTGGTTTGTATATCAGTGTTTGTATGGTAGTGTTTGTATGGTACTGGTTTGTAGTGGTAGTGGTTGTATGTAGTGGAGTTGTATGTAGATGGTTGTATATAGTGGTTTATGGTAAGAGTGGTTGTAATGTAGTGGTTTTGTATGTAGTGTTGTATGTAGTTGGTTGATATGGTAAGTGGTTGTATGGTCTGGGTTGTATTAAATATGTTGGGTATGGTAGTGGTGTATGGGTAGTGGTTGTATGTGAGTGGTTGTGGAAGTTGTATGTGTGGTTGATATGGTATAGTGTTTGTATGGTGTGGTTGTATTTTAGTGATTGTATGTAGTAGTGTTGTCTGTAGGTGATTGTATTAGTGGTCGTATCTAGTGGTTGTATGATAAGTGGTTTATGGTAGTGGTTGTATGTAGTGGTTGTAGGGGTAATGGTTGTAATGTAGTGGGTTGATATGTTAGTGGTTGTATAGTAGTAGGTTAATAGAGTGTAAGTGGTTGTATGGTAGGTGGTTGTATGTATTGTGGGTGGTATGTAGTGGTTTGTATGTATGGTTGTATTATGTTGTATGCATGGTCTGTAGGCATGGTCGTATGCGTGGTCGTCATGCAGGTGGTCGTATGCAGGGTCGACTGCAGTGGTCGGTATGTAGTGGTCGTATGTAGTGGTCGTTGTATGTTTTGTATGCAGTGTTGTATGCAGTGGTCGTATGCAGTGGTCGTTGCAGTGGTCGTATGCAGTGGTCGGATGCAGTGGGCGTATGCAGTGTGTCGTATTCAGTGGCCGGTATGCAGTGGCCGTATGCAGTGGCGCGTATGTTAGTGGTCCGTTGCAGTGTTCGTATGCGAAGTGGTGTAATGCAGTGTTGGTATGCAGTGGTGTATGCCGTGTGGTATGCAGTGTGGTATGCGTGCTGTATGCATGGTGGTATGCAGCTGGTGGTATGTCAGTTGGTTGTATGGAGTTGATTTGTTCAGTGGTGGTATGCAGTGTTGGTATGCAGTGGTGTATGCAAAGTGGTGGTATGCAGTGGTGGTAATGCATTGTTCGTGTAGTGGTCTATGGAGTGGTGGATAATGTAGTGGTGGTATGCAGTTGTTCCGTATGCATTGTGGTTATTGACATGGTGGTACGTGGTGGTATCCGTGGTTGTGATGGCAGTGGTGGTATGCAGTGGTGGATGGCAGTGGTGGTATGCAGTGTGGTATGCGGGTCGTATGCAGTGGTGGTATCAGTGTGGTAGGCAGTGGTGTATAGCAGTGGTGGTATGCAGTGAGTGGTATGCAGTGGTGGTTGCATGGGGTAATTGGCAGTGGTGGTTGCAAGTGTACGTATGCATGGATGTTAGGGGCAGTGGTGTTATGCAGTGGTGGTGATGCATATTGTAGTGTATGCAGTGGTGGTATGCGTAGTGGTGTATGCGTGGTGGTATCATTGAGTGGTCAGGCTATTGCTATGCCGTACTGCAGTGGCCGTATGTAGTTGGTTGTTCAGTGGTCGTGGGACAGTTCAGGGTTCTTATGCGTTGTGGTATGCGTGGTGGTATGCGTGGTTTATGTATGCAGTGTTGGATACTGTATGGTGGTATGGCAGTGGTCGTATGTAGGTGTTGTCTACATGACAATGTTAGTACATGGTAGAAGTGCAAATAGTGGTTACAAGAATTACATTGCCTTACTTTGTGCTGTAAACCATTTTGCCATTTGTCGCCTAAACGCATGCAAATGAAAGTATTTAGATGTTACATGTATCATATTATAATGGAATTGGATATATATTAGAATTGAGTTAGAATGCAACTCACCATCTCAACAGTGATGTCTATTTCATACAACTACGATTGTCGTGTGATTCATTCTTGAAATCGAGAACACACATGTTATTAGATCATTGTAAACTATCGCCAGATTATTGTCATCACCGCGTGTCATCATATTCTCACAACTTATCGTTTATCATCACATACTTACAGTACGTCCATGTATCATTCGTACATCATCACCACTATATCCCCCACTGACCATAACATGGTCATAATTATTATAAAATTATTGTAATTAAATTATCATCAATATCTTTATCCATGTCATCATCATGATCGTCCACTTGCTGGTATCATCATCATCTACCCCCATCCCATTCAATTCATTGACGTCACTTGGTGTCATGGAATATCCATGATCACCATTATTATTAACATATTATTATTATTATTTTACCAGTAGTGTTACTTTAATTACCAATCTTTTAATGCACAGGCCACATAATATGTATTTAGTCCAACGTACTTATACATGGTCTTCTCTCCATAGGTTTCCTATTCTTCTGGACTGATTAAATCATACTTTCTTCAGCAACCAGCAATGACCTGTTTTTTGCCCCTCCTGTCAGATAAAGAGGAAGTTGATTGAGCTTTTAGAACTTTGAACGGCATTGGAAAATAAACAATAAGAACACAAGGAATGTATCCCAGTCCCAGTAGTAATGTTAGCCTGCCATAGCTGGCAGTCTGATGGGGATTGGGAGAGGGGAGGAGGGAGGTGCAAAGGAAGAGAGGGGATTGGGGTAGGTTAAGGGAGGAAAGACCGCTTGCCCGTAAACCTCTGGGTTTTTGAATTTGCCCGTGCCGCTGGGAAACGGAAATTACTGATTGGCTAATAAAGTGATGTAGTCTGATCAACGCGGGTGTCAACACACTATCATTATTCAAGAATCATTCACACTTTTTGGCACGATTACTAGTGGCGGCGAAAAGTGAAGACACATGTATTGCAAGAGCCTTGAACTTGTTAAAGCAATTCTCACATAGATTTTACTGTTAAGGACCAGAGCATTAGGGCATCTGTTAAAGTATTGGCTTCGAGGAAAAGATGTTTGTGAGCGTATTTTGTTTGCATCCGGTTTGGCGCTCCGACCACTTGAAAATATTTTCAGAAGAATGTAGACGTATTTGTCTATGTTTCCCGATTGTACTATTAAATGAGCACCAACAAAATCTACAAAATCGGTACATATTTCGTTTTGACATTTTCTCCCAACGAGTTTCTTTTAGCGGTAGTCCTCCTGTGATTCGTACGTTACTGTACTGCGAATGAATGCATGCACTGTCAGTTTTTGACAACATACAAAGACACGTGCGCGAGGTGTTTTTTAAAACTGCTGTAAGCCAAGGTCAAATCGTATGATTGGTTATTTTAATTGGATAGCAAAGACGGCGGTAGTCAAAAAAACCATTATTCGTCGGGCAGTGCGGTCTTTCTCCTCCCACATCCCCTCTCCCTCCCCTTCTCCTCCCGCAATGTGCCAAACAAAAAAAAGGGAGAAGGGGGGGAAACTAAGAGAGACGGAAGGGAAGTAGTGGCCTCCTCCTTCTTTCCCATCTCCCTCCCTTCCCAATCCCCTTCCAGCCGCAAAGCTACGCAGCTAAGATAATGTTCATTTAATGTTCATTCTTCAAATTCGGCAATTCATTCACATACTATTCATTCATTCATCTATTGCATTCTTCATCAGTGGTCATTCATTCATCTATTCTTAACATTCATCTATTCATTCATTCATCTATTCATTCATTCATCTTTGATTTATTGCCATCCATTGGTTGTTCTATTTTTCATTTCTGAGTCTATGCATGCCATATGGATCCATTCATTTGTCTTTCACTCATGATCTAGCCATTCATTTCATTCATTCGATTTCATCATTCTTCATTCAATGTTCCCTTGTTGTCCATCACCCTCTTGCTAGTATTTCGGCTCGTTCGTCCGTATTGCGTCTCCCTTATCTTGTTCTGCATAGTACACATAAAAAGTGACTGTACATAGTAAAAATATTACTGTATACATGAGCGAGCATTTACCTTAGCCTTGCTCTTTTCCTTTATGTCTTAAAATAGCATTAGCTGCAGACATTTGCTTCAACCATAGAAATCTCATTGTCACAAAACAATGTAAACAAAGTTTATAGAATACCACTAAATTTTGTTGCATCGTTTTTCGTGTGATGTAATTTATTCATATTTGCCATGACCAGCTTGCAACAGGCTAATTGTATGCAATGTCATGGGTGGTCGTTGGGATAATGGCAGGTCTCATTCAATGACTACTTGTGACCCTTCTCGATATGACAGTCGAGAAGCGTTATCATTTCAAAGATTGAAAAATATAGTTTGATCAGGCAAAATGTTACACTTTACCATTGTAAATATAACTTATAACCTCTACACTTCCTCATACACCTTCAATGCTGCCATCATAAAAGTTAGTATACAATATAAACTAAGTCGTAGGAGACAAGCAACCAGCCGCTGCAAAAGGCCTTTGGCATCGTTAGTGCTCCAACACCTGATTATCAGGTTGAAGATGTAGATAAAACGACCTTCGAGGTTGGACATTAAGACGATAGTAAGGACCATAACAATGATTTTTAACACAATGATTTTACGAGTATTATCGGTCAATTGTTGGGATGTTTTCTAAGCTGGATTTGTGCCTACTGTGGCACTATTTTAAAACACTATAATTAAGCTTATGAACATTAATTGGCTTATACCGGTAAAACTGGAGTAAGTTTAATCCTTAATAAACTCATGACTAACAATAAATTGTTTCAAGATGGAGAAATGACAGAAAATTACCACCATCAAACTTAACCGAGCTGATATGAGGCTCCGCGGTGTGCCGTTCACACCATTAGCTGCGTTTGTCAAAACTTGCAAGAAGAAATAGAAGTGTGTCAGGAAAAAGAGCTGAAATAATAATGAATACAAGTCAGCGATTTGTGACTTCCGGCGAATGACTGGGTTCTATGTATCAAACTTGCGCGAACAAGTTTTCAGAACGGCACTGGTATCCAATGTTTAGTCAAATTTATTTGCGTCAGGTGACGGAGAGCATGTTTTGTAGGATTTATTAGCTTACATACCTTTATCGAGTATGGCTACATGTTACGTATTGTTATTTTGAGCATTTAACGAGCACTGGTGGAGAGGGAATCATAGGAGAGAAAAATCGACTTATCATTGGTGGTGAAAAGGTTGTATTTTGTCCCATATTAGAAATGAGAGCTGTTCCAGTATTGTGATGATATGATTGGATGATGATGAAATTGATAAATGAGAGTACGGGTGGTGATGTTGTTTACTGTCATATCAGTTCTCTTTACAAGTTTCTACACAGTGTCTGATATAATTATAAACAGTGTGACTGAACAAGATTAACTGTTGTATCTGGATTTTAGAAAATTACTTTTT